>JEMP01000041.1:178463-230592 GCA_000738655.1 Venturia pyrina ICMP 11032 | reverse complement strand
GGCTTCGCTCCTTTTAAAATAAGTCTTTTAAACTTCTAGGGTTAGTTAGCCTCCGGCTGCGTCTAGATAAACGATCTTTCTTATTCTAGAATAGCCCCGCAAGGAAGAATAGTAAGGAAGAGGTTTATAAGATTTAACTTCTTACGAGCGTACGTATTTCTTATATATATACCGTACGTATATAGATTAATTTTATAGGTACCCTATATTCTTAAGACTTTAATCTAGTTTAAGCCTAAGCGAAACAAATACGAACGTGTTACTATAGTAGCGATATTATATAATAAAAGGCTTATAAAGAGGTACTTTACTTAGGTTTTAACACGCTCGCGTTTATAATAATACCTAAAAAGAGATATTTAGGTTCAGGATTAAGAGGCGTAGGAAGTAGGAGGTAGACTTAACTAAATATATAGTCGCTAAATAGCCTAATTTTAGGAGAGCTTATATATATAATAACCCTCTTTAAAAGCTAGAAATAAGCCCCGTAATACTCGTATTATATATACTATTTCGCTAAGTACGCGTCTTACGTAGTATTAGAACTAATATAGATAGGCGAACTTAGCGGTAGTAGGACCTTAGTAGGTAGAAAATACTAGGTTAGGGCTACGTATCGCTTAAAAGCACGGGCTATAACTACGTAATATTAGGATTTTAAGAATAAAAGAATTTCAAATCCCTGAGGATATTTATCTAGAAACTTAGACTTCTTAGTTATTATATTTGTCTATTTCGCCTTCACGGAGCGCCTATAAAAGTACGAAGGTATATATAGCGCTTTCATAATTTTTAATACTCTTCGCCTCTAAATGATTTTTTAATAGTCTAATAATTATTCTCTTATTTTTAGATTAGAAAGATATATTTAGTAAATAATTAATTATATTATATAACCTTTATATTATATAACGTAGGTAGCCTACTTACTACGCCCTAGCGTAGTAGGTACGGCTACGTACGTTATACGGCTACGTACGTTGTACGGCTACGTACGTTATACGGCTACGTACGTTATACGGCTACGTACGTTATACAGCTACGTACGTTATACGGCTACGTACGTTGTACGGCTACGTACGTTATACGGCTACGTACGTTATACGGCTACGTACGTTATACAGCTACGTACGTTATACGGCTACGTACGTTGTACGGCTACGTACGTTATACGGCTACGTACGTTATACGGCTACGTACGTTATACAGCTACGTACGTTATACGGCTACGTACGTTGTACGGCTACGTACGTTATACGGCTACGTACGTTATACGGCTACGTACGTTATACAGCTACGTACGTTATACGGCTACGTACGTTGTACGGCTACGTACGTTATACGGCTACGTACGTTATACGGCTACGTACGTTATACAGCTACGTACGTTATACGGCTACGTACGTTATACGGCTACGCTAGCCTTAGGCTACAATATAGATATAGCTTAATTCTACGTAGTAGCTAGTACGCTATATAGGCTGTAATATAGATGCCTTAGGCCGTAGAATTATAGGTTAGGGCTACGTATCGCGCAAAAGCACAGGGTACAACTACGTAATATTAGGATTTCAAGAGTAAATGTTTTTTAAATTATTAAGGATATTTATCTAGTTAATAAATATATCCTTTTTTTTTAATATCTCGAAAGATCCTATATAAACTAAGACTTCTAACTCGTTATATTTTTCGATTCTGCCTTTACCGAGTAGGCGTAAGTCTACGAAGGTACGTATAGCGCTTTTACGATTTTTAATACTAAGATTTTTGACTTTTGAGGTGTCGTGGCTCGGTAAGAAGGGAAGAGTTTTATAGAAGTTTAATAGGTTATAATAGGTTGAGTTACGAGACCCTACCCTAATCTAATAGGGTAGGTTTAGGGCTTAGCGGGGTAGGTTAAGTTAAGCTAAATACTTAGGACTTACCCTAAACTCCCCCTCCCCCCCCTCTCCCGCCCCGGAACCTAACCTCCCCCTATTTAGACCCGCCCCGTTAGGGACCCTAATATTTAGCGAGGAGAGATTACAAATTAGGAAGTATAGAGAGAAAAGTAGTAAGGATAATAAGAAGTAGGGAACGGAAGAAACAAGGACCTAGTAGTCTAGGAACAAATTTAAGTAAATTCAATACTAAGGAATAAGATAATTATCGGTTAGTTTAGTCGAGGAAGTTAATAAGTATTATAAGTTAGTAGGGATTAGGTCTATACTTATTTATACTTACTAGTTTCTATAGGTTAGAAGCTACTCCCCCTAGCTAGTTCCTATAGGTAAAATAGTCGTAGAAAACTCTTATAAGGAAAGAGTATATACTAATATCTACTTAATAGGGATCTGAAGGATCTCAAGGTTCTATAAAGCTAGCGATTTAACTATTAGTAGCTATTAGTAATCAGATAGCGAAGATCGTAATTATTAGTTATACGGAAGCGTACTAGTTTTAAGTATTTAAGGACTAGTAGTATAATAACTAATAGTAGTAAGCTAAAGTAGTAAGGATCGCGTAATAGTATTATCGGTTATATCCCTAAATAGCGGGGATCCTATTAGCGCGGACTTCTCTTTAGTTAGCTAAGTACTTAATTATTCTAATCTTAAGCTACTATAATATTATAGGATACAAGGATTGTAGTATAGTAAGGTTAAGAATATTAATTCTTTTATCTATACCTAATTATTAGGGATAAGTATAGCTTTTAGCTATTCGTCCCTACTACTTTTTAAGTATAATAGCTATAGTTTTGAAAAGTATACTATCAAATTCCTTATATTTTTCTAGTCTAGAAAAATATATAATATGATATTATTCCAAAACTTTTCTTTTCTAAGCTTGAGAATTTTTNTATATAATAATATATATACGTTTAGCGATCACGTAGTAGATTCCTAATAGTAGATCTTTCAAAACATCACGTGCTAAGCCCATCGCACCGAGGTCGGCCCATCTTCGGGGTTGATACGCGCGCGACGTAGTATTCTCTCTATGTATCAGTTCGCTTTCTTGCAAATACTGAACCTGTCTCCATCTTCTTCGCTTGAACCTCGACTACCACAGTGAGCCCCTCTTCTGCAATCAGTACCGTTATCAGAAAGCGGCTGAAGTCTTTCGCTGCACGTGCACGGCCAATATATACTATGCCGTGTACTGCCATACCCGAACATGCATTGTCTTCGGACACATGCATTGCACGTGTATCGGTATACAGAAACGGCACATACAGAGCCGGGATCAAGATAATGCATGTCCGAGTATATCGGTACAGTTCCTCAGTAGATTCGTGGACCTCTACTCGTAAGTTGTGGAAGGCAAGGGCGCACTGGACTAGCGAATACGCCGAGCCAGACAATTGTGATGGTAAGCCTTCTTTGCTTCTTTATATGCCCAGGCGGAACTGTCATAAGCACCTGTCTAGGTTTCAGCCTCGATACTATATAGTTTGGTAACGCGGTGTGGTTCAGCTTCAGGGTGTAACCAACGACACAGGTGCAATCGCAATACTTCTTCGGTTTTGGTACAACCCGTTGCCCGTCGCTCCAGCTGAGCACGCTTGGGCATTCGTTATTGGATCTCAAAAGCTGAAAAACTCGGTCGGTAAGCAAGGAGTGATTGCTGTCCCTGGCACCGCGCACGTCCCGGCACCTTGTACACCCAAATTTAGTACACACATCGATTTTGTATACACTATAGCTTCAAGTTTGTTAGTATGGCACTAATTAACGATATACTTACTATATCATTAAGGACCTAGAAACATCCCAACCACAGCTAAACTACCAAGGTATTTGATATTAACCGGTCTACACTTGCTAGGCGCTATAGGGAGCTATAGAAAAGTAGGAATATATATAGAGAAGAAGTGCCGCAGTGTACTGCGCCTAATTGCTTCCTAACCCTAACGGCTGCATTGCGGGCGTTGAGCCGAAAATCACGAACAGGTCCCTAAAGATAACCAAGCTAAAAACACACAGTCAAGCTCCATCTCTGCCCGTTTCAAGCCGCCGAGTGGGACCGAAGGATGAGGCCACTCGTACATGCAACGTCCGCGATCTTGCGGACATGCATTGCGCTCGATTTGCGATCAGCTCCTTGGCTCAATAGTACGGAGTAACTTCCGTGTGATATTGCAAATACTCTCTTCCCAGTTTACAAGATGTCAAAACTCATTTCAAAATCCCTGTTTCACCTCAAGACAATTTACCTGTTTACCGCCTCCGACATCCACACCATCATTCTTCCAGCGACCTTTTTCGGCCTCGTGGTAGCCCTTTCGGGCTCACTCTTCACCAGCAAGGCTTTACTGATGTCTCGAGTTGCTATCGGACTGCCTCAACTTCTCTTCTGGGAATATGTCAACTTACTTGCTTTCAACACATCGAACCAGAGCCAGCCAAACGCCATCGTGGAGGACACACTCAACAAACCCTTTCGCGCCATCCCCTCTGGCCGTATCAGCGCGGCTGACTCAACTAAACTTTTTTACTTCGTCCAATCAATATGTTTCGTAACTGCGTATTTCTGGACTGGCGGTTTTCATCCCTCAATCGTTCTCGCTCACCTGTCATGGCTTTTCAACGTCCTCCACCTTGGCGAGAAGGGCATTGTGATTAGATATCTTTTGAATGCGGCTGGATATATATGCTTCTTCGCCGGAGGTGCGGAAGCTCTATTTGGATCAAAGAACTTCTTGAATGAAAGATTTTGGGCTTGGTGCGCGATGCTCGGGCTGGTTATTTTTACGACTGTTCATGCCCAGGATTTTCAGGATCAAGAAGGTGATAGGGAGAGTGGGAAGATGACTATACCACTGATGCTGGGAGATGGTAGTGCGGGAAAAATTAGTGTTGCTGTTCCGGTACTGGCGTGGAGTATCTTTCTTCCTTGGGCGCTGGGAACATCTGTTGAAAGAGGGGCAAGTGTGTTTGGATATCTATTGACGGCGATATTTGGTCTGATTGTGTGCTGGAAGGTGCATAACGGGAAGGATCAAGTAACGTGGCGATCGATGTACAAATGGTACAATGTCTGGTTGATGGCATTGGTAGCTTTACCTCTCGCTGTGGTTTATCAGTCTGTTGGGTGGATGTGATTTCGCGCGCACTAATGTTGGGCCTCGATTCTTTGCAGCGAACTCTGCATCGTTAATGTTCCAGCAAGCTTGGGAAGCCTGGCTGCGGGATCAAGGAAAAATGAATATTGCTTCTCATTCGATAATACTGTCCGCGTTTTGGACATTTCAATATTTGGGCCTTACAGTTTTGCTGTCGACCTACGAACGTGGTCATCATACCTCAGATATGCGCCTAGAAGGACTTGTGCGCCCGCAGCACAATCTTCTGGTCTCGTGTACTCAGCTGGGTGATGACTCACTCCGTCCTTGCAGCGCACAAATACCATGGCAGTTGGCACTTTTCTGCTAGTGTAGACGCTGTCATGTCCAGCCCCACTAACCAACTCCATGCTGCAGCCAAGCTCATTTACAGAGTCCCTAACACAATTCACCATGGTAGGGTCGAAGTTGACAGCCGGTGAAGTCCAAAAGTTGTCGAAGTCCATGGTCAATCCGTCTTCTTCGCAAATCTCGACGAATCGTTTCCGACACAGCTGATCGATGAGTTCAACGTCGCTGTCCGCTGGTGCTCGTACATCGAGTCCAAGTTGCACGTTCCCTGAGATCGTGTTGATGCTTTGAGGCATTGAATTGATGACCGCAATGGTAGCCCTCCCACCACGTTCAGCTATATCTCCTTTGGTAACGAACCGGTTGACTTCGACAATCATCTTAGCAGCACCGAGTAATGCGTCGTTTCGGGCATTCATCGGAGTTGTACCAGTATGGGCCTCGCGCCCTCTGATCTTGATGTTGTACCACTTGATTGATTGGACACCTTTGACCACTGCAACTGGCTGGTCCGCGCGATCAAGAATTGGTCCTTGTTCAATGTGAAGTTCGAAATGTGCGAGTAAAGGATTTGCTTCGAAGCTACATGGCACTTCTCCCATGTATCCGATGCGATTCAGTTCCTGGCCCAAAGTCTTTCCTAGGGAATCCGTTCTTGCTTGAGCCCAATCCACCGAGAAAGCTCCGCCCCAAACACCGGAACATAGCATGGCGGGAGGGAACCTCGCTCCCTCTTCATTGGTCCAATCGATAACTGCGAGGGGTGCATACGTCGTGATATCGTTCTCATGGATTGTTTTCAGAACTTCCAGCCCTGATATGACGCCTAGAATACCATCATATCTACCTCCTGTGGGCTGAGTGTCAAGATGGGATCCAAGCCCGATTGGAGGAAGACTGTTGTTCTGGCCAGGTCGAATCGCAAAGATATTTCCCATCTCATCGATTTTATGATGGCACCCATATTTCGCAGTCTCTGCAATGAACCAGTCTCTTACCGACTTATCATCATCATTGCAAGTTAACCGATCTGAGGAGACGCGTTAATGCTGATTCACATCTCCTCCAGACAATGCCATACTCATGCCGCCATCAGGCGTATTCCCCCAGCTGCACGATTCATGGACCAAAGCGTTGATTCTTTCGGCGTTGATTTTCAAAGCCGCGTACTTTGACGACAATACTGAGGCTTCTGGGTTGATCGCGTTTGTTCCAATCATCGCGGCCTCCATGATCAGCGAGTTGACGGTTAGGAGTGAAAATTAGAAGGATAGAAGTTGTGGGGGAAAGCGAGCTTTATCAGTATCCTCGTGGCAGTATACGAACCGCGGGAGGTGAGTTCCTGCAGAGTCTCAAACGAGTAAGCCGACGCGAGAAAGCGGAGAATAGCGTGTGGTGTTTGTCGGGACCTCTTGCGGATGAGCGCTCTCGGCATGGTGCCTCTTATCAGGGATGCGTGACAAGAGAGATTTTCCGAATAGATGTCAAAGGCATCTTTGGGAGGCATCTTTTGATGGACTCAAGATGTTGTCGATGGGAAGAAAGGTTCGATCGGAGATTCCCAATAAGCACTTCGGGTTGAAAATCACGTGGAACATTACCTAATCCGCCGAGAAGGCAATATGGCAGATGTCAGTATCTCGTCCGAGCTCACCATCCCATCCGAACACCAACACGTCCACTCACCATCTCATCCGAACACCAACACGTCCACTCACGACTCAATGCACCCCGACGGCGGCCAGCAACCGGCATCGACGGGCATTCGGCCATTCACACTTTGCCATTGCTTTGGAGCTGACTCCTCCAGTCGATGGGTGTTCCATCCCAACGCAGTAGGTCATCGAACGAGAGCTGCTCACGACCTTGCCCTCGCGAGCCCAAGTCATCTGTTGTGGAGGTCACATTTCGATGCTTATGAAAATGGCTGATATCAACCAGCAACCGGCACACGCCATTGTGCTCCCTTGGAATGCCTCGGAGCCAAAGCAACATGCAGTGGCTTCAATGTCAATTTGCCCAACTGGAGAGGTTACGATTGGTAGGAGACAAAAACATCTTTCTGAACCTTTCGACTTCATAGCCTCCAATCGTGAGGCGACATTCTCGACTTCGACCTCGGATCCAGCGCCCCTAGCAAAAGTGCAGATCTCATGGGCTTTTACAATTTGCGGAGACACGTCTCCGGTTCAGGAATATCGCAATGAACTTTTGACAGTCGTTCCATTTCTGCCTCTCCGCTTATCCATTGATCTACTGTACAACATTGATCGGTGTTCCTTGGAAGAACGCTTCGACATTTTGCTTCGTCATTGATTCGAGATTTTCCATCGTGGTTTCTGATAACCATGCCGTGTGTGGCGTTAAAGTCAAGTTCAGGCCCCTCGCTCCAGCTCCCAGCAAAATGTTGTTCTTTGTTCCGGCGGGCTCTGTAGAAAAGACATCACTCGCTGCGCCTGCAATTTTGCCGTTTTGAAGTGCTTCGAGGAGAGCAGCCTCATCAACAACTCCACCACGCGAAACGTTGACAATGATTGTAGAATGTTTCATGACGTCTAGCTCTGCAGTCGAGATCAAATCGAGCGTCTCACTGGTCCGAGGAATAATGACCACAAGCACTGTGCTCCTCCTGACGACTTCCTCAAAAGGTACACGATCTTCGCGACAGAAAGTTGATCCCTTTCTCTCGGCCACCAGTACCCTCATACTAAGCAGTCGAGCTATCTCAGCTATTCTTCGTCCTAGAAGCGTGGGATTCAGCGAAATCGTGACAGGCATCGTAGATAAGCTTAGCTTACCAATCGCGCCGTACCCTATCATTCCCACAACCTCATCCACACAGGTCAACGGCATCTTCCCATCGCCGTCTTCCAGGATCCTAATCAATGCCTTTCTCTTCATCCATTCATCGGATTGCATTGCATTCTGACTCTCGACGAACTTCTTCCTGGCTGCAAAATAGAGGCCAATCGCATGCTCACTGACTGCTGCAACATTCACTCCACGGCAGTTGCTTACAATTATGCCTCGCGCTTTGCATGCCTGCAAGTCAATCGTATCGGTTCCTGACGCCATTACTGTTATCTGCCGTAGTTTCGGCGAGACTGCTGGCGACAGTACTTTTGCACCGAGTGCCAATGTGGTCGTAATGACAATGGTCGCATTCTTGATTCGTTCGGGGATATCTGCTTGTACAGTTTCTGGGTAAGATACCAATTCGAACGTGTATGGCGGCGGCAGTTCAAACTGTGGGATTGGACAGAACTTAGCCTCAAGGGCGACGATTTCGACATGATGCGATGTTGTCATCGAGGACACAGTAGGCCTCTGGACTCGCATTATAGGTAATCTAGTTGGACTTGGAAGATTCCAATCAAATCTCGACAACAGAGAACTTTTGGCGACCCAGAATTTGTGGACGACAACTTAGAACAAAAATATGCTGTCCAAACCGACCCTCGTGCCTTCAGAGAGAATAGGGAAATGTATTGGTGGATCAGCTGTGGTAGCCAGTGAGTTAAGTGTTCAATAACATTTCAGAGTATAGTGAGTCGAATGTGGGTGCCGGCCCTAATCCGGACAGCCTTCCGCTCCGCATGTGTGGAATCCACAGATACGGGATTCCGCGTCTCCCTTATCGCAGTGGGGGAAAGTTGGAGCCTGCCCAACAGGATAGCTACGCCTTGTAATATCTCTCCGATAACTTGCCATCGTCTCTACCAGGTCCTAACCTTTCTTATATCGCAAGATAATCGTCAAACAACCACGGAAAATTCATCGATACAGACAGCCTACAATGGCACCTTCAGCAATTACTCCTCCCTCTTCAATAACGGCAAAACCCACCAAAGCCTTTGGAAGTGGAGACCCCGCTTTGGCATTCGTAGCAGACGAGTCAACCTCGCCACCAATTTTCACAGACAAACATGCTGAACGCGCATATCTTAAACATCGATTGGCCATCGCGTTCAGAATTTTTGCTCAATTCGGATTTTGCGAAGGGGTGGCTGGACACATTACCATGCGTGACCCAGTGGAACCGGACTCGTTCTGGGTGAACCCGTTTGGAATGCATTTCTCATTGATAAGAGATGAGGATTTAATCAGAGTCGATCACTCGGGAACCGTCATTGATGGTGGGAAGAATCGAAGGCTAAACTATGGTAAGCCAGTCAGTCCAGTGATGACTTATCCCATTACCACGAACAAAGCAGTAAAAATGAAGACTCAACTTAAATAGCCGCCTACGCAATTCACGCTCAGATCCACAAAGCCCGTCCAGACGTTCTCTGTGCAGCCCACTCGCACAGCATCCACGGCCGCGCAGTATGCGCTACGGGCCGTCCCCTCCTCCCCCTAACGCAAGACGCCTGCGTCTTTCACAACGACCACATCGTCTACTCGCACTTCTCCGGCGTTGTCCTCGCTTCCGAAGAAGGCGCCCTAATCGCCAAGGAACTCGGAAAAGGGAAAGCCGCACTTTTGGGAAACCACGGTTTATTAACAGCAGGAGCTAGTATCGAGGCAGTGGTTGCTTGGTTCGTGCTACTTGAGAAATGCTGTCAGGTCCAGCTTTTGGCGGAGGCGAGTTGTGCTGGTAGTGGGGTTCCGCTTGTGTTGATTGGGGAAGAGGAGGCGAGGGATACGTTTGAAGCGGTGGGAAGTCAGGGTGGGGGATATTTTATGGGATTGCCGCTTTTTCAGGTTGGGGAGAGGGAGTTTGGGGAGTGCACTTTCTTGGGGAGGGGGTTGGAACCTTTGTGAATGGTTGAAGTCGAGAGGCGCGATTGGAAGTTCGAACGATGTGATTGATGACCTTCCGTTCCCCCAGTACTACCGGGTTGATAGCGTTACCCTGTACCAACCTAGTAAGAAAGACGTCGTCGATTCCGAGGCCTCGATTTTGGCAAAAAGATAAAAACATACAGCAGCGAGGATTCGCTGGTGGTCACCCACCCAACTACTAATTCGCCGATATCAAGCTTATCTAAGAGTGAGCGAACGGGGATTCGAGCTTTCTTGATTCTGTGGCCGTATGTGCTTGTTCGTGATTCTGTTTGTATATCTAGGCCTTGCAGGCTCGCGTCTTTGACTTTTCATTGAATCCCACTTTAGAGCGCCCGCTGACTTTATATCGCTTATCTGGGAGTCGTTGATATCTCGTTGTTTTCGCGTCGTGTCTATCTTTCTACTGTCTCTATGATCTACCATGATTTGGTCTCTATGCTATACCGTGCTTGACTTCCGATCACCGCATACAAGGCTGTTTTCTTGTAGTTTATTTCGAAGCATCAGTATACTCCTTCATAGCCTCCTCGGCCTTCGCCTCATCGACTTCAACACTGGCTTTTTCAAATTCAATCTCATCCGTGAGTTGGATACCTCGCCTATGAATCATTAGCCAAAAAAAGTCCTTACAGAACCCAAACTCCAAACCTCCACACTCCAAACCTCCAAAACTCATTGACTTGATAAAAAAAAATAGAGAAACTCACCCACACAAACTCCTCACCAACCCTGTAACCAATTCCTTCAATTTATACTCCCCTTTACTCGAAATCTCCAGGTACGGCAGTCCCTTGGTTTTCATGAATTCGAGGTTCTTTGGTTTGACGGCGCGAGATGTGGTTTTATCGACTTTTGTGCCGACGACGATTACGGGGAGGGGGGCGGAACCTTTGCGGTTGTTTGCTTCTTGGAGGGCTTCGTACCAGGGTTCTAGGGCGTCGTAGCTGTGGAGGTTTGTTAGGGTGGTGGATTATGCTGACGGGTGAAATATTGGTTGTGAGAAGAGGGGTGGGTGAGTCCACAAAGAATAGATGTGCAGATTGTGAGAAAATTGTAAGATTGACCAAAGCATCGCTTTCACGCAAGAGAGGAATACATGAGTTGCAATCGATCAGAAAGCGTAGGTAAAATTTGCGTGAAGTTCTGAGCACGAACCGCCAAGTCAACCTTCCCAGGTGCAAAAGCGACGGTGAGATCGTGTTTGGTGGGATTTGGTTTAGGTCTGCTCGTTCATGATGTGAAGTCGGTCTTACCTTTCTTGTGAGGTGATGTCGTAAAATAACAGTGCAGCGTCGGATTGTCTGAAGAACTCGGTTGGTGGGAGACCGCCTTTGGCGTGGAGTAGGGAGTCATAGAGCTTTAGTTTTACTTCACCAGCTGAGGTGTGAAGGTCCAGTGGGTAGATCTCAGTCTTCAAGGCAGCTATGAACTCGTCAGCAACACAGTCTTTCTCACCAACTCTTTCATGTCTTCGTGAATGTTAGGCAAAAACAGAACTCACGAATCTTCTTTACATCCTTCTTCGCTTTCACCATGGATGATGCGAAGGACGTTCGTCCGGACCCGAAGGCACCCGTAAGAATGACTTTGAATTCCTTGGCTGACATGGTGGTTTTGTATTGGGTGGAGGTTGATGGGTTTGTGGAGGATGTCACGAGAAAAGGGCGTCGGCGTCTGTTCTCTGTTCTATGCGGAGCTAGTTGACGCGCATGACGCCATGCATTCTCACCGCTTTTAGCCTCAATAATGTCTTACTAGTACCTCCTGCTATACGGATCGGAAGCCCAGACATGTGACTTGTACTCGTTCTCTATGTAAAAAAGGAAGATTGATGCTTACGGTAATATGACGGATTCAATACGACGCTAGCCAAATATAGAAAGACGATTCCAGGACTCGCTTCAGGGGGAGGGGGTTATCTCCGCGGCCAGCCTCCCCGAGTCTGATAGCAACCGGCCAACCCCTCTCGGTCTGATAGCAACAACGCAGACGAGAATACTCTGCATATATCAGAACACTCTGCATATATCGCGACAGTCATCATGATCAGCCGGCTAGACGCTCTTAAAACGCCACGAGACGCTATAGGTGTGTCTGGGCGGCTGACTCCTGCCGCCTAGAAAGGAATCAGAGGCCGCCGCTCTGCCATCCAAGCCTTCCATCAAACACAACTCCTTTCCATCGGGACTTCATCCAAATCATGTCTTCCTCGCTAATGGACCTCCTATCGTCCGCCGTCCGAGGAGGTCTCGAGCCGGACAAGCTATTCGAACTCTACATACCCGGCTTTACCTCCATGCGCAGGTTCTTCTCGACGTACCTACGCATCGACCTGTCGAAGATCATGTCCGTAGGCTTTTTCTGTCTTCTCTACATGTCCGCCGGTCGCAGTATGTTTGCCGGAGTCTATGACCAATTTCTGGGCTATTTCACGTCGACAATATCAATACCAGCCGACGACCGTGTCAATCGTGAGGTACTTACATACATGTCGGATCATTTGGGGAAAGGTAGCTCTCGTTTCTTGGCTGTCAAGACTGGCAATGCAAACACGTCATCACGATACGGAGATCAATACGTCTACAAGGGCGACGCAGACGCCCTGCAAGATGCCCTTCGCAGTGCGAACGACGAGACGAAGAAGCGGATCAACTATTTCCCCGCCATTGGAAAGACGTATTTTTTATTCCAAGGCCGACCTTTCATCTTTGACCTGATGCCTCGGTTTGGCTATAGTGACAACGACTTCACGCCTGTACCATCAGGCGAAGAGCCAATCATTTTGCGCTGCCTAGGTCGGAATCCTGCACCTCTCAAACGATTTCTTCAGCACTGCAGAGATCATTCTACGAAATCGAGAGAATCCATGACCACTATCTTTGCGACACAATCTGAGAGATATGGAGATGGTCTGGAGTGGAGAGAAGCAACCATGCGCCCCATTCGCCCCCTCAATACTGTCGACCTTGATCAGACGGTCAAAGATAGCATATTGAAAGATATCCGGACGTACCTCTTACCTGCCACGAGATTATTCTATGCACGAAGAGGAGTGCCTTATCGACGCGGCTTCCTGTTCTGGGGTCCTCCTGGCACTGGCAAGACTTCGTTTTCTGTCGCCCTCGCTGGCCATTTTGAACTCGATCTTTACATGGTATCCCTGGCATCGAAAAATCTGGACGACGACGGCCTTGCCAAGCTTTTCAACGCCTTACCCTCGAAATGTATTGTATTACTGGAAGACATCGACTCCGCAGGAATCAATCGTGAAAAATTGAAGTCGAAAAAGGTAAAAGGAGCGAAGAAGGAAGAAAAGAAGGAAGACTCAAAAGAAGCGTCGAAGGAAAACAGCGAAAACCCAATCAGTTTGAGTGGGCTGCTCAATGTCATTGACGGGGCTGCATCGCAAGAAGGGCGTATCATGATCATGACTTCCAACACGCCGGAGACACTGGATCCTGCCCTGATACGGCATGGTCGTATTGACAAACAGATCAAGTTCGACTACATCTCGAAATTTGATGCGAAACAACTCTTCCTCCGAATGTTTACCATGCATCACGATGAGCAGGTAGAAGTGGAGTCGCAACCCACTACGAACGCCAGCGCCACCGCTGTCTTAACAGAGAAGATCGAGGATGAGGATGGTGCGCAAATCCTCGATATGGCACGCAAAGAGAAAATCACGCGACTTGCTCTATCCTTCTCAGAAAAGATACCTGACAAAAAGCTGTCGCCAGCCGAAGTCCAAGGATTTCTCCTCGACCAACGAGACGATGCTGAAGGAGCTGTGGATAGAGTCGCTGGCTGGATCATTGACATATTCGCGGCAAGAGTGCTAGAAGCCGAGGAAGAGAAGGAAAAGGCCAGGGAGGATGAAGACTTTGCATTTCGTTTTGATGAGGATGGCAATGAGAAAGCGAAACCACCAGATCGACCGCATTCTAGGTGATGAAGAGGATGCGAATCGGTTACGCCATCCGTCACACTATTAATCTCCACCGGGTGTCATCGAACGCCACTTCGATCCCGCACGTCGAGTAATGAAACCTTGATTCCCAATGATATAATTACATTCTCCTCAAACGAGTATTGGTATACCTCTAGAAATATATCCCTAGTATCGTAACTCCCAGAAAACAACCAATAATTTAATGAAATATGGTACCATACATATAACAACTCTATTTCTCTATACGCCTCTTAATGAAATGAGGCCTTGACATCCCTAGGGTCTTCCTAGGTAGTAAGGTTGTATAGTAATATCATCACAACGACATTCCCTTAGTCTCGAGTAGGAAATGACTAAAAAGTATAAGAAGAAGAGGTAACCAACTTGGAAGAAGTAATAACTCTTGCATAAATTATTCTATCTCGACAATAATTAAGATAAACCATAATAAGAATAAACTCTCTAGACCTTAAAGATACTTTCTACAATTTCGTGATTCGAAATACAAACTACTATTAACTACTGCGAGAGATGTTATACCAAAAACTAGAAAAATTATATATATTTCCATGGAAACTCTAGGTAAATTACCTTCCTCAAAGACCTGAATCTTGATATTGTTCTAGGTAACCTAATATTGAGGTTATAGATATTCATAGCCAACCTCTATATCATCGCAGTATACGTCCTACACAAAATCATCCAGTAGAACCGACAATAAAAATCTTGAATCTAAACAAAAGCCAAATCTACATTAAAGCAAAGAAGTTTCCATTCCACGATGAAGACCAATAGAGTTCCAATACCACAGCCAGAAATATAAGTAGCATTCAATGCCATCCCTCTCGTGTCCAGAAACTTCGACATCTACTGGTGTTTTACTGGTAAACTTGAAGGTTGATGTCGCTAAGGAAGACTCAAAGAGACGGCTGATGAACAAAAATAAGTTTACATACATCAACAAAATCCCAAACAGCCCTAAATTGTGGATTATTCTCAACCCAAACGTCCCTAATCCGCCCCATCAACTATCCAAGCTCCCTTCCTAACCCCAACTCTCATCCCCGACGCCGCCTTATTCATCGCATCCGGAGTATCAAGGTATTCCGTCCTACCCCTAGCATCGCGAACTCCTTCCATGGCATGAAAAAACAGAGTAAGCGGACTGTCTTTCCAAGCCCCAACATCACACGCCGACGAAGTCAAGATAACAACAATCAAAAATACTGCTGTAAGCAATAAGACGACGATGGGTAGGACAAGCCAAGACCATTGTACATGGACGACTTGTTGCGGCGAAAGAGCTCTGCCGATGATCGTCTGGCTCCTCGCGATAAAAGAGGGGTTATGACCTTGAGCTTGGAGTAGCAGCGAGTCGTTGCCTCTGAAAGATTTGGTCATGTAGTCCGCGAGATTGTACATCGCTTTAGTGACGTTGTCGGCTTGGAAGAGGGTAAAGGCAATTGTCGGGCCATTCAAGCTGGAGCTGTTGGATACCTCCACTTTGCCTTGGAGAAAGTTTGGATCCATGGTGAACTGAGAAGAGATGATGTCGAAGCTTTCCTGGGACACCGTAAAGTCCCTACCCCGATTGGTCGCATTTCCGTATGGGGCTGGCTTGTACACCAGGGAATTCATGCTGTCCTTGGTGGCTTCCGTAAACTGTGCCGTTTGAATGACCTGATATGTTCCATTGACTACCCTTTCTTCCAGCTCATGGATAGCAAAATAGAATAGGCATCTCTGTGCCTCAAAAATGGTATCCTGAGTGAGGTGAGCTCCGACTCCAGTCACAGCATTTGCAAACCGTCCTAAGACCTTTGCCCACTCCACTACAGCCAATATGCCGCTTACTTTCGCAAATGGCGCCATATAGGAGGAATTGGCGGTCGGAATGATCGACCTAAGCTTCATTCAGTAGGTCGCCCAGAATGGAAGCATTCGACGGTACCATCTTGTAACCAGCGGAGCTATTCGCTATAGGAGCACCATACGCCAGGGACACTTCAGAAGAAATATTGAAGCAGGATGTGCTCACTCCAAGAGTGCGAAATGGGTCCCAGGTACAGTTTCCAGTAGGGCAGCTGTATAGCGGATCCGGTAGAGACATCAGGTTGGAGGTGAATATAGCATTGAACATGGCAGCTCTAAGATTGTGCGGCATCCTGGAGTCTATATTGATGAGTTAGTCTTTGTCACTAGTAATGTGCTGCAATGCTGGCTCATCAGTTCAGCATTGACAACACTACCTCAGACTTGATTTTGAAGACGTCAGTTCTCCAGCAATTTTCAAGAAACAAGCTGCTGCAGTGATTGACAGTAGCTTCCGTTCAAGAGAGGTTATGCAGGAGATAGATTATAAAGGTTTCGATCAAACTGAACGGATACTCACACTTTGTGAATTTATCGTCTTGGTCGGAGGACACGCTTCGCTTCGAAGTAGTGCCATCATCTATTGCGACTACAACCCTTCAGTCCTGTCAATGCTTGATAATCCTTGCAATAACTCACCGACAGTAACGTCGCTGATTGCGCCTGCTGGTGTCAAAAATTGACCTGGTTGACCTTATCAGACCCTTCCGCTCTCAAAATGGGAGGTGACCTACTCGACTGGTCCACCGTACTTTTTACCGGGCCTCCCACTCTAGCCAATAGCCGTCCGTCAGGGAGCCCTCCTTTCGTACTGTCTCTTGCTCCATTATAGCTGTAGGATACGGATGTGGCAGCGATCTTGGTTGCATCCGTGGCTGACCGCTGATCATACCTAACAGCTTGCTGGAAAAAAGGGCCCAACGCCAGACAGGCTATGGAAAGCCATGCGCCCAAGCTGGCAAGGTGACTACAATGTGTTAGCTGGTGACATAGCGGGGTTCCAAAGAGCAGATTCACACAAACTTGGTCCTGCCCAACAGGCGCAAACATCCCCATGGACCCCTGCTGGCGGCATCGAAGCAAGCTATGTCATCTAGCCTTCTTTCCCGTCTTGCTAGCCAAATCCATCCCATTTGACTAATGCCGGCCGCGACAGGTACTAAGACGTTGATGCGAAACATAGTTGACATGACTGATACGACCGTGTTTAGGGAAAGCCCATGGGGCCATTGAGGGCTTGCTTGGTTGTCATATTTTTTCAGTAAGAACATGAAGCCAATGAGAGAGGTGCATGCCGTCATTAGACTAAGGATCTCCCAAAGCCATCCTTCAGCGCGGAGTGCCTTCACCTTGCGATGATAGGACATCCCGTCGACCGATTTGGCCGATTTTGTTACATTCGTTGAGCCTTCGAAGACGGGTTCCAGGATGGAACCTTGCGAAGACTCTATGAGACTGTCAGTATGTTCCACGTGAGGTGGATACGTGTGCGGTGTGTAATAGTCCGTTTCGTAGCTGGAGCGTTGCGGCACCATGTTTTTCTTTGGGTCTAAGCTCGACTCTAGGGCTATATATTTACCAGAATGACCATGACGACTTCGATAACACGTGTGGGTCGTATTGACCCGGAAGGGGCTGCATTCTTCAACGTGTTGCAAGGCTTCGCCTCGCAGGGCGGAATCCAGATGATCTGTGTGGTTGGAACTTTGCCCGTTGGCTGCATGCTTAACCAACCAGCAAGCAATACGATATCTTTCCAACAACATAGTATTCAATGCATGTCGCGTAAAACAGGATATGATTTCGTCTTATCACATGCATGACGATTCCACGCAGAGCCTCATGGATCCGCTGGTATTCACTACCACTATTTTATTCCTCCAGACCTTTTGCTTTGTGGAATATTAAACTGCCATTGCTAGTAGAGAGACTTTAGGTCCAAGGAAAACAGAAAACCGGAACCGGTCCAGACTGAATACAGGTACGAGGCTGTGAAAGGTTTGCCAGATTTTGACTTCCTGAGCTGCCTGGTTTCTATTGTCTCAGAAGTCCGCAGCCATCGTAGTAATTCTTGCAGGATTCATCAGCCCTTCCTAAGAGTAAATCGATCCATTATCTTATAGTATAGGGTTCCTGCCTCCGTCCCTTTGGTCCGCAGAAAAGCAGCGATCCTGGATTTTCCTGGTGCCTTCCCCTTGAACTGGAACTCGGATAAAAGGCTGTGCCCGAAATTCCCACCGGCTGCTCCAAACGTTACAAGTCCAAGGGCTGACAGCATGGTAGATCCAGGTATCTTGACAGAAACTATCGCTGTCGACGGAATGCCCCAAACAGCCATGCTGCCACACATCCATCTCCTTAACGAAGCATCGTCCCGATAGAGGTGTACAGGATTCTCACGCAGAGATTGTGTAGTGACGCCGGGCCCCTAGAATCGTTCAAGGGAGGGCGCATACATCAGACCCCAAGTACGCAAGAGCTAGCCGTGAGGAAAGGCCTGAGGGGTGGCAGCGAGGTGCGTGTGGGAGGTTGGATTGGAAAGACGTAGTGCGAGAGGTCGAACGAAGGAGCGGAGGAGTCTGGTTTCAGTGACTCCTGGAAGACCTGCGTACTATTGTCGTGCTATTGTAGACGATGTACAGTCAAGCCTGTCAAAGCAGCGATAGCTATGCAGTGCAAGCCCGTAAGACCGCTGTCGTTGAGCTCTGCCAGTCCGGGGTAGCGAGTGCTGAGGCAGCCATTGCTCAGGAGATGACTTGTGATTCCTTGATTCTGCCTTGAGCTGCTCCATGTTTGACGAGATGAAGTGTCAAGTAGCACAGTAGGAAAGCAGGAGGCGGAGTTGTTGTGTTTGGTTTGCGGATCTGGAAGAAGTTCAAGTTGGGCCCTGCCCCTTACATGAGAATATCTGAGCATTGTGATGAGAATGTTCTAGTTCTATCCCGGCCATCACCAGAATCTCGCCGACATGATTATTCAGGTAGGTATATGTCCTCTGGAATAATATCCACGACAGATGGTATTCTTACGTCTAATTACAGCATCACATCACACTTCCCGGAAATATACCTGGAGAGCCTAGCGCAGAGCTTACTAGACTCAGACTAGCATTATAATACTCATCGTATCGGGAGAGAAATGGTCATTGATTAAAAGAAACTTTTTCTACCAGAGTATATAATTCAAGCTCCATTACCGTTATAAGCCAGCTTATTCGGATTGCCAGACTGCCCGCCCCCCGTCAAGCCAGTAATGACATTCATCGTCGCCGTGTTTTTGATGTTGGTGCACATAGTGTTTGGATTTGTCTTCCCATTCAATGAGTTGAGATACGCCCCCAGTCCAGCCACATGCGGAGCTGCCATTGATGTACCGTCGAAATAGGCCTGCAGAAAATTAGAAGCATTACGAATTTCGAGCATGTTTGTCCTGGATACTTACAGTCGCGGTGTTGCTGCTTCCAATGTAAGTAGACTGCACATTGACGCCAGGAGCAAAGACAGCAAGCTTGTTCCCCCAATTGCTCCATGTTGGCTTTGCGTCATTGACGTCCGTCGCGCCTACTGTGCAAGATCCAGCTGCCGAAGCCGGCAGGTAATTGGCAGCATTTGCTCCATCATTGCCTGCAGCAGAGACAACAAGGATTCCTGCCTGCGTGGCACTAGCAACAGACTGGCTCACAGACTGCCAGCCTGCGTTTAGTCCTCCAAGCGATAAGTTGATGACAACGCCTTTGGTGCATGGTCGGTTTGGAGAGTCGTTCATCGTGGCTGCAATCGCAGCCACGACACTGGAGACAGCACAATTGCCATTCTGGTCGCAGACTTTCATGGAGTAGAGATTTGAAAGTTTGGCGACGCCATAAGTGGTTGCTCCAACTACTCCTGCCACTGCAGTCCCATGGCCCGACAAGTCGGTATCTGACTCTGCCGACACCCAGTTTTGTACAAATGTAGCACGATTGCCAAACTCAACATGGGCGGTGTTGATTCCTGAGTCGATGATGTAAACGCAGGTATTTTGGCCAGCTGTCGAGTCATAGATGTATGAGCTGATCATGCTAGCGTGATGGGAAACTCTTCCAAGGCCCCAAACGCCAGGACTCTGTGTCTGTAGAGTTCTCTTCGAGAATCGTGTCAGCTGGCCCTGCACTTTCAACGGGCCATCTGGTTCCACGTATAACACCTGTGCTGTCAGAAGAGTTTGCAAACTCCATGCCACAAGCAGCAGTTTGGTAATTCATTGCTTACAAGAGGACTGGCTTGTAGCACTTTGACCTGCTCAGGGGATAGCACTGCAATGAATCCGATCAAGTCACCGGCCGACCACTGCTGTGCTGCACCAGGAGCAGCGACAGGATCCGCAGCGGTTGAGACCAGCTTCAAGATGGCTTCGATGGCTGTCGAAAGTAGGGTGCCCTTTTGAAGCCCAATAATGTAAGTCTGCTTGGCACTTTGTGCAAGTACTGCAATGGCGAGAACTGAAAAGACAGCGAATACGTTGGGCTTCATGGCGAGAACGAAAAATTTAATGAGTGATTGAATCTAGGGGGGGAAAACCTGGGCAGGTTGGTGCCTCTATCTACTAATGGAAAGAATGGGAAGATATGTGTGAATATTGTGCGCCCAAGATGCTGGATGTGATTCCTTTCTTGAAATGGTACCACAGAAGCCGCATACTCGCCTATAGTCACACACAAAAAAGCCAATCACGGCCGGTTCAAGTCGTTGATTGCCCAACAGGACGGAATGAAGGTCCTTTCTTTTGGTAGCAGGAAGAAAGAGTCCTCAAATCTGACGCTAGACTTGTCCGCACCTGGACTTCAGTATTCCGCTATGCAGGTCTGGGAGTGGCGGCAACGAGCGATTGGTAGAAGCCTGACAAGGGAAATGTCTGCATTAACCAATGGAGATGCTGTGTGACCGAAGCCAAGAATAGCCACTGCTGTGTTCGGGATTGGGAGAGAAAGCTAAGGAGCTTTTGTGAAGGACTACCTCCTAGATACAATAGTGGCTCCCAATATGCGCGTCGTACATGGACATTGATGGCAATCTGATGGAGATGTCACGGTGTTGTTGTTGGTGAGCGAGGAGGGAGCACGGGAGGAATTCGGAGTTGGCGCGCAATCAGGAGTGCTGCCCAGGGCCGGGCAAAACATGGCAAGCGAGATCGGCTCGGCGCAGGCTTGGCGAGGGGTTCCACTGCTCTCTCAACATTCAACAACACCACCACTGCAGCCGAGTCACCAGATCACATACCCAGCTGACCACGACCCGTAACTGGATGCATCGCGGGCGGGTGGTCGGGCCGTCGGTTGTATCCACATTCACGCACCTGTGGAGAGGCGTCCAGCCCTGGCAACCATACGCTAAGCAATCCTGAGCGCTTAGGAATATTCAACCACGTCAAGGCTCTCATCTCTCACACCCTCAACTGTTGCGTACCTACCACACTGCTTCGTGGCTTGGAATCCGTCTAGAAGGAATGGCAACTTACCTCACAATCAACGCTCTTTGAACCGGATGCACTGATTGCAGCAGATGAAACCAAAGATTGAGTTGTTAAGAGTCCTCGAGCTAGATTTGGCAAAGCTCTTGTTGCCACCAACGACCCTCTCTCTTACACCGCTACTCGCGGCATTCCCAGTCTTGAGGAATGACGAATCATCGTCAAAATCACCACAAAAAGAAATGCCTGAATTCGAGGATTCTCAAGTTCTCCTGCTAATGAATCCCATATCCCCAGCACCTGCAGATATAATCCGCCAAATTTTGGTCTTGTCCCATTGGTCCTGGAATCTTTCAGCCCAGCAATCAGGACAGCAGCACAGTGTCTATTCACCTTCACCAGACCCCTACCAAGCCCGCGAACACTGCGCACTCAACCACGGCCCCCCAAGCCGAAATTCCCTCCCATTCTTGATCTTAACACCAGGACTATCCTCATTGACTGACAGAAGCTTATTCCCAGTGCAATTCTCCGTCGTATAGAGAAAACAGACTGTCGCGCCTCTGAAACCCATGGAACGCACACCTCCAGGCTTCCAAGGGGCAAAGACTGCGCAGCCGCCGAAATCCATGCAGATGTCGTGTACTGCTTCGCCTTGCTTGCCGCCCTCTGAGAAAGCATTGAAGCAGGCGCCGAAGGGACCGTCGCGGGAGTTAATGGTGTGATGGGTTGTGGTAGAATTCTCTAGGCTGAAGGATTTGGGATCGGGGAGGTACTTGTTTGGTGCGATCACAATGTTGCGGGCTACGACTGAAGTCTCGGAGGCGTCATTGAGAGCATTGCTGTCTAGGACGATGACTGAGGGGCTGTGGGTGTAGACGTATAGATTGTCAGCGGGGATACCGGCTTCAGTGACTGAGACGAGTGGAACACCGATGACAAATTGGACGAGCATGAGGAGAGAAGTGAGCAGGGCCCAAAGTGTGCGACTGGCTATCATGATGACGATGGAGGTGCTAAAACTTCGATTAGCATCCCAGGCTGGTCCAAGGCCTCCACATACTTTGGAAAGTACCTACTAGGTTAGAGGAAGGTATATAAGCCTGACGAGAATCTCTAGGAAGAGCCGAGGAGGAGTTGAGAAATAGTCGAGAAGATTTCAAGTCGAGATCAGAGTGAAAGAAGAGGTGTCGAGGTAAGTACCTGTGAATACTAGTGATAAAATCTGAGAGAGAAGTATCAATTGATGAAGTATAAGTAGCTAGAGATAGCTGTTACCCGCACCTATAGATCTCAGATCACATCTAACCTTTAACAGGAAGTAACGTAATATAACCAAGTTAAGCTTTTCCTGACCGAGATCTAGTGCGCCTGATCGAAACTGTTAATTCACGACTGAAGTTTAAGTCACCCAGTACTAGATCTTGCCATTGCTAAGCGTCAATAGTTTTTGAATAACTTAGCTGAAGAGACCTGGCCGTGGTAGGGATATAGAGCAAGCAATCGAATGATATAGGGTTCACTTAATATGCGATATAGCCATCAATAACCGGTGAAGGCAGGCACATAATATAATAGAACAGGCGTATTTATAATCGTAAGATCTGGTGTTTCTAACAGGGCAACAGCGAGTTACCTACATGATTTTATACGGCTGACGCGAACTTACTAGGGTGACTGTTTTGTTCTATAATCAAGTTATCAGGTTAACAACCCCTTGTAGCGGTTTTGCTTTGGTTGATCAGACTTTGCTTCAAACTAGACAAAGTAGTAACCGTCACAGCAAAGATATCATGCTGATACAGTTTCAGATCGATCAAACGGAATGGACGGTACAGCTCAGCGTCTCAACTCACAAGTCCCGTGGGAAAATCCGGTGGTGATATCAACATGGAGGCATAGCGAAAGGGGCTTTGATGCTTTGAAAGTTAGTTCTTTGATATCTTTGCGTTGGTCCATGAGTCCTCTGAAATCGAGAAGTTCTCTACTGCATTTGGCTTTGGATGCATTGCCTGTTAGCTGCCAGGTACAATGAAAAAACTTGTTGTTTATTTGTGGTCTGATGTCGGCTCCAGAAATAGGATGAGCATACTACAGGCTTTCACGCGCATCAAGCCGACGATGGCATCGAGACACCTAGACCTAGACCGTGGCCGATTATAAGTAGCTATCCCACATGTGCCGTCGCTGTTGCGAGAGCCGAGGGCAATGAACTCTCAGCATGTTGATTTCGTAAGCCTTTGGCAGCGAGTTTCTCGATAGCGGTTGCGCTGTTGCGAATACAAGACTGCCTCTTTGTCAGCAATGTTGGAATTGACAGTTTTTGATTTTGTGAAGACCTGCTGCTTTCCCTTTTCGGAAATTCGGGCATTCCACACAACCCATTGTTCCAATTATACAATGCGATGTTGGAGTACGAAAGCATACTGTTCCTAGAAACAGCAGTATAAGTAACGCCTTGTCAGTCACCCTTTTTTCTCACTATAACAGCAGTTTTCAATCGATTTACCGGAATTATCCACTCACCAATACCAACCAAACCATATCCATCCTACCACCCACAAAACACAAATAACACGTCTACTGGGATCCGACAAAATGGCCAGCTCAGCAGACATCAATAGAAAGATCTGTGGCATCTGCACCCTTCCCGCCAATCAGCCAAATCCAGAAGGTGTCGTCGAAGACATTGTTAAGCTCCCCTGCAACCACATTTTTGGAAATAAGTGCATCGATACTTGGCTGAAAACTCAGGAATATGGGCATTGTCCTACTTGTCACGTTGATTGCCCCAAAGATTTTGTTGATACTTGGAAGCTGTTAAGGGAGACCGAGAAGGCAGGCGAGAGTCTTGGAGTTGAGGAAGAGATGGATTCGGAGACTGTCTTTATAGAAGCACTCGAAGCTGGAAGTTTGGATGATGAAAAAAATGGCCCTGATGTTAAGAACGAGAAGATTATCGAAGGTATCAATGAGGCTGATATAATCGAGGGGCGTGTCGAAGCTGGAGACCCCGTTCTTGAGCAACGCACTTTCGACGAGACTGGAGAGACCATTGGAAGTATTGAGGGGCGTATCAAAGCTTCTGCATACGGATCTCCCCACGCTAAGATACCTGCCATGAACGACCAGATCGAGGAGGCCATCGGCATTATGAGCGAGGCTGCTGTTAGCAGGGGACGCATCGAAGAGCTTGGAACCAAAGTTCTCGATGCCGAGCAAAATGACATCAGTAACGAACGTGCGGACACTGTCCCATTCGCTGAAGATGTCGCTAAAGATAGCATTGAAAGCGGCGAAAAAACTGTGGAGATCGTTATCGAGCACAACATCAAGGACTTGGAAGAGGATACCGTCGAAAACACAGCGATTAAAGATGAAGTTCCTACTAGTGAGCTCGAACAGATCAAGATTGCCGCGAGTAAAGAGGAGAACGACAACGATGATGATGTTATCATTGAAGAGCCTGCTGGTGAGAAGGGGGAGGTGATTGATAGGCCTGTGAAGGGTAGTCGTGATCTTATTGGTGAGGGCGCCATCGAAGACAATGCCTTCGACGAGAACGCTGTTGACGAGAACGCTTCTGGAGAGAGTGCTACTGATGAAGAAACACTCGTCGAGGAAGTGGGAGAGGCAGAGAAATTGAAAGAAGATACGATCGTAGAATACGCCGTCAACGAGGAAGTTATCGAAGAGGCAGCCATCGAAGACGAGTTTGGCCAGGAGGCAGCCATTGAGGATGAACGCGTTCAAGAGGAAGCTATCGAAGGAGAGGTCATCGCAGAAGAAACCATCGGCGAAGACGGCGTCAATGAGGGCATAGCTCCTGAAGAAGTCGCTGGAGAAAATGCCACTGAGGAAACTACTCAAGACGAAGTCGCCGCAGAAACAACCGTCCAAGGAGTCGTCGAAGGAAATGCCACTGGGAAGGTCGACGGGGAAGACGAGCAAGGTCCAGCTTGGGGCACAGAGCAAGAAGGCCCAGAACTACAAGCTGCCAGATCTCTCCATTTCTTTCGCACGCATGGTTACGGCGACCAGTACCGTACTGAACTTGAAGCTTCTCGCAGTGCAGCAGGCAGATCAACCCGCAACATGGTTTCAGCCTTCAACATCAAAGCTCACCCTCTTCCTGAAGGTCGGGAACGGGCCCAAGTCAGTAAGAATATCCAGGTTTGGGCCAAGTATTTGCACGCGTTGAAACTCAAGTCGCTAGACGAGCTCAAGACGACCAAGAGCCGTAAGTTTCGAGTAGACATAGCCGGTTGGTATGAAAAGCAGCGAGAGGATTTCTTCGAGCAGCTGGAGGAAAATCTGGAGAGCAATAATCTAGCAGGCCCTGATGTAGACGCGGTGAAAATGGCGGAAGATCTGTTGAAGACAGGGGATGCTGGGGGGATTGCCGAGTTGGAAAGCATCCTTGCTTCTCTCGAGAATCCGCAGGCTTGATAGGCAAGTTGTTCTAAGCAGAAGCGTAGTCAATGTAGTGAGTGTTTGTTGATGGAATATTGAGAGTTGAGATGTGAAGTCCAGGGCACAAGGCCGATACCGGCCGACGCACTTTGTTCTCCAACGATTACCCTTTCGATGTGCCGTCGGATGAGAACTACAGCAAGCCCGGTGGCTTCTCTTGCTTAGAGAGCAGATTGAGACATCAATCACGGGGGGATAAATAACAATATGCATGTCCTGAAGATATATGGAGAATTATAAACGATCCATCATATCACTCGCCATCGCATAGAGTAGTAGCTAAATCATAAGCACGCAAAGTAAGATACACACATCCATCGAAACGGTCTGATACTAATCACCCATAATACTCTCCACCTCCTCGGCGATACTAACAACTTCATCAGCCTCTCTCCTCGCCTCTGCCTCCGCTTCCTCGACCTCTCTCGCAGCCCTTGCCTCGTCCTCATCAGGATCCTCTATCTCATCACTCATATCCTCATCTTCGTCATCGTCCTCAATCACAACAGCCGCCGACTTGAATTTACCAGCTTTCTCTTTGGCAGAAGCCGAATTTTCCGCCGGAACAGCACCTCCATCTGTATTCTTAGCAACAGATGCTCTAGCAGTTTTCGGCCTCGCCTTCGCCCTCGTCTTCTTAGGCGCCCCCGGTCGATTCGCTTCAAAGCTATCAATCAACGCCTTGAAATTGGGTCCAAGATGTCTAGCATTCCTCTTCATCCTCCACTCCACAGCGCCTACCTTCTTTTCCTTACTCTTCTTACTCTTTTTTCTCTTCGGTCTGCCTTCATCATCTGCGTCGGATTCCTCGGCATCATCTTCAGCCTGAAACGCACCCTCAACTTCCCCATCAAGCCAACCTCCCCAAACACCCATGATAAGTTTCCCAGTGAACTCACAGAGACGTCTTTCGGCGAGAAGTATGTGTGCAAGTTTCTGTTCGTCGCCTTCCTCGGCCTCGTCGTCGTTATCGGATTCTTCTGGCTCTTCATCCGTGACGGGATCATCTTCAATCTCCTCCTCCAACTTCTTCTTCGTACGCTTCGCAAATTGTTTCTCTGTTGCGCTCAGGATTTGGAGTAACAGCAGTTGCGCATCCCTTGGGATCTCCATAGCAAGGGTTTTATACGTCTCGGGATCTTCGTCGTCGCCATCGCCTTGGGTGTTTGCTGGTGGGTTTTTGGTGCCGGCTTTTGGTCGCAGGGTGACGAGACCACCGAACATGCAGTACAGGTCTATTAGGAACCCAGCTAAAGCAAGGCGCAATTCGTCGGCGCCTTTCCTTGTGGGCAGAACTTCTGTTAGAGCTCGTACGTATGCGTCGCGCTTTTCGGCGACATCTGACAACGTAGCGTATGGCACGCGGCCGCTAGCTTCCACCAGTTTCTTCATTGACAAAATCTGCCACATGAAGTAAGAGTTGACCGCCACAGTAGCTTGTAACACAAGATTGTTCTCCTGCACATCAGTATCCTCGTCCGGTAAATCTGGATTTGGTATGCCTCGAGAAATGATGGAGATGAGACTCAAGATTGCCGAATCTGCTTCTGCTTGCGAAGCAGATTGCTTGCTTTTGGGTTTGGTCTTCTGCGTAATGACAGGAGCGGTGTCGAGGTACTCACGAGAATCCGATATGGATGAGAGGTTAGCGATACGGAGAACTGAGTTTTCAAGGCCGGTCAGGATTTCTTCGGCAAGATTACCCCGAGTGGATAGATCGCGGCCTTTACATAGTGCATGGAAAGTGTTGATAGTATCGTCCCACAACTCGCTGAGCTTCCCGTCCGTAACTTCCTCCAAATCCTCGTAGCTTTTGGCATGCAACAATGCGATAGATGCCTCTTGCAAGACTTCGGGCTTTCCGTGAGAGGAAAATTGCTTCTTGATGTCGTCCAACAAAGCAGAGTAGGCCGTGAGGTCTTGTCGCAGCTCCTGGAAGATCTCAAGATTGAGAATGTGCTGAAGCCGAAGAACAGCAGATGCCGCTTCCGGGATGGCGCCGAACTTGTTCAGCAGTCGCGGTATGAGTTGGGCGAGATGGCGCGCGGCAGTCTCTTGAAGCTCATCTGCTTCGGCCTTCTGCGCCTTGGTGAGCTTCTTCTTCTTTTCCGAGTTGGCATCAACCGTCGACTTGAGCTTGAGCTTTACAGACGAATTCAGTACTTCTAGTAACAAGATCTCTTCCCGCTCGTCGATCTTGAAGGCTTGCTTGAATGCAACATCGGAACTGGCGCCGTTCAATTCTTCATCGGTCGTCTGTGAGTGGTCGTACAACAGGTATCCAGAGAGTACTTCCCATTCGTGTATTTCGGGCAATTTATCGTACAGAGCTTCCGCAGCAAGCGAGAAACGAGACTCGAGGCGCTGAGGGACAAGGATGTAACTATCCGGTGCACCAGCACGATGGAGGACTTGGACGTCATCGGGTTCGATCTCGTCAACAGCATCGTAGACGCGCAATGTCTCAGCGAGACACTTCAACTTGATCCAATCGAGCTTAGGTACATCAAAATCGTCTTCAGTGTCCACGTTGGGTAGTGCTTCTTCCAAAGCTTCCTCGCCACCCAAGTCTTCGACCTTTGAGCGATAGAGCTCGTTGATATTCTCGGTAAAGAAACCAACAACAGATTTGCGAACTTTGGGTTCCGTGTCAAAGATCAACCGACCAATAGTGTCAAGATCATCAGGTTCAAGGAATCCTGCTTCTCGGAGCAAGTCGACTAGCTGCACAGCATCTGCTCGGACAGCAGGGTCGCTGTCGCGACCTGCCATCTCGATGATTCGCGACCGAAATCGCTCGGTGAAAGTGCGGAGACCGCTGAGCTTCTCCGGCATTTTGTATAATCTCATCAACGCTCGTAAGACTTCATGCCGAGTGTCTTTGTTGGTGTCCGAGAGCACCCATCCCATGTACCGCAAAAACTGTCCCTCAAAGAAATGGTCTGGATACAGGATGATCCATTCTCCGAGTGCTCGAATGGCCTCGTCCCGAATCTTCGGATCAACGTCACGATACCGATGAACGAAAACTGTGTCAAACCATGCTGTAATGATCTCGTCGATTGCTTCCTTCTGTTCTTGCGCCGCCGCAACTTTCTTTTCGAGTTCGGCAACTCGCTCCTTGTTTACTCTGGTCTTCTTTTTCTCGCCTTCGGCTTGACGCAATGTTTTGGAGGACGCCTCTAGACTGTCGTGTCCGATTCGACACAAGGCGGAAATGACGGAAAGCGAAGCCGTAGTTGCAGTATGCCGCAATGGCCGATTCCCCGAGGATGCCATTGTACTTAGCCATGCATTCAGGACCTCGTTGAATGCCTCATTCGAGAACAGTTGTCCAGTCTTGGCCATAGTCGCCATCAATGACACAAATATTCCAGTATAGCTGTCTCGGAACGCGTTCGATCCCTTACTTTTTGAGATGAGTGGGTAGTCTGTGACGGCTCCGAATGCTTCTTGTATATCCGTAATTTTGTTGGTGAACTCGTCAGGATCCTCGACATCGGCTGCATCAATCTTGTGATCGCAGCCGGCACATTTGAGGGTGAAGTTGAAAAGATCGGCCATGGCCTCGGACTCGATGCTGTTAAATTTAGCTAGCCAAGCTGCCGCTGCGTCGTCCAAAGATTGGCCCTTTCCGAAGACCTCAGCTATACACGAGTTAGTAGGTTGGTCTCGTCCCGAGTACAAGTCACAACTCACCATATAACCCACCCACAGCTTCAGCATCCGCAGCCTGGTGTTGCGGCTTCTTTCTGGGGGCTTTGGGCTTCGCTGGCCTGATAGCAAGACTAACTGTATCTCCGTTCGTTTGTTTCGCTTTTTTTGCTGCGGGTTTTGCAGAAGCAGGCTTCTTGGGCGCAGCTTTCTTTTGATTCTTCGCCTTCTTCTTTCTCTCTTTTAATTCCTCAGGATCTGGTTCGCCTTCACTTTCCTCACTGCTCTCCTCTTCCTCATCTTCTTCGCCGGCATCTTCCATGTCAAGATCAGTATCAGCATCACCGCGTTTGCGCTTGCTACCGGTTGCGGATGACGGCGACAAAATCTTTGGTTTCTGGGAGACGCGACCAGACCGGCGCGTCGAGGCGACGGTGGCCTCTGGATCTGGCGACGACAGTTCCATGCTTGAATTTCGGGCTGGCATTTACATCAAGTATCTTCAGATCAATGGAATTTGGTCGCGTCGTGGAGTTTGGTGTCGAGTGGACGCGTTCTATGCGCGAATTGGCGGCGCACGGGATTGAAGGCGCGAAAAGGTGCGAAATGTGTTGTGTGGTTGTAAAAATACAGGCGGCCAATGTGGCGCGTGTTGTACGGTAACAACCAGATGGATGGTGTTGTGTATGGCGACAGTGAGGGTTGGACCAGTCGCGTGTTCACAGAAACATTTCCAAGCTCGAGACTCCGACTCGGGTTCCCCCACTTTCCGCTATCACGAGAATATATTTATATACGATAAATATACAACACCAACAAACAAACAAGACAAGGAATACAAGGAATACAGCCATGAAATGTCCAGTCCATTCTCCCACTCCACTTCAAGACCTGGATACGGCAACATCGTGATTTCTCTCCTGCCACCCTCGACCGCCCGTCTCCAAACGTGCTCGTACCAATATCCGCTCAAGCTCATTGCGCCCACGCCTCTCTCCCATGCCCTCTCCTCCTCAGCATCCTCATCGGAGGCCTTAGAAACCCTCATACATACCATCTACCTCCTCACATATGGCGGCGGTCTCGTAGCAGGCGATGCAATCAATTTGACCGTTCAATTGGCTCCAACGACACGACTCATCCTTCTCACCCAAGGCTCAACCAAGATCTTTAAAAGCCCCAGTCCAAGTACTGCCAGTAAACAGCGTTTGATCGTGGATCTGGAGCCAGGTTCAGCTTTATGCTATTTACCAGACCCAGTGCAGCCGTTTGAGGGTAGCTGTTTCGTGCAGGAGCAGATTTACAATATCATACAGCCCGAAGATGGTGGCAAGACTGCGAGTCTATGTGTGTTAGACTGGGTATCACAAGGTCGTGCAGCTCGAGGGGAGAATTGGCGCATCTGGAAGTATGGCAGCAGGAATGAGGTCTTTTTGATCCCTGGTCCAACACCCGGCAAACCAGCCCAGAAAATGCGGTTACTGCTTCGGGATAATGTCATTCTGGAGGATCCAACATCCGCCGACATCGCCACACTACTAAGCTTCGCGTCAAGAGTGGATAAATTAGGAGTGTTTGGCACACTGATTCTCTATGGGCCATCTTTATCTGGCCTCGCCAATTATTTCATGGACGAGTTCAAAGCTCTACCACGAATAGGCGCAAAGAAATGGCACACTGAAGACTCTGAATCGGACTCTGAAGGCGAGAAGCAAACAAGCGAAGCAGAAGCTGCACGCAAAGCAACACAGGTGAGAAGAGCGAAACGGCAGAAGCAAGAGGTTAAAGATGATCTATTATGGACAGCATCGAACATCCGCGGCTTTGTTCTCGTCAAATTTGGCGCCAGAGAAGTCGAGGGCGTCAAGAGATGGCTTTACGGCATGTTAAAGGATGAATGTAGCGTGGAAAAGGAGTTCGGAGAACGAGGACTCATGTGCTTGAAGTAATGTATGTACGTAAGACTAACATCGGCTGGTGCCTAGACTCCATCTCACCCCCGTTTCGCTCATGCTAATTGGAATGCAAATGTATGATGGCGGCGTTGATGTTACACCATTCATGTTTCGATCGAAGGTGGCTTGGATCCCGCGAAAGATTTCTTCTGATTACTCATTACAGCTTCATCCGTGCGGTGAAGCTGAGCAAAAATGAGGACAACATGGTGACGAGCGAAATGTCCACCGGATGTTTATGGAAGAAAGTCTCATTTGCTCTTCACCTTTGTGCCTATAAGAAAGGTAGCTAAATTCGTTATACGTCCGAACGTACAGGAGCGGATGAGCCGAAGAATATCAGCTACACGTTAGATTTCTCCAGCCCCCAAGAAGACTCAACCCGCCCCTTGACCTTCCGCCGAACTTGAATTCCTTTCAGGTTTTTCAGTCGATGATGCCGAGGTTTTCGAAGGGACGCAAATTACGAAAGCATATACAAGGCGAACACGAAAAGAATACCTCTGTACGCCAATATTTCCCTCCTCCCCTCCTGCGTGCCTCTCCAAGTGATGAACGAGGTGGTATATATGAGTTTCACTTCTTGGGAATGGAACACTATCCATCCTCTCCTGCTCACCTATTACATATCTTTTCTCTCCATCGGCAAATCTGTAGCGTTCGTTCGTCCGCTTCTCCCCTGCTTGCTAGCTTCTCTTAGCAACCACTCCTCCACCGTGAATCCGTCTTCCTCTCTCTCTCTCTCCCGCCGGGGTTTGTTGATGAATAGCCTCGTGATATCCTGCAATAAGACTTCTTGTTGTCAAAAGTTCATCAGCAATAAAGGTGAATGTGGGGCTTTTTATATTACTGGGATACATATCTTGAAGAAGGAAAAAGCGATTGGGATCTTGTAAAAATGGTGAAAATGGAGTAATCACTGCAAACACAACCTCTTCGTTGACTTGATGATACTCATCAAGTCTGGGTCCGAGTCACTTGGCTAAGATATTAAACGTCGTTATTTCTGGCGGTTAGGCAGGCATTTCATCATCCGACGAGCGACTTGCTGGCAAACCCAATCTCGGCTTCTGAGGTATTTGTGGGAGATGAGAGGTACTGGAAGAGAAAATTGAATCGCCGGCAGTCATGAACTTAGTAGGATCACTGCTTTGACAACGCTTCATCATTTCGTACTGCGATTACTGTAATTTTGAAGGAGGATAGTATTTAAGTGTTCCGAGGTGAATAATTGCCTTGCTTAGATATGAAGTTGGATGACCCTTTTTTCAAGGTGCCTGGGATTTTGTGGATTTTGTGGGAGGGGAGTTATGGACTGTGTATTGTTGATAGTAAAGGACGAGATATTTATTCTCAGACAAGCATGCATGGAAATCCTTGGATCAAGGCTGTAGTTTGACGCTTTAAATATATTAGCAATGAACGGGGGAAGAACATCTTCATGATTATTATAGATATATCGCTTTTGGCGATTTCATTATCCTCTTGTTCCCGGACGGCTTTGAGAAGCGATCTCTATGTTCCCTCGGGGTTAACGGTACAAACTTCTCTGATATTCAAAACTAGTGTATCGAGGCCCGGTAGTAAGGAGCCACTTTACTCATGTCACGTTTAAACTGACTATTCCCCATTTTCTTCACTCTCCGACAGGAGACATGCTCCACTTGGTCGATCCACCTGGGCAGCTCATCATCGTGAAAGGTCCAACTCTCTGGGGGATCGAATGATGCCATGCACATTTTTTCATAACTATTGAACGTGCCTCTCACCATAAGCGCAGCAGGCCTTTGACTAGGTTTGATCTTGAGAAGCTCCATCTGCGTGAGCGTCTGAAGTCGAGACCAGAAAGTCTGTATGATCTCTCTACAGCTGGTGTATTCATATCGTAAAACTAGTGATCGAAAACTATGGGTCTTTAGTAGATAGCGAGGAACTGCATACTCGGGTGCATCGTTTCTCAAGCTTGGGACTGCGATTGCAATTTCAAAGTCGGAGTATTCCAGAACACTGTCGGGCGTTTTCGACTTATCCATATCGGTTGTGGAAAAGGAGATCTGCCATGTCAATGGATCACCGATTCTTCGTCTACATATCTCGCTTTTACCGCGACAGTCTGTCCTTCCTAGCCAGGCGTCGTAGATGTCATCTTCATCGGTTCTCCAAACGATGGGCTGAGTTCTCCAGCCTTTCGTCGAGAGATCTCCTAGTAAAGGTCCGTATTCATCATTTGCTGGTTTGAGCATGTAGGCTTTGTATTGCATGAATGTCGGTTGGGCAAACAATGCGTAGGCCTTGTTCCAGCTGATGACGTTAACGAGGGCAGTGGCGTGGACGCTCTCCAGAATGGTCATAAGGGGCGTGTAGATTGTCTCGATGATCTTGATCTTACGGCAATCCTTTGGGATATCTGAGCATTGGGTGTAAGTAAGGACTTCGAATTTAGGCGCTTTTATAGTCCCATCCCGGTTCTCGAGCTCTACTTGGGAGGTCGATTCGAGTCTGTAGCATTCTGCGATCACGTGCTTTTTTAGCTGTTCCGATTTCTCAGATTTTACGAAAATATCACAGCTGGAATCTTTCCACAACACTCGTTCTGAAGAAAATGTCAATAGGTTTCCAGTCATAGGCGCTCCAGAAATTATGTCCCTCCCAAATTTGCAAGTTAGCTTTGGGAGACGGTTCTCTCAAGTTAGGGGCGATTTTGCCAAATTCTTGCCAAATTCGGGAGGTCGAAATTCCAGGGACCCATCAATGTTGACGTGCAATAAAGAGACCTCCAAACGAGTAGGACGTACCAAAATATTGGAGGGCGAAGTCCCCCGAAATAAGCCCATCGCACTGTCCAAGAACCTTCCTAAAGCTTACTGGGTCTTTGAAGAAGTATTTCAACCTCGTATCGACATTCCATTGAGACCTCGCGAGCTCATCGTAGATTGGTTGAACGGCGCGACATGTCCGCCGGAGGACGTGGATATCTCCAATTGGTAGGAATGACGAGATTCTATCGAAAACAGTCCAGTAAGCTCCTCGCTTGATGAAGATGTCAAAGATTTGGTCTGAGTCCACAGCGCGTAGAGGGAACTTGGTAGACTCCACGGGTGGATCAATGGCTGTCAAGGAGGACTGGGCTTCGATCTGACGGCGCTTTGTTCCGCGGCGTTGAGGCATGTCGATAGGTAAGGATATCCGTTAGGTACTGAGATGGAAATTTAGAGCAACGGTTACAATGGATTGGCGATGGTTGATAACGGTTTCGATGTTGTGAAATCGAGTTGAATGAAAAAAGAGCAAGAGGCCGGAGAAGACGCAATTAATACTTATGCAAGCAAGACTTCGAGCAAGAGCATGAGCTTGACTTGTGATAACCCAGGACAAAGGAAGCATTTATGAAGAATGCCTTTCGGCGCGACTCAACAATGATGTTGATGTATTGATGCAAGCAGAGGGACGGAAGCGGAGGTTGAATTAGTATCTTATAAAGCAAAGGAGTCCATGTCACGGGCACACGAGCTTCAACCTTTCCCAATTGGTCAACCTTGCAGCATTGAACCCTGGTTTTCGACGCGACCGGGGCGACTTTTGTTGATACCATAGAATATCATAGTAGAACTACAGTAGTAAGCTCCTCGAAACGCGACGCGTCTCCACCTCCACACAGCAATGTGGCCCGGATATCGAAATCGCTCGAGTCTTCAATCTGCACGCTATCAGGGCTTTCGTCCGACCTTTCCATCCTTTGCAGACCATTGAGTCCCATCACACGATGACTACAAGTCACGGGGGGGAAACGGACACGGCGTGAATCTGAGGACCTGGAGAACGACCAACACCACTCCTCTGATTATCCGCCTGCTAAACGATCACGACACAACTTAGATGCAACTGATGAAGATACACTCGTTTCAAACAAGCAATCAATCCCATCATTGGGGTCGAATCGGCTTCTCGACCTGCTAATCAAGCGTGACGCGTACTGGACCATTTTCGATAACATCGCTGCTCGACTATCCATCGGCGATATCGTTGCTTTGCAGAGAATGTGCAAGGCTACGGCTCCAGTTTACCAGGAACTTCTACAGACACACTGGATTATTGATGTGCGCCTGAAAAAGTGGTTCACCAAACCTCTCGACTTTAGGCATTTGTTGGGCCATACCGAAGCCGTGGTCTTTGGCGAATTTGTGCTTGCTTATTTTGGTAAGTGAGGTCTGTCTCTAGGCAGTCTATATACGAACCTGTCATCAGCTGGGCATACGATCTACTGGTCTAATGGCGAATGGTCTTGTAGCAAGAAGGACTTTTGTTGGAAAGACAGTCTCAGTTGCCATGGAACATGGGCGGAGTTACCTCCATGACCTCGAGAAATATCTTTGTGAACAGGACGTGAGTAGCACTGCCCACTTTCTTCGTTCGGAACAGCGAACCCCGTTTATCTCAAGCTCATCTTCCACCCACTCCCCTTCGAAATGCCATAACTTCCACTAACAGTGGTGTCCTCACCCTTCCCGTCCTCCCTCAAATCATCTTCCTTCTCCGCCAGCTTATTCTCTCTAGCTTTCCTCGCCTCCTCTTCCCTCGCCTTCCTCGCCCTCAAAATCTCCTCCCCCCACCCCCTCGCCTTCTCAACCATTGCCTGCAAGGCCGCCACATTCGCCCCTCTAATCGTTTCAACAACTTTTCCTTCTTTGAACACTAAAAAGGTCGGCATAGCGCTGACGCCATACTCCCTGGCAATCTCCTGCTGCACATCCACGTCGATTTTGACGAACACCATGGTGGTGGTAGTTGAATTTGTGGTACTGAGTTGGGAAAATATAGGAGCGATGGCGTGGCAGGGTCCACACCATGTTGCGTGGAAATCTGCTATCACTACGGGAGTGCTGGAGAGGAGGGTGCGGAGGTGAAGGGGTGATTGGATTGGAGTTGGTTGTGCCATTTTTGAGGTGGGTGTGATGATAGGAGTGTACTAGTAGTAATGGTGTGATGTTCTGTGCTCGTTGACGTTGGATTTTACTCTGAAGACTTCAAGCTTTTTGGCTGGATTTGTTGAGATATTGGGTTGAGAAATCTGGGGCTTTTTGGGATATGGTGAAGACAATTTATATTGGGGTCTTGACGTGGTTTGGATTGCTCTCATACACAGTAATGTTTGCCGAGGAGAGGCCGCCGGGGCTTTAGTCATGATCGGTGATCTCGCCGTCACGTGAAGAAGTCTCTGGAAGATTCGATTATCTAATCCAATACGAGTATGACGTATCGGTAATTCACATACAGTGTATAGCGCTAGATATTCATCGAGAGAGAATTTCTTTACTGTGGTATACTTGAAGTGTATGGTACCTAGTAGGTTCACGGGTCACTAGGACTAGCGCAGACGCTAGATCAGGGGCTATGGATGTCCCTTCAGGTTTCCACTCCCGTTCCTTATCAAGTCTACCATCAGTCTTGCCATCTTCATCAAATTGTCGAATCCTTTATTCAGAGCCAACTCTACTCTACCGTACACGCTTGACAAACCTCATTTCAGCAGCTCCCACATCGAAGATTGCGATCACGCTCCGTAGGAATGGAGCACCCAATATCCATTGACCCTTACTATCATCTCCAGGACTCTTTTGAATTGTGCTGATGCACATGTTCCCCCCCGTCTTGAGGAAAAGGTCCTCTTTGTCCATCGAAATGGTTGCTCTACCGAAGACCACTCCAACTTTTGGTGGCGTACCGGTACAGTTGACAATATAATTGCCCGTCAATGGTTCCAGTATTGCTGGCGGTTGCCACTTCTTGGCAATTGCCTCCACGATTTTGCTCGGCAGATGCACGAGTCTACTTCCACTGTCCACGACAACTTGCATAGATCCGTCACCGGGTATAGCGGGTTGTGAGTTTACCGTGAATCCATCCGTATTGACTGCGTAGAATCTGAAGTCCTTCAGGCCGTCTTCAACCATTACCCCCGGCGGCGGCAATTTTGTTCCAGCGAATTGCTGCAAAGGCGCTGGGGTGAAATTACCCGTATGTCGAAAAGTTCCACCAGGCAGACCACCGAAAGCTAATGCACCTGGACCTTCGCTAGCACGATTTAAAGCCATGCTGAAATATGGCTTAACCAATTTCTGTCGATACATGTTGGTGAAAACAGGCGGATAAGGGATGCGTGGCCCTTCAAGCTTCTTCTCTTTTGCGATAGTTGTCCCTGCATAAGCGTTCGTGATGCTTGGAAATGCTAGGCCCAGAATTCCAGACGACATACCATCTCCCGCCCATGCCGCCAGATTAGCGAATCCAATCGGCTGCTGCTCAACTGTCAAGTTGCCAAGGGTCAAGGTCTCCTTTCCCATGATACCTCGAGCATACCCGCCATCAGAGTAAGCCGTGCTGAAGTGCTGATCGGGAACTTGAGTAAATGTGCTGCTATTCTTATAGGTATTACCAAATCTGCAATCCAGCTTTCCCAGAGACAAATCAAGAACCGTAGCGAAAATTCCGGTTCGTTGCGCACACTTGATGCCGCTCATCGCCACCCAGGTATCAGCGCTGCCAACATCGATAAGCAAGCTGAAGTCCTGGTTTCCAATTTTGACCGTAGTCAAGAAGACTTCGTCCTTGATGCTTTTGATCGGGATAGATCCTGTGGTTTTGCTTCCATCATCGCCATCGGCCTCCAGGGCGCGACGATATATTTGGCCGGCAGAATTTCTTATCCCGTCGAATACTGGTAAAACGTGTTTGCTGTCTACAAAGTGTGGTCAGCTAGTGTGTAGCCATCGGAAACTTGCCACTTCAGCTCGATGAGGCCGATTTAAGAAGGTAAGCATTGAAATCTGTTCTTACCTTCGTCATAACGCGCAGGCACAACATTGCCCGAAACTCCTTCCACCCCATCACCTTGGCGACTGCCAAAGACGGCTGTTCTCGTGTCGAGAGTTGTGACGAGATTTTGGTCAATGCCGCGGTCTGTTTCAAGATCCTTTGACAATCCACCAATCGGCAACAATCCTTCTTTGATGGTCTTCGTGTTTACCACGCTGCAGTTCGCTGCTACAATCAAAACAGAAACAATCAGAAGGATTCGCATGTCGGCGATGAAATCCGTAGAGGCATGGTCGAAAGATCGAGCTGGACAAGGGGACAAACGGTTTAGGGCATCGTCAGATTATCTTCTTTCGACACGGTCCGAGGAAGCAGATCTCCCATAGTGTGTGGAACGAGCGTTTGCTGTACCATCATCAGATGGTACGCTGATGTGCCTTCACAGTTTTCACCACAGTCCGCATTCGATAACCTTCATAGTTGTACGCTTGGAGGGACTCGATGCAGAGCAACTAAAAGAAAGCTACCGAAAACGAGGAGCAGAAACAAGGCCCACGAACTCATAGATAACATCAGCCGTTATTTCTTTCGAGCATGCCGCTATTCATCTTCCGACACAAATGTCATTATGGATTGGCCAACATTCAATATCGAAACTGCTGCCGTTGCTAAGCACAGTAAAGCAGAAAATTTGAGAAAAGCAGGGTCCGCAACCGATGATGAGACGATGCGACCTTGGCCTGCGTCTTCAAGAATCTCGTACACGAGGAAAGCAACAAGACCTGTCCATTTCGAATTTACATGGCTTCACCCTCGTCACTCCTACTTGCCATCCAATCAACTCTCATTCGAGACTGTCTCGCCCGATCCAATTTAAACTCCAATGCAGACCCAGCTTTCGCCTTCTCCTTCGTTTCAGCCCTCCATTCTTCGATCTCGCAATCCCTCGTCACCAGAACCATATCACCCACGCGAACCCCCTTATCTTCGGCGATCATCAAGTTCCAATGCCACAACCACCGGAACCGCTCTCTCAATTTAAGTTCGGCCTCCCTTATAACATGCTTTGCATATGTCATTGGGAGGAATGGTGGTAGGGAACATGGTGGCCGTGTACTCTCAGATTCTGGTAATCCGCATAGAAGGGTTGCTCTTTAAACATTTTATTGATCAGTTTGCCGTCCATCATCTCGTACAGTACAGCGAGCTGTTCATCGTTCATATATTCTCTCGTAAAATCGCTGGAGGGAAGACTATCAGTCTGGGGGCGCGTATCTTCTATATGGAAGGCTGAGATACAACCATAGATGTCCCTCATTGCGGTGCTGTTGCTTCGCTCGTAGAAGCTTTGTCGGCGCCTTTGTTGTTGCGAAATAGCTACATAGACCTTGAATATAGCGCGCTGGACGGACCAATGTTTACTACAACGATGCTGGAAGGCACTCTTTAGCATGGAAAGGAGGGTTGTGGCATGGACATCGAATGGCATGGCATCGCTACCGTTTTCGAAGAACCATCGCACGATCGATTATCTTGATCATCCGCCTTCCTTTATCTCGAGCATGGGATTAATCTCGAGACTGAGAGCCGAAAATTGGCTGCTACCTGCAGTAAATCGTTCGGTCTGTTTGAAGCTCATATCCTGCACGCCACTTACGATCCCAGGTCAATTCGAGTTCTGTGTTCCGCAGAATAGAAGACATGATCCCACAGTACCTATGGACGCCTCGATGGACATAGTCTCAACGAAGCATCATCATCGATACCCTCTTCCGATGGAGAGTTGTTAAATAGGCCATTCGACAAAGGTTCAATGGTCCGTCATGATGAAGTGTGGTGGAGGTGGCTTTTACAATGCGCGGTCCATCATACTCTGATATTGAGCGAGATAATGTGCGAATGATGTTCGATAGGCAGACAATGTGAGCCATGATGGAAATGTTGGTGGTTGATGAAATTTGACGAAGGGAGTCTGACGGGAGAGAGTGAAGGAGTGGGTCTGTCTGAATTGGGCAGCCCGACGTAAGCCCGAGGACGGACAGTGCAAGAACGAGAGGGTTCGAATTCATTGCAGTTTAAGATCCGATTGCTCAATTGTTCATAGTACCAAAAGATCAGGCTGGGATCAAAAATCAGGCAGTTCAGTAAAGCTTGGACGCCATGTCACCATGTATGAATTTGTCGACTGCTAGGTCAAGCCCAAATGGATATCTCATTCCCTCATCACTCATGCTATTGATGCCGCTCATGTCTTCCGCTACATCGGAGTGATGTCTACTTGCCAACAGTCAAGAAGATCCTATCTCCGATATCTCCCAGACCCGGCTTAATCATACCCCTCTCATCAGTCGCAGCATCACACCCTCCAACATAAATCTCCACCGCCTCCGGCCAGCTCTCGGCAACTCTTTTCAACCCGTCAGCCGACCCAAGAATCGCCACAACAATAACTCTCTTGACACCCCAATCCCTCAATGTCTCTACAGCAGCCATGGCAGTTGCACCCGTCGCGATCACAGGATCAACCACAATTGCGATTTCTGATGGACCTGCCTCTTGCGAATCTGTGACGCCGCGTTTATGGTATGGGAGATTATTGTAATATTCGACAGGTTGGAGGGTGGATTTCTCGCGATACATTCCTAGGTGGTGTACCGGGACTGGTAAGGGTAGAATGGAGGTGAGAGCATCTATCATGCTGAGACCGGACCGGAGGATGGGTATTAGTGAGATCTTTGGTGTGGCGAGGGTATGAACGGGGTATTCGTAATTCAAGGGTGAGGAGTCCTAGGATTGCTTGTTAGTGCGAGGTTTATCGTTCATAGACAAAGCGTACACAGGTCTCTCTTAGAGGAGCCTCAATCTGAAAGGAGGATCTTCATCCGACTCTCCAGATAGCTCTGTGGATGAAGCTTGCTCGAGCGTGTCCCCACTTGAGTTAAAGGTCAGGAACAACATACAGTGCCACTCTGAACAGTCTTTAGGCAGGCCCCCAAAGCCTCCACACCAACAATGGTCGCGATTTCATTGATCAAACTCTTGACGTCCCTTGCCTGCGTGCTCTTGGATCGGAGTTGTGAGAGCTTTGCTTGTACACAGGGGTGGGTCGATACGTGTGCATTGGGCGGTAGAGATGCCATGATGGATGTGATTCAAAGATGTAGATATGCCGGCTTCTCTCAGAGCAAGATATGATCTGCTGGGTGGGAACTGTGTTTTGTTGTTTGGCGGTGTGCTTGCTATCCAGTCATTGTCATTGTCAGAGCTTCATGCAGCAGCCGGGGCGGCGAGCAAGCACCCGATGATTGATAGAGCTTTCCCTCATCAGGAAGCTCAGGTTGTGAAACGCAAAATATGGGACTTGAAAGGCGAATGGGAGAGTTCAAACCAAGAAAGGACAATTCCAACCAATTGAAGAAATCCTCCAGAGAAATACGATACGAGTAGAACTACGAGTAATGGGGAGAAATATATTTCTTTTCTCGTTGTCGTGACCTGCGAAAGACAGGGGTGCATATGCGATGCATGCTCGGGCCAATCGCCGTTCTGACCAACAACAATTCTTCCATTTCTGAATATGCATCTGCGCCTCTCACCAACCCGTCGCCTTATGCCCAGGGGATGCGTCTTCATAACCAGGCGTCTCCCATCGCCATCATGTTCTGTCACTCTCTGCTTTCACGCTGGGGAAACATGCTTCTGTCGCCGCCGATTGGCATACACCTACAATCCCTTTCACAGTGCAGAGGAGATACCTTGATCGCCTCGTCCTCCTCCTCGGGCTCGGATGCTGGCTAGGCGCCATTCTGCTCGTTGTTCTTGCGCCTCAGCATCTTCGGGATCAATGGCGCTCAGAGTTCCTCTTCGCTACCGTCTTCGCACCTCTCGGTTGTCTTGCTCGGTCCTTTGTCAGTCCTTCCGAGAATGAGCCAATTTGGCAAAGTCTTTCATGGAATTTGGCCCTAGCAGACTGCCCTTAATCTTAGGTCCGCTTGGTACATGCAATGAACCCGTCGATCGCCTTTCGGAGTGTTACTTTTGACATCACAAGCATTCAAAACGCAACAAAATCGGCACTCCCAGTGGCAGAGCTGAGGACTTGAATGAGTTTTTTAAAAGGAGGGAGCAAGCCTCCTTGGAATTGCAATCGCACTGATATGTCTTATCAAAATTAGCATCGGACCAACTGGACAGGAACGCTATCCCGCTCCTGGCGTGAACAACTGAATAGTTTCAGTGAAAGCCCGAACGCCAGATTTCTATACTATGCCTCTGGTGGTGAGATCGAGTACTGGAAGCTCAAATCCCAGATCCACAACGACTTCACCGTCGAAGGCTTTTTCTTACCGCCTTTAGGCACCTTGGACTAGGACCTTACAAGTCACAAGAAGATAATCCCGTTGTTCTTTTCCCGGGAGAACTCTCGCCTATGATTGTAAGACTGCGTGGGCAGTATCACAAATTGATCACCCTGCTATCATTTATGGCCTGATGGGCGGCATCGTTGGCAAGCGGAAAGCGGCTGGGAAGCAGCACGGTGTTCCGGATCAAAAACATATGTCGTCAACAGACGGCGCAGGCTTGGAGCCCTTCACTCTTGTCTGGGACTTCTCCATCTCTTGAATCTAGCCGACATCTTCTCTCACATACGTAGTAGATTACCCGAACAACTCGATTACTCTATACCGTCATCTATTACATGCAACGCGCCAAATGAAGGTCCGACAACTCTAGAATGTGAGGATATCTTGCAACAGGTATGGAACCCGAACAGCATTTGATGGCCTTTTCACTATGCGAGATGCCAGCGTTCTGGCCCGTCTGTGGGACTGCCTAGCGAGAAGTGCATTCTTAACGACCCAAGTCCATGTCATCTGTTTTGTTGTCCTTTCCCAAATAAGGTAGCGACCTAGTGATCCAAAGCTTCCAAATATTCATTTTTTTGGGCGATTGGGATTGGTTCATTTTCGCGAATTCCTTCTTGGCTACTCTTGTGAAGAGGCTGCACGCCTTCATCAAGTCCTGACCCACTCGATTACATGACCTTATCAGGACATACCCGAAATGATGGGGATTCCCTGTGAGCGTCTGCATCAAGATGCGCCGCAGTCAATGAACACTAATCAATCCGCCGCTTGTCAGCCAGCGGCCTGTCGTGACTTTCCAGCCCAACTGCACGCCAAAACCGCTGACTAATTCCTCACAGCATCCCTGGCCTTTGTCATCACAGTAAAGTAATCAATAATATCAAGACTGATAGGACAGTAGCTCGGCGACCTAGAGTTCTTATGCCGCATGCCAGCGTTGGCAGTGCTTACAAGACGAAAAGCTGAAAGTCGACATTGAGCTAGGTCTAAGCCGATATAAACGGCCACAAAATCTCAGTTGCTCGAATCATTCAGTAAGTCTAGATCTCTTCATTTGAAGCAATCCTGACATACTCAGCTCCGACACACAATCTGTCGCTTTTAAAGTCATATCCCCTACTATGTCCGACTTGACGCCATCTCCAGCCTGTTGTCGCATTGCACCACCACCAGCGCCTGTCTACAAGCAAAAGGGTATCTTCATGGACGAGAATGCCATGAAAACCTACCAAACCGGTTCTGAGTTTCCAACTCAAGCCATATTATACATCTACGACATCTTCGGACTCTATCCGCAAACTCTTCGTGGCGCTGATATTCTCGTTCAATCCGTTGCTGGCAAAACCGGCAATGCTACTAAAGTTTTTATGCCAGATTGGTTCAGCCAGCCTGCAGACATCTCCATGTATCCACCAGACACCCCCGAGAAAGTGGAATACATCAACAACTTCTTCTCTGTCAATGCTGCTCCAAATGCCATCATTCCGCAGATTGATGGGATCATGAAGTCAATTGAGGCGAAGAATCCGAGTATCAAGAGCTGGGGCATTGTTGGCTTCTGTTGGGGAGGCAAGGTATGTTCTCTATATCTCCTACTTCAAGCTTTATCCTAATATTTTGTGCCAAAGATCGCAGCACTCGTATCTGGCCCCGACACCATATTCAAGGCAGCTGCGCAATGTCATCCGTCTCTTCTCGACCCAAAAGACGCCGAGAACGTTTCTGTACCAATGATGGTTCTACCCAGTAGGGACGAAGACGTGCCGAATGTGATCGAATTCGAAAAGAGGCTGCAAGCTGCCAGTTATGTTGAGACGTTCGAGGATATGGAACATGGTTGGATGACATCAAAGTAAGTCTCTTTGCAATGGTCATCACATTCAAGTTTCGGTCGTGCTGACCTTCGTCAAAGAGCCGATTTTGGCAACGCAAGAGTTCTTGCTGAATACTTGAGGGGTTATGAGCTCCTGTCGGGATTCTTTGCAAACCATCTTTGATTGCTGATCGAGTATTTGCTTCAAGCTTCAATTTGTTCTCTCGTGGTTTGTTCAAATAAGATCATCCTGTAGTGTTATTTGTATCTTCCGAACCATGTTCCCACCTTCAATCTATCTCTTCCCTAGCCTTTCCCTTTCTCACAATTCCTCGACCATCATGGAAGTGGTCAGATGAGGAAAAACACACACACGCAGCTGTGAGTATTCTGGGGCCTTGGGGATCAGAAATTCACCGTGCGATGATGTCATGATCTGCATTACCCTTGACCTTTTTACTGTACTGTGTATTCTGCTCACGCTCTCAAGTCTCGGCTTGTTTTCCACTTCCACCACCAACATGTCGAATCTGTCGTTGAGAGGTCAGAATTATGCAAGGAACGTCTATGTGTCTCCGCGTGGCCCACAGAATCTGTTCCATCCCGATAAAAACCCAGATGGCATCGTTACCTTCGCAGATGCGGAAAATGTGAGCTGCTGGTCTTACGGCATCCGTGTGTAGTCTTTCGGTAGACCCATTGTACTAATTCAACCAGTTCTTGATGCAGCCTGAGCTGATATCATATCTTAACAAACATGTGCGGGTTGAGAGCGGGAACAAATTCTCTACCCTGACCTATAACTTAGGCACAATTTCCGTCGGCAGCAGCATCGTACAATCAAGGCTTCACCGGCACGCTCGAACTCTGCAATGCGATGGCCAATCATATCAATACCTACTTTGCGCCCGCATTTCACATCACAGCCGAGCATCTTACATGGGCAGCAGGCGTGACTGCGCTGAATGAAATGCTAACACTGGTGCTATGTGATGAGGAGGAGTCGATCTTGATTGGTAGTACTATCTATGGCATGTTCAACAAAGACACTACTACTCGCACTGCGTATGCTAGTCTAGAAAACTCATTGCTCTCAGCTAATTCATGATTACATCGTAGATCTAAACTCGAATATGTAAAATTCGGCCCGGTCGATCAGTTCTCTCCTGAAGTTGTGCCGGTCTACGAATCTGCGCTTCTCGCGGCTAAGTCTGCAGGAAAAACGATCAAGGCACTTCTCATTTGCAACCCACATAACCCCCTCGGCCGTGCTTTTTCGCGTGAGACCTTGCGTGGTCTTCTCGACCTAGCATCAAGATATAACATCCATTTAATCAGCGACGAGATCTATGCCCTTTCCATGTTTCCCGCAGCCAAAAGAGATGCCGAGAGATTCACTTCTGTGCTGAGTTTGGAGGCGAAGCGGCCAGATTTGGTGCATGTGCTTTATGGGATGTCCAAGGTGAGTCGACCCAGTCCTGCTCACGACAACTTTTTTTTTCCGCCTAACTCCTAATACATCAGGCAGGATTTTGCGGGCGCAGGATTGCGACTCGGTTGCCTCATCTCTCGCAGCCCAGATGTTCACGCAGCCGTCCGCCCAATAACTCGCTTCGGTGCACCTTCGGAATTCAGCATGGCTCTCGCAACCCAAGTTCTTTCCGACGCTTCTTTTGTGAAATCCTTCTTCGAGTCCAGTTCAAAAAAACTTGGTGCAGCATATGCACGTACGACAGCCCTCCTGGATGAAGCCAAAATCCCATACAATCGAGCGGGCAATGCTGGATTCTTCATTTGGCTGGACTTGACTAGATATGTTGCAGGCAATGGTTCCGATGAGTGGCTTGCCGAGTCGATTTTATCGAAGGAATTTGAGGAGGCCGGTGTTGACATGGCGGCCGGGAGTGCCTATCATGCTGAGAAGGCTGGGCACTTTCGTTTGATTTTCACGGCGGAGGACGGGAGGGTTGAGGAGGGGATTCAGAGGTAAGGCGGTAGTTATTCTTAGAGTGGATGTGCTAATGGTAGTAGAATTCGTAAGGTGCTTGGGACCTGAAGTCGAGGTTTTTGGAGTATTTTTTCCGTCATGAGTGTCTCTCAAAACCATCGAGCGAAGAATTTCGAAATTGAACGTTTTTTTAGAAAAACTACCTTGGCTCCAAAAGTCGTCCGCCATATACTCATGGTGAGGCTTGATGCAGCAGAGTAGAGTAGCATGATTCAATCCAAGCAAGTTGCTACATTCGGCTTACAGGCATCCCGCAAGGTCGAATAAATAGATAGTCTTCGAGGAGATGTTTTCTTTGTCCAGGCTACTCTGGAACTACTGCATGCTTAAATTTTGTGATTGCCCGTCACGAGCTGGAGTTATGGAGGCAGCTGTTTTGCAGCATTACCAAAAGAAGACTGGGATGTTAAGTTGATTGGCTTTGGATCACGACGCCGAATTCTTCCTAATGTCTTTAATGTCTTCATCAGATGGCACCCTCTTAATAAAGAGTGCTTGCATCCCTCAACGCGCTATAGCATTCAACACTGCTCCGAAAAGCTTGGAGCCTACAGGTCTTTGTCGACAATTGTGCCCGGAATACATGAAAAGAAAATGCAGGACATTCTATCCTTCAATACGACGGCACGACAAGCGCTTGATGAATGAAGAACTCGCTGAAGTACCGGCCGCGAAAGAGATCCTTCACAGCTAAGAAAGAGAGCCTTAGATGTTGATGATCGCTTGTGGTAAGATGGAAAGACGGGGACGGGTGCCGGAGTGTGACGGCTGGACGATGTTCCGACGGAGATCTTTCGGCTCGGATTTCGGACATCGCTCCGACGCTTGTTGCATCTTCCTCTCCACCACCACCATCACTTTTCCATCAACACCATCATCCTTTGGTTGAACAGGAGACACGATTGGCAATTGATGAGCCCGCAGTCTCCCTACCTGCCTAATCAGCATGGATAAAAACAATATCCGCCGGTTTCTTGCAGTTCTGATCGGGGAATTGTCGCTCCTAATACCCTTGGGACACCCTTGATGTATGATGTCGACTCTCGGACGAAAGGTCAACTATTTTCGGGTTCATCCAAGACTCTTGATTCTCTCTGTTTGGTCTAGCTTGCTTATGTCGATACCGCTCCTGTTTTTTTGAGAAGCCAAGATAGTGGACAGCAATGCCTCCTGCCCGGACCTGGATTTCTCATCAGTAACCGAACCATCCGGCTCACAGACAGTTTCTTTCCCTGTGGGTACACCATGGGACGGTCCGACCTTCCTTGAGATCTAGCGAAAAGGCTTGAGTTAGCGCGTGGAGCAGAGCCTCTGGTTTACAACCTGACGTCTTTCCAAAGTAGAATCAGGTTTCCTCCCATGGCAACATCGAGCTCCACCCTGACGTCCTCTCCCCTATCCCGTACGATGCCTCTAATTATGAACATTGAGATGCTCGATCTATCCTGTTCTGGCAGGATGGGCAATGTGGGCCGTCCGACGTGTGCGTACACCACGGCGCTCGAAAGTCGGGGACTTGGGAGAAATACTCGTCATCGCAGTCAATTTGCCATAATAGCCATGTCTCAAATACATCAAATGACTTTTTGGAGAGATATAAGAAAGCGACATTATTCCCTTGTGTACATTTCAACGACAATCTAGCAAATCCACCAAGTAACTACCCACGCGCAAACAATCATCCACGCCTCCACGATCATATTACCATTTTATCATGTCTCTCTCCACGATACAAAAAGGTTCGCGGGCTCCATTGCCCCTCCTACCAAATGCCATCGATGACCGCGCACGCTCTGAGCCCGAAGACGTTTTCGCCCGCATACCAAATTCCAGCAGTTATACAGATGGATTCCGCCCTATCACCAATTCACAAATGGCGACAGCCATCAACTCCACCGCTGAGCTTTTTACCTCTCAGTTTGGTCCTCCACAGCACCCTTTCGAAACAATCGCATATCTAGGACCAACTGACCCGCGTTACACGATTGTTATTGTTGCAGCCATGAAAGCCGGGTACAAAGCTTTTCTTCCAAGCCCGCGGAATAGCCAGCAAGCCCAGCTCAGTTTAATGAAGGCCTGTCGCTGCTCTAAACTGGTTTCGGGTACATCTGGAATTTGGAAGGAAAGCTTGAGCAACATCGATGACTCGACCGAGCTACTCTTGCCAAGCATTGGACAACTTCTGGCTCTCGATCCAAGTAGCGTGAAGGAGATTCGATTCGATTATACCTATGATACCGTCAAAAACGACCCCATGATGGTCTTACATACCAGTGGATCGACGGGTGCGTTGCAATTTTGAAAAGTGCGCCGCTGCATCCTTGGTCGAAGTGCTGACTGAAGACATAGGAACACCGAAACCTTTGTTCTTTACCCATGAATGGGTAAACCGCTCGTTATACGCGTATCTCATGCCTGCACCTGAGGGGTATGAAGCCATTAACCACAAAGCTTGTACTGGGACCTACTTGGCGACGATTCCTCCATTTCATGTATGTATGGCTCAATCCATGCTTGCTAGGAAGGATTGCTAACCTTAGAAACAGATAGCAGGTGTCATAACTACCCTGATGGTATCGGCAACCACGAAAAGTATACCAGTCTACCCCATTGCCGGCCCTCCACCAAGTCTGTCTGCCATCGTCAGCGCTGTTCAGAACTGCCCCGAGCTTGATTGGGCATTCATCGCACCGTCTCTTGTGAACGAACTTGGACAATCTCCTGATTCTTTGAAAGAAATTGCATCAAGAATCGACTACGTCATGTTCGCAGGTGGAAGCGTGCCTGCACAAAGTGGAAATGTTGTCGCTTCACAAATGGGCCTGCACTCAGTGTTTGGATCGAGTGAATGCGGTCCGATCCCTCTTTTGAAACCACGGGATGATCCAGACTATCCGCACGAATGGCATTATCTTCATGTGCATCCAGACAGCGGAATCGAGTTCCAACATCGATCCGAAGATCTTTTCGAGATGGTTGTTGTCAAGCAACCAAGTGAGAACTTTGTCCAGCCAGTTTTCTCTCACTTCGATATCCCCGAATATGCCACAAAAGATCTGTTTCGTAAGCATCCAACCAAGCCGGAGATGTGGACACACGCCAGCAGGTTGGACGACGTTATAGTTTTTTCAACTGGCGAAAAGACAAACCCCATCACATTCGAGCAAGAAGTCGGCATGAATCCCGAGGTCAGTGCTGCTCTGGTTATCGGCGCTCAACGTTTTGAAGCAAGCTTGCTTGTCGAGCCCAGGGACAACAGTGCTCGGACTGCTGAGGACAAGAAAGTCTTCATAGACAAGATTTGGCCAACTGTGGAAGCTGCCAACATGAGCTGCCCCAAGCACGCGCGCGTAAGCAAAGAGAAGATCATGTTGACCGATCCGGCCAAGCCAATGGCACGCGCTGCCAAGGGCACCGTTCAGCGACAGCAAACAATCGATCTTTACAGCGCTGAAATCGACGAGTTGTACAAGGAAGACGAAGATGTAGAAGATCCCTCTTCGGGGGCTGAGTTGCCGGCTGCAGACCAGGTCGTGAAAACCGTGCACGATGCCGTATCGACTCTCACTCACGTGGACTCCGTGGACGACACGGACGATTTCTTCTCCATCGGCATGGATTCCTTGCAGGCGTTGCAGCTGAGGCGAGTACTGAAGAAGAGTTTGCCTGCATCTCACATCTCTGTTGGAGATGTCTATGCTCACCCGACGGTTAATCTCCTTGCTGAGTCTATCTCGAATTCAGGAACTCAAAGTCCGGCTAACGGAATCGCCACCAAAAATCCACTTGAGGAAACTCTTGTTCATTATCTTGCTAGCATTGATGCGGTTGCTCCCCCCATCAAGAACTTGAACTCGAAGACGAGCTGTGACAACAAAACTCCTCTCGCGACTCAGGAGAGAGTTGTTCTTCTTACGGGCTCTACCGGAGCGCTTGGCTCTGAAATTCTTGATGCGCTTTACAACAATTCAAATTGGCACATCTTTTGTTTTAACCGTGGTGCCGACTCGGAAAAGTCTCAAATCCAGCGCAACAAAGAGCGCAAGCTTACCACCAATTTCGACCCTGATCGCGTCACATTCTTGACCGGTGACCTCGCAAAGCCGAACTTCGGATTGGAGTCTAATACCTTCAATCAACTTCTCTACTCCGTCACCAATGTTATCCACAATGCCTGGCCGGTGGATTTCAACAAGTCTTTGCTATCTTTTGGCAAGACGTTGGATGGCGTGCTTGGACTCATCTCATTCGCCACCAATTCGCGTTTGAACCCAAAGATCCAGTTCACCTCCTCTATCTCTGCGACTGGCAGTTATCAAGCCTCATCAGACACTCAAAATGGCAAAGCGAACCAGCTCGTTCCCGAATCAATCATCATCGACAGTTCCTGCTGCTTGCCCATGGGCTACGGCCAATCGAAGTACATCGCTGAACGCATGCTCGGCTATGCTTCCAACAAACTCCATCTCAACACTGAAGTCATTCGTCTGGGTCAAATCGCAGGTTCCTGTAAGACCAGAGATGGTTGGAACAGGAATGAGTGGTTGCCGAGTATCGTCATTAGCTCTTCTTTTATTGGTGCGCTTCCTGATGAGTTGGGCTCCTTTGAAGATGTCGACTGGGTCCCCATTGATCAAATGGCTCACGTTATCGTCGAGCTCGCTGGCGTATCTGAGGCCAGTGGTGATGAGGGAGCAGTGTCGCATCTTGTCCACCCAAAACCTTTGCCTTGGAGCGCGTTACTGCCGACACTCGAATCTGTGCTCAACCATGGACGCGACAAGCCGATGGCTGTTATCCCATACGCCAAGTGGGTGGACTTGCTGCGCGCAAGTGGTGATGCGATGGATATGGCGCAGATGTCCAAGCGCAATCCTGCGATCAAGTTGTTAAGCTTCTTCGAGGAGATGGCGACAGATGGAAATCGACAGGCGAAGCTTGACCAATTCAAGACGTTGGAGAGAAGCCGCGAGCTGCAAAAGATGGAGCCTTTGAAGATGGAATGGGTCGCCGGTTGGGCGGAGAATTGGTTAAAGTCGTCCAAGTGAATACAGCGGATGCAGGAGAGTCGATCAAGAAGTTGACGTCGCTGTGAACATGATTGATCTACTTGTTTGTTGTTCATCTAGAAGTGTATGAAGTAGTCCGTCTTGGCTACATGGATCTACGTGTATACACGGAAATGACACGGAGATTGAGGATGACACGGCCGAGATAGGGGAGATTATACTCATTTCACGTATCTCTGGGATCTCTACATATACTGAGATAGATTAGGCCATTGTACTTACTCTTTATGTATTCAAGTTCTATTTGTCCGCGGGCTTCGCTCCTTTTAAAATAAGTCTTTTAAACTTATAGGGTTAGTTAGCCTCCGGCTATATCTAGATAAACGATCTTTCTTATCCTAGGATTAGTAATAGCCTAGTATTATTCATCTCATTATTTAGATTAGAAAGATATATTATAGTAAATAATTAATTATATTATATAACCTCTATATTATATAACGTAAGGAAGAATAGTAAGAAAGAGGTTAATAATATTTAACTTCTAGCGAGCGTACGTATTTCTTATACGTATTACGT
>JEMP01000041.1:161453-171991 GCA_000738655.1 Venturia pyrina ICMP 11032 | reverse complement strand
AGTCTATACTATAAATTTAAACTATATTTACTTAGAAAGACGGCGATCGCTAAGTAGAGGAAGGCAGACGCCTTAATTCTTATTAAAACCTATAGGAAGGATATTATCTTCCTCCTATATAGTACCCGTATCCCGCTTACTCTTAGTCGTATCTACTTGTAAGGATTTTATTATCCCCTTATACTACCGTATTTACCTTTTAGGAATAGAAGTAGGAAGTATAAAGGCTAGTAGGTATTTATATAGTCGCTAATTAGACTAGTAGCGCTATCTATCTTATACGTATAATATATCGCGATCTATTCCTAGCGTCCGTACTAGTCGTAGGTATAATAGCTATATCTTAAGATATAGTAGAGCTATTATACATATAAGCGTCGTCTTACGGGGGCTTAATAATCTAAAGTACGAGGAGAACTCTAAGGTTATTCTTAAGACGTATATAGTTATTCTAAAAGGCGGCCGTAAGCGGGATACTAGCTATATATACCTTAATTATTCGTAAGATACTAGTATTAAGATTAGGTAATACCCTATCTTGTATATAAACACGCTCCTCTGTAGTCTCGTGAATCTAAATTTATATAAAGTAGTATAGCCTTTCGCTAGATTAGCGTCGGCTACTAATACGATAATAGATTATACTATGTAGATTATAGGTCCCTATATTTTTAAGACTTTAATCTAGTTTAAGCCTAAGAAACAAATACGAACTAATCTAGTTTGAGCCTAAGCGAAACAAATACAAATATATTATTATAGTAGGTATATTATATGATAAAAGGCTTATAAAGAGGCGCTTTACTTACCTTAGCGGGAATCCGGGTTCCGGTAGAGCGTTGAGCGCGGGTTAGCCAACTCGTTTTTTTTTCTTAGTAGTAGTAGTAATACAACTAATGTTTGAATATTGTTTGTGTTTAGCCGCTATAAATATATCAACTATTAAAGTGTATACCGAGTATTAGAAGTGTTTATAAAGAGCTACGTGAAAACGGTAGCTAGTAGAGCGTAGTAGTTGCTTAAAAACGCCGAAGGCTGTACAAAATTAGTAAAGGCTATAAAGATAAAATAGCTAGGAGCGACGTAGTGGCTACTCTATCGTAATAGTTGATATAATATGTAGTAGTTGCTAATATAAGGTAGCGGCTAAGTACAGGTTAGCTAACGGTTAACTAACGCTTATAAATAGTTAGCCTAAGGTTAGCTAGCCCGTACTTAACTACTACTACCTTAGGTAGCGGTCGGGTAACTATAATCTTACTCTTAACCCTTATATATACCGCGTATAATTAGGGCCCGATCTAGCTACTAGATCGCTTGAATTTGTATTATAGAATTGTATATTACTAAGCGGAAGCTCCTAATCTACTAATCTATTACCGTATTGTATAAACGTGCTTGTTAAGAGTCGTAAACCTAGAAGCCTACCCGTACTAGTACTTGCTATATAGTACCTACCGTACGCACCTATTACCTACTACCTATATATTACATTGCGTACCTATAAGAAACCAAGCTCCTAATCCGGTATTATAACCAAATCCTTCTCCCTTAACTCTGCTCTATATCTCTTCAAGATAGATAGCCGATTGCGTGACTTCTTCTCTATAGGTAGAGCATATATCTATTTCCTAATTACGGCCGGTAGACTAACTAACAACATCTTTCTACTCATGGTATAAATAGGATAGCTAGTAGGAGGATCGACTGAGGTAGGCTTATTATCGGTCGGGTAGACGAAGAGGAAGATATAGCGCTTACTTAACTAGTAGAGTATAATATTCTCGATAGCACTAATGTATTCTAAGCCGTTACGGGTGAAGCGGATAAAGTCTCCTCGTCTAAAAACAATGTGTCGCTTGTCGCTATTAGGATAGATTAGTAAAGAATAGGTTATAGATAGGGGATATACGTATTATCGAACGAGACCTTCTTAAACTATCTAATCGGTTTAGATCCTATAGTATTAACGTTCTCCTTGTAGTCCTTATACCCTTAATAAAGCGCTAACCGCGTAGGGATACTTAAACTCTTAGCTTTTATATTAAGTCCTAGTGTATTACGGTAATAAGCTAGCTTAATCCTAGAAGGTAGACAGAAGTATAGGCAGTATCCTCTATGAAATCGGTCTCGATAGAATAGTCGCCTAGGTCCTAGCGGTCGGATAGGGGTAGTAATAATTCTAGGAGTTTAGGATAAGACTTATTAAGGTACTTAATAGCTTATATAATACTAGGATCGCTAAAGTTAAAGGTACCGCCAAGGAGCAAGCGAAGGGTCTATTAGATGTTCTCGCGGTAAAGAAGATCTCGCTCTAGATTCTAGTAGTTCGTGTAGTAGATCTCCTTCTTATATTGCCTACTATAGTGGTTTATAGTCAGTAAATGCCTCAAGTCAAGAGATAGGAAGAGTGCGATGGGAAGAGTGCGATAAAGAGACTAAACGAGAGACTGAACGAGAGACCGAACGAGAGACTGAACGAGAGACTAAACGAGAGACTGAGATTAAACGAGATTACGATAAAGACGGTAAGATAAAGGGAATGCGATAAGAGACTACGATAGAGAGACTGCGAAGAAGAGGCTACGATAGAGAGACTACGAAGAAGAGGCTACGAAGAAGAGGCTACGATAGAGATTTGCACGTACCTATATTTATCCTCTCCGATTAGCACGTTGATATACAGCATCAGGCTATATTCCAGATTTACTAGATAGTAGTAAATCCCGATATATATATTTAGACGTCCTTAGGCTCTCCGGTATACAATAGCCTTAACTATATTATTCTTAGTAGTAATAGCTAGAGGTTCCTGTTCGACGGAGGTTATTAGAGTATCTTACTCGAGTATAGGTATCGTAGAGGGTACTATAGCGCTACTACGGCTACTACGACCACGGCCGCGGCTACGAGGAGTAAGGATAGGTCTAAGAGTCGGGCTAATAGTAGGAGTCCTACTACTACGAGCGATAGTACTAAGAGTTACACTCGTAGAGCGACGAGCGTTAGAGGTAACGGCGGTAGACTTAAAGATCTTTTATACTATAGTCCGGGCGAAGATAACTAACTAACTAAAAACCTAATAATCCTCTACGTTAAGAACTAAACTTATTACTAGTATATTAGACTTAGTAATAGAGGTTAGAGTAGTAATAAGGACGTCTAAAACTATACTGAATCCTACTACGCTAGTTGCAGCTAGCTTAGTAGCAAAGACCTTCTTCGTACCGGTAATAAATACCGGTTTAATATACTTGTCTTCTAGCTATATACGAAATAGGAGAGGAGCGACTATAGACTAGCGAGTATATTTAGAGAGTTTATAGGAACTAAGATAATAGATAGGACTCTTGAAAGGGCCCTATCTAGAAGGGCGGAGAAAGGTACGAAGAATCTTCGTATATTCTTACTTTACTAGGGTAGTCAGAATATCCTCAACGAGTAGGGTATAGAAATCGTGTATTAAGCCTTTATATTCACTGTAAGCAGGATCTAAAGGGCGTATTATAATAATATCGAGGGCTAGGGTAATAAGACGGAGAATTAGAGTAGATAGACTTATATCTATACTATACTTCTTCTTTCCAAAATCGTTCTTTTCCTTGACGAGAGCGAGAGAGTTAAGGTATTAACGTTAACGTACGAACTCCTAGTAGAAGCGGCCGACTTTAACTATATTAAGTTGAAGATTTAACTACTTAGCTGAGAGAGTCTCGTATATACGATAGCCGAAGTTAGCGTTCTAGCTTATAAGGCCGTAGTTGTTATTCTATTAAGGTATATCAGCGATAAAGGCTATAATCTAAACATAGAGTCTTGTCTTTTAGCTATTAATATCTACCTTAATACCGATATCGAGATTACGGACTCTACTAAGGCACTTAATAATATCGTCGAAGTTGCTGCTATATAGACCGATCGTAAGTAGTAGAATATTAGCTCGCTTATTACGCTCGGAGTAGGTAAATACAGCGATTAGAAGGTAGAAACCTATTAAAGAGCGAGATATATTACGGTAGAGACTAAAGCCGTCGATAAAAGCGAGGAGAGGGACTAATATAACGGGTATATTATTAGAGTAGAAGCGGTTAATTAGTTCCTATTCGCTAAACTCCTATATCTTAAGCTTACCGCGAATTAGATAGCTCTACTTCAATAGTCGAATTCCCTAGTTCTTAGCGGTAGAAGCCCGTATATCCTTTTAGTAGGATGTCTAGTTTAGGATACGGCGCACGTAGTATTAAGAAGGAGATTGCTGATAGTCGTCGCTAGGAAGTTAAATAGAGGATTAGAATACGTAGTCAAGCTTTAGATTAGGAGAGATAATCGAGTTAATAGCGGTCTTAAGTATAATTACTAGTATATCGTCCTCTATTAGAATCAGCTCTATTGATAACGTAGGTAGATTAAGGGTAATCTTTTACTATATCTCGATAGTACGAGTACCTTCTACCTTCTAAAGCTTTAGTATAATGCTACCTTCAGTACCTCTATACTTACGTTATATACGAAAGTCTTTACTAATCCTAAGAATACAGCCGATATAAAGTACGGCTTAGTTCCTACCTACACCTATATAGCATACGCACGTTGGATCGTTGTAGTTGTATTATATAAACTTAGATAGGAGGATCGGTTCGTTAGAGCCCTACTTTAGTTTTACGTATTCTCTAGATATAGAACGGATTAAAGTAGTCTAGGCCTAGGAATACTAGAGTTTAGTAACCTCTATAATATCTCTAAACTCGCCTAAACCTAGAAATATCTTTTTGGCGATACTTATAGAGCTAAGGAATACGGTAAATATAGCGATAGGATTAAAGAAGTAGAGATCCTCGGTATCCTTTAGATCTACCCTACCTATAATAGACTAAAGCTTAGATTACTAGAGAGGGATAGCACGCTTACGTATAGGAAGTAATAGTAGACGGGAGCGGACGTGCTTTTTGACTATATCTAGGCTCTTCGGTAATATATTTAGGGTATTATTATCAATAAGTACTAACAGCTGCCTTAATCCAGTATACTACTTACGGGAAATACTATATTTGTCGTACTAGAGTCCGAGGCCGAGCTCAAATTCGGAGATAGTCTTAAGGTCGTTATTAATATTATAGATAATAGGCTTAGATTCTAGGAATCCTATAGGGATAGATAAAGACAGTAGAAGCTATAGAGCGGCTAGTAGAGCGGCTAGTAGAGCGGCTAGTAGAGCGGTACTTAGACCGGTAAGTTAAGCGATACCTACTTGACCTAATTCACCTATAGTCTCGTCCTCTTCTTCAAACTCGTCGTTACTAGGTAAGTTATCGCTAGGCTCGCTAACCGGTAGATCTTAATAGTTAACTAGCTCTATTAATTCCTAGAGCTATTAGATACCGACTCCCTCGTCCCTAAATATAGCATTAAGATTAGTAGGAGTATCGTTAAAAGTATAGCTATACTCTTGAATTAACTTATCTACCTCTTCCCGGTTGAGGTTCTACAGGTAATTAGTAGTAGTAATAGGTACGGATAGGCTAGAGGCTAGGAGTACTTACCGCTATACTTATCTCTCCGAATTCGTCGTTACTTAAGTCTTCGTTACTATCGTTAAGATTATTAGCACCGTAGTAGTAGCCGTTAAACTTGTCTACGTCTAGGAATCTACCTATACCTAGTCCTATAGCTTCGTTAAATACGGCCTCGCCGCTATCTCTATTAGTTCGCCGTCTCTTTCTACTACCCTATTAATTAGCTCCCTATTAACTAGTATCCTACTAACCGGTAGCAGTCTATTAACTAGCGCCGGCGGCTTATTAGCTGGCAGGAATGTACCTAAAGGTACGAATACGGTGTCGATTTATACGTAGAAGAGTTATATTTATCGGTCGGAAAAGCTATAATTATAACTAAAGATATTAAGAGGTCTAGAAAAAGTAATAGAGCAACTAAGAGGAGGAGTAGGAAGTATAAGTACCGCTAGAGGCCGGGGTATTAATTATTACGAGTAAGGATTAAGGTTATAGGTAGGAGGCACCGGAAATACGGGAACAAGGTTCGTAAATACTATACGGGGTTATATTTCTTTATAAGAATAACGAAAACGGAATAGTATTCTAACAGTTTTCTTATAAAAACAGATAAGACAAAAAGTAGGTACAGGTAATTAGATTAATTATATATATACCCGTAGATTTATCCGGAAGACTACCTACCGAAAACGGCTAAAAAAAAGTATAATACCGAAAGTAGTACAAAAACGTAAATAGCTAGCCTAGGAGTCGAACCTAGCTAGTCCGGGCCCTACTATATAGGACCCGATACCTTAGCCGATAGGCTAGCTAGCTAATTCGATACTTAGGAATAGAGTAGATTCGTATAGATATATTCTATTTACTACTACTAGTAGCGCTAGTAGTACTAGTATCGAGGTTAAAGACGCTAGAGATAGTATTTATCCTCGGAGAGATACGTTCCTATCTTCTTAGAGAGATACGTATTAGTTCATATACGGAAGAAGGATATATTAATAGCCGATACTTCTACCGTTACTAGTAGGAAGCGACAACAACCTATATATCGATAGCGAGGCGACTCTACTACTACTACTACTAGTAAGTTCTAGATAACAACCTATATATCGATAGTAAGGCGACTCTACTGCTGCTACTACTAGGCAGCGACAATAATCTATATATCGATAGCGAAGGGGTCGACTCTATTACTACTAGCACTAGTAAGTATAATAATCTATCTATAAGGCCGTATATAGCGGTGCTAAGACCGACGCGGGAGTAGCTATATACCCTAGTCTAGCTAGATCTAAGAGATATAGCGAACCTTCTACCCCCCTATAGCTATTTAATCTAACGCAAATAAACCAAATCTAAAGAAGCTAAAAGATATAGATAAAGATAAAGTATAGACAAGCGAGAGGGAAGGAGTATATACGTATATATTATTATCTTTAAGAGCCTATTACGGTCTTAGAGTACGTAGTCTAGGACTATAATATAGAGCCTAAAGATCCTATTAAAGTCTAAGAATACATCGTATAGGATTAGGATTAGGATTAGGATTATATATCCTCCTACGGGGTCGGCGAGGTAGGTGGATTAAGTAGTCTCGGGTCGATATAGTAATTAGGACGTAGGGTTAGGGGGACTCGAGGTCGTAGGTTACGAATATCGTCTATAGCTATACGTTAGTAAACTCCTAGATCTAGATCCTACACTATTAGTAGAAAAGAGAGACGAAGCTTCTATAGTAGCTTCTATAGAATACAAATACAAAGCGCTTAGGGGTATCAATATAGTAGGGTTAAGGACTACGCGTAAATCAAAGTAACGTAACGTAACGTAACGCAACGCAACGTAACGTAACGTAACGTAACGTAACGTAACGCAACGCAACGCAACGTAACGTAAAACAAACTAGCCGTATAGTAGGTTCGATCGGACTATAGCTACAAGACAACCGAATACCAAACAAATAGTAAAGAATACCCGCAAATCCCACCAGCCTTATAAATAGTAGGGACACCGGATACGAGGGGACTTATTATTAATTACCCTACGCAAAGAAAATACTAGGATACGAGGGGACTTATTATCAATTACCCCACACAAAGAAAATACTAGATAGATCTGAATAAGAAAATAGTAGGGTAAGGACAACTAACTCTTATTATCGGAGGGAGGGGGGGTATCTCTAATATTCATCCGGTTAAGACCGGAAAGGTCCTTCTTCTTAGGCGTAGCTTTTTAGCGCTTGCTTCGAGACTACTTCTTTACGAAGTAGGTTATATCGATTTTCTTAAATCGATCATAGAGGGGGAGGAGGTCGAATTACGTAAGTAATACGGCGCGAGAGTTCGCGTCGCCGCTAGTATTTAAGTAGGTTTAGACTTCCTAGCCTAAGGCGTACTACATTTCTATAAGTATAAGATTAGTAAAATAGAATTAGAAGTATAAGATTAGCAATATAGAATTAGAAATACGAGATTATAACAACGGAATCAGATCCACGGAATTAGAAACACGAGATTATAAACACGGAATTAGAAACACGAGATCATGAACACGGAATCAGATCTACGGAATTAGAAACACGAGATTATGAACACGGAATCAGAAACACGAGATTATGAATACGGAATTAGATCTACGAGATTAGGAACATAAGATTAGGAACATAGAATTAGATCTATAAGATTAGGAACATGAGATTAGGAATATAGAATTAGATCTACGAGATTAGGAACATAGAATTAGGAATATAAGATTAGGAATATACTCTTAAGATAGAATATACCGAGACGGTACTTCTCGATAGTAGCGTTAAAGTCTAGGTAGTCTTCGAGGTAGTACTAGACCGAGAAAAAATTATCGCGAGAGAAGGCAGATTCTAACTCCGCGCGTATACTAGTAGAGTTTATATCCTTAAGCCGAGGCTTCTCGGCATTCAGTGCCTTTATAAAGGTCTATAATTATTAGTATAACTATAGTATAAGAACCGTAATAGCGAGATTAGAATTAAGGAGATCTTACCTTTATCTTATTAATATAATAAAACTTCTAGTCCTTAATAGATGACTAGAAGGTAGAGCGAGCTTACTACTAAATAAACATATATTAGTCTATTAAAATAGTAGGGGCTACGGATAATTCTAGGTCGATATTTTCGACAGCCTTAATAGGCTCGATTATCGAGGGATCCTCGAGTTCGTATACGTCTTTAATCGCCTTTTCGTAATTTCGCTAGGAATAGAATAGTAGTATGTCCTAGCGGGCGCGTTTATTTAGACGCCGATCTTTCTTATCGTCGTGATCCTTAGTAGAAATAGTAGGGGTACCGGACGCTCTACTAGCTTTACGCTTAGGAGTACGCTTAGCTGTCTTAGAGCGGAATTAACGAATACGCTCGCGATCCTATATAATTATCAGTAACGAGGAATTAGTAACATAGAATCAGTAATATAGAATCAGCAATATAGAATCAGTAATATGGAATTAGTAATATAGAATTAGTAATATAGAATCAGCAACATAGAATCAGCAACGGGGAATCATCAACGAGGGATTATAAACGAGGGATTATAAACGAGGAATTAGGATTAGAGATAAGGATTATCAACGAGTAATTATTAACGAGTAATCGTGAACGAGGAATCGTGAACAAGGAATCGTAAACGAGGAATTATGAACGAGGAATTATGAACGAGGAATCATAAACGAGGAATTATAAACGAGGAATCAGGAACGAGGAATTAGGATTAGAGATAAGGATTAGAGATAAGGATTAGAGATAAGGATTAGAGATAAGGATCAGAGATAAGGATTAGAGATAAGGATCAGAGATAAGGAACGAGGGATTAGTAATAAGGAACGAGAAATCATAAACGTAGAGTTAGGGGCTAGTAATAAGGAACGTGAAATTAAGTTAATAAAAAGGTTGACTTACGGTAAGAGAAGGGGCTAGTAGATTAGTAGGGTTACTAGAAGCGCCTAGTAGTAGTAGTAGTAGCGGCGTTAATAGTATAATTAAATTACTAGTAGCTATAAATTTGATTAATAGAGATAACAGAGGATAGAAATAAGGGCGCGGAGGAGGGCTACTAGTAGGTAAAGATTAAAGGATCGCGAGAATCGCTACTAACATACAGACGGTCCGGATAAATATCGGGCGCTAAAATAATAGTTAGATAAGAGCTACTTAACCGCTATTATATACTAACCGCTACTATATCTCAACTATTTATTTAATCTTATAGTTGAGGTAAGCGTAGCTCTCTACTAGCTATAGTAGCCGCTAGCTAGCCCTTAGCTTACTCTACGGTAGCTAGTTATAATTAGTTATCTTAGAAATTATTAACGCTGCTTTATAATAGCAATTTATTTCATCTTAGCTACTATTAATACGCAACGCTGCGAGATTCCAGCTATTACGTCAAAGTAGCTAACTAGGAACGCCTACTTTACAACTAACCCCTAGCTAACAGCTATCTAAAACCCGGTTTTCCGCTAAGGTAGGTTTTATACGCTTACGTTTACAATAATACCTAAAAGAAACGTTTAAGTTTAGGATTAAGAGGCATTCGAAGCGGGAGGTAGACTTAACTATATATATAGTAGCTAAATTTAGGGAAGGTTATATATTTTATAACCCTCTCTAAAAGCTAGAACTAGGCCCCGTTATACTTATATTACGTATCTTTATACGGGAGTATAAAGCGATATTTAATATCTTCGCGGAAAGGTACGCGGGCTATATACGCCTATACTAACCCGTAATAGCTTCTAAGTATATAAGTACGGTTATAGAGTAGAGAATACGAGTTTATAGGTAAGGTATCCGTAAGGAAAGCATTAAGCTAAGGGTTATTTTCGATAAGGCGCGGAGGACTAATTATATTACTAGCTCTAATAAAATAATCTATATCTATACGTATCGTATTTCCTTCCTACCGTACCTATTATATATCTCTAATTATACCCTCGTAAGTAGTACGTATACTTTCCTTAAAGCGAACTTCTCTCCTCCTAGCTCTTTCTATA
>JEMP01000041.1:143892-154562 GCA_000738655.1 Venturia pyrina ICMP 11032 | reverse complement strand
TTATCTTCTAGCTTATTAGCTAGTACTATTAGGTTTTAGATAAGAACCTTATTTTTATATTTAAGGTATTAAAGTTCTTCTACCCCTATAAGGGACTTATTCCTCTCTATAGTATCTCGCAGCCTCCTCGTAAGAGTATTAGTATCGATTCGTTCGGGTTCCTCTTATAGGGCTAGGCCTATCTATTCTATAGATAGATCTATACTAAGATCCCTCGTATCCTATAAGTTAGTATTAATATAGCTACCTAGTATTATTATTTTCTAATCTCGGACCTCTTAGAGAGAGAGATTATAATTATAAGAATTATAAGAAGTATAAGAAGAGATTAATACTAAAGATAATCTCTAAGGTTCCTTCTCCTACGAGGAACCTGCGACCTATATACGTATTAGTTAGGTAATCTATAATTACCTAATTATCTTCCTAAACTCCTTTCCTAAGAGGAATAATCCTAAACCTTATTATTTTTCCCCTTCTAGTTAGGTAGATAGGAAAGCTATCTAGTATCTAACTAAGCTAGTACTTACTTTTATCTTATAATCTTATGCCTTCTTTCTTATTAACTACCTTACTAGGGTTTACCTTAGAGAATAAGATAGTTTTCAAGTACCCACTTATACCTTTATACAAATAATAATAGTAATAAGGAAGACAATAGTAGGGAAGATAACAATTAGCTTAATAATAATCTTTAGGGGGAAGATAATTAACCTAATATTATAATAGGGCGGCTTATATTCTTATATCTAACTCGCCCTAAAAGCCTACCCTAACTAGCTTGAACCGAACTCCCTATTAGGGCTAGTTAGAGACCCTCTAACCTACCCTAACCTAGTCTTTTAGGGACCCTATTAGTAATTTTGAAAAATACTTAGTTTCTAGTACTAAACTAGTTATAATAAGTTTCCTAACAAGTATAAGTTTAGAATAAGCTATTATATAGCTCTTAGAAATAGTATTTACTAGCTATTAAAGTTCTAGAATTATTAGGCTAACGTCTAGCTTTAGGGAACTATAGGAAGATTATTAACACCTAAAATTCTTCTCTTTTATCTCCTATCCTTAACGGCTTTCTAAATATCAAGCTATAGTCTTAATAATATATAAAAAGCTTATATAATCTTATAGATAGAAATAGAATATAATACTCGTAATACTTTTATAGAAGTAGCCTTGACGTTGTATACTACCCTATACTATATATACTAAAATATTGTTTTATATACTTCCTAATCTATTTACTATAGTTGTTATAATAACTATGTTTACTAATCACCTAGTCGTTTGATAAAACTAACTATACTCTATAAAATCTTCTATTTTCTCTAACGTTAAACCCTCTATAGTAGTACCTTACTAACTAATAGTTTACTATTACTAAGAATATACTCTATTATATATATAACTACTTTTAGGACTACTATAAGGCTTTTTTTTCTACTTCCNCTAGATTCTACTATATAGTAGCTAGTATCTAACGGAGAAATTAAGCTAAGTTTATAATTTTAGCTACGTCTCTTTTTAAACTTACGTAGTACTAAGCGAAACGTATTCTCTATACCGCGTATCTATTTATAGTACTCCCTGCCGCGTGTCTACTTACGGTATTCTCTAATATATAGTATTCCTTTAGCTTTTAGGTTAAAGCTCTACCGGGGGACGACCTTTAGTATTACTATCTTTTTAGAGGGACGTCCTTTATCGTTACTATCTTTTCGGTAACGACGTGTTTATCGTTACTATCTTTTCGGTTACGACGTCTCTATTTTTAGGTACGACGTACCTACGCGGCCTTATCGGTAACTAGGGTTTCGAGAGGTTCCTCTACTTCTAGCTTATTAGTTAGTACCATTAGATTCTAGATAAGAACCTTATTTTTATATTTAAGGTATTAAAGTTCTTCTACCCCTATAAGGGACTTATTCCTCTCTATAGTATCTCGCAGCCTCCTCGTAAGAGTATTAGTATCGATTCGTTCGGGTTCCTCTTATAGGGCTAGGCCTATCTATTCTATAGATAGATCTATACTAAGATCCCTCGTATCCTATAAGTTAGTATTAATATAGCTACCTAGTATTATTATTTTCTAATCTCGGACCTCTTAGAGAGAGAGATTATAATTATAAGAATTATAAGAAGTATAAGAAGAGATTAATACTAAAGATAATCTCTAAGGTTCCTTCTCCTACGAGGAACCTGCGACCTATATACGTATTAGTTAGGTAATCTATAATTACCTAATTATCTTCCTAAACTCCTTTCCTAAGAGGAATAATCCTAAACCTTATTATTTTTCCCCTTCTAGTTAGGTAGATAGGAAAGCTATCTAGTATCTAACTAAGCTAGTACTTACTTTTATCTTATAATCTTATGCCTTCTTTCTTATTAACTACCTTACTAGGGTTTACCTTAGAGAATAAGATAGTTTTCAAGTACCCACTTATACCTTTATACAAATAATAATAGTAATAAGGAAGACAATAGTAGGGAAGATAACAATTAGCTTAATAATAATCTTTAGGGGGAAGATAATTAACCTAATATTATAATAGGGCGGCTTATATTCTTATATCTAACTCGCCCTAAAAGCCTACCCTAACTAGCTTGAACCGAACTCCCTATTAGGGCTAGTTAGAGACCCTCTAACCTACCCTAACCTAGTCTTTTAGGGACCCTATTAGTAATTTTGAAAAATACTTAGTTTCTAGTACTAAACTAGTTATAATAAGTTTCCTAACAAGTATAAGTTTAGAATAAGCTATTATATAGCTCTTAGAAATAGTATTTACTAGCTATTAAAGTTCTAGAATTATTAGGCTAACGTCTAGCTTTAGGGAACTATAGGAAGATTATTAACACCTAAAATTCTTCTCTTTTATCTCCTATCCTTAACGGCTTTCTAAATATCAAGCTATAGTCTTAATAATATATAAAAAGCTTATATAATCTTATAGATAGAAATAGAATATAATACTCGTAATACTTTTATAGAAGTAGCCTTGACGTTGTATACTACCCTATACTATATATACTAAAATATTGTTTTATATACTTCCTAATCTATTTACTATAGTTGTTATAATAACTATGTTTACTAATCACCTAGTCGTTTGATAAAACTAACTATACTCTATAAAATCTTCTATTTTCTCTAACGTTAAACCCTCTATAGTAGTACCTTACTAACTAATAGTTTACTATTACTAAGAATATACTCTATTATATATATAACTACTTTTAGGACTACTATAAGGCTTTTTTTTCTACTTCCTACGTTGACGGCGTCTTTTTTTAGTTACTATAGCTAATTAGAGGCCTATATTTTCTACCTTAATAATAGCTAATTACACTTATAGGCTAACTATTAAGTTGAATTACTTCCTAGCTGTTCTTATATTCTTATCCCTAATAGCTACCTAGAATATAGCTCGAATCTTTAAGATACTACTCTCTAAGAGCGTACTTTTATTTGATTTTAAACTACTAGGGCGCCCTAGGTCTAGAATATTATTAAAATCGATTAAATTAGAGTTTTCGTAGGAGTCCTAGAGTATTCCTAGAGAATTTATAGTGTAGTTTTGCAGACGGATCTCCTCTATAAACTTATTTACTATAGTATTTGTAGGTAGTTACCCCCTAGCCGTCAGTATATTGATTATTGATATATTTAATAAGATTCTACTATTATTAATAGCTTTTTAATAATACCTTTTTTCTCCCCTTAGACTTACTCCCTCTTATAAGCCCCCTATACCGCCTTAATAAAGTAGACTGATTGATAGTAAACTATAGTATAGTTTACGTATAATTAGGCTATTCCTACGTCTATAATACAGCTAGCATATTGTTAATTAGAGCTATATTAAGGGAGATACGTCGTGTATAGAATAAGTACGAGGTGTATAGAAATTTCAGTGTACACGGTATAGGGCCGTGTACGACGTCGGGGCTACTTCTAAAACACGCAACGCTTTTCTAATTAAACGTTTATAGACGTAGCCAGTTTTTTCTATTAAGTTAAGGAGAAGATTATAGCGAGTTCGTAATATGTAGAATATATGCAAAGCCTATCTTACACGGAACTAGACAATATACTATATCGTACTACTATAGCCTTCCCGAACACTCGTACCTGAAGTGACATTTCACATTAAGGTTTTAAAATATTTCCAATCCATGAATCAATCTAATTATAGCACTGTGTCCCCCAGCACCATGAGCGGTAGTCTCTTGATGTGCAGAAGTCTCATTCCTTAGCCCCTGGTATATGGGAGGCAAACCCGCCAGCCAGTCCGGATGATCCTTCCGCACTGCCGCGAGTATAATACCCATATTACTCGTAACTACACCGCCAGGAGGGAACATGTCGCTTAGCTTGAAGTCCTTGGGCAAACTAGGTAATAGCGTTGGCAGCATGGCTTGCATCATCTTCTGCGTTGCCGGATTTGATGGGCTGAGAAGTTTGCCCAGCATAGAAGTATTGTTGTTGTTGCCTTGATCGCCCCATGGAGCTCGGGGGAAGCCTCGAGGTTTGAAGGGTTCCTCGAGTTCAGTGATGGTCTCGGGGTCTCTGCCTATGAAACCTGGGATAGCTGCTACGCCGGTCACATTGGCTCCAGCAGGGCGCGGGACATAACCAAAAGCGCTTTTGCCTCCTAATTCAAGGGGAAGTTGGTCTCCGAGCTTCTCAACCGGAAGCATGTCATTCAATGTCGTCTCGTCGCGGCCGACATAGACGAAGCTGATGCCCATTTGCTACAAGTCATTAGTCTTCAGATTGGAAAGGTTTGGGGTAAGACATACATTTTCCTTGTGTCCCTTGAAAGTCATTTGTGGATACTTGCTTTCATCGTAATACGCAGTAGTTTGGAGAACGTCTCCCTTTTCGAGGCGGCCAGTATCTTCACATGCCACGGCGTCAGATATATACTGCATTTCTGCTCCATGATTTGCAGCGTGCTGCGCTGCGAGATCTTTAGGAAGAAAGGTTCCATTACGAAGCCCGTAGTATTGAACCGAGTTGCAGTATTCTTGTCCATTTTTTGTGAGAGTGACATGAGTCGTGCCATCGTGTCCATGCCTGCCTTAGTTAGCACAATTCACTTCATCATCGCATTGTGCCCGACCTACCCATCGCTATGTAGCATGACTCCGGCGTATGGACTCTTCCACTCTGGACTAGTGTATTTGTACGCTCCGTCTTTGGCGGGAACATCGCTGCCGCCACACATCCAAACATCCATTCGAATGTGTGTTGCTTCTCTGTACCCAGGAGTGTCGAGAGGTATGACTTCGTAGATTGTGGTGGCATATACGACCTTGGTCTCGTTGCTCATATTCATGAGCTCACCCGCCGCGCTAAATGTATCCTCGTAGTCGACACGCATTCCAAACTTATGCTTGGTGTTCAGTCGGACAGGGGGACGTTCATTCCCACTGTTGTAAACATATTGAGGGCGATACATGGAGCCACTTCGCAAACCGCAAACCCAGTCTGGTTTGTTATTGTTTACAATGACAAAATGATGCAAATATGGACCGGTGGCTACATTCGCGTCTGTGCCGTCCTCGTATTCCAACCCTCCTTGAAATGCTCCGAGATAGCACTCCTCGCATGGCTTGTGGATCTTGACACCTCCGGCGGTCTCTGGTAACGCTGTGAAAACGGAGTTTGGCGGCAGCGAGAAAGGTCCGTATCTGACTTTGACCAGTTTTCCTGCTGGGTCGTTGGGCTTGTCGCCCATCCTAATTTTTTGCGGAACGCCTTGCGGGAGATCGATCTCGTCCTGGTCATTGGGATATCTTCCTGGTCCGACTGTAAGATCGCCGTGGAGAGGAGCTGCCAGAACAAAGCTGAAAAGGCACAATGCTGCAATAAGCCACGATCGCTGGAACGAACCCAATGTTCTCGCCATAGCTAAAATGAGCGTCTGAGTTGAAGAAGGACGTGACCGAACTGCCAACATATGAATGTGCGAAGTTGCCAACAATAATATATTCTCAAAAGAAACGCCATAACCTTGGACCCATTGCTATGCACGGGTTAAAATCAAGTCAGTAATATCTCGACATTGTTGTGCGGAAAGCCTTAAAGCCGGCATATTGTCTTCGCGACGGTTTACCCACAAATTTGCGAGAACACGCCGAACACCGCTCGTGATTTGAATGCCAGCTGTCCAGCTGCAGCCTTGCGGCCGAGTGACTGACAATATCGAAGTATTGCGTAGCTCTGGGACCCCTAGACGGAAGATGAAGGAGTGTTGATCTAAGCTCTCAATTCAATCAAACAATTTATTGTATCGGTATAGCGAACTGACGTCCAAAAAAGGTGGACAGGGTTTGTCGCAGATTCACATGTGGGGATTGATTGACGTCTGAGCGCCTCGGCCACGAACGAGCTTTGCCCAAGGGTGTTACCATGCAATCTACTTCCCCAGACTCCTTGATTGGGACAGCACAATCTGACACCTATACAAGGAATGCTTGAATGTCCTAGGGTTGATCTTACCAACATCGACTTGTTCACTTTCTAGGTGGCATATAATTAAATAATAAGCCAGCCAGTGGTTCCTGAATCAGTGCGAAACCGTCAGCTAGGGCATCCAGATTCGGTGCCTGAAACTGGGTGCGCTCTCCAATTACGAAGCTCGTTGACCAAGTGGACGTTATAAAGTCGGATAATGTGAATCTCGGACGCTCGAGTTCTGGCTCTTCTTGTTTCGGCGATTTTCTCCGGCGTGCTTTGGTGGACCTCGGCCAGTCGGAAGCAACGGGGACGATAGAACCGCGTCGTAGTGTGCTTACACAATACGCAGGTTTTGGCGGGGAATGATGCCGGAAGAAATTGGATGATCTGGGAGGAGTGCTAGTAGCTCAGAGCAATCCGGGATAAAAAGAAATGTGATCCTCATCATTCTCCATGCCTACTCAGGAACAAAGGTTCGCGAGACGCAACTACATAGTATACACAGTACTATGGTAGACCACTTTAGATTGACCCAATCAGAAAGAATGCTGTTGCCCTAGAAAGGATCGAACGAGGATGCATTGATGAATAAAGCGGTAGATCCATTAGGAGTACATCCTTTCTAGGGCAACAACATTCTTTTTAACTGGGTTTCAACCAGCCAGCCGGGCTACCCACTAGTTGCGGTCCTTATCACATCCGGCCTTTTTACCAAATTAGGTTCTCGGAATCTCAACGGTATGTCCATAGCTGTGTATTTGACCACGGCAGAGTGGCTCCGTAGATGATAATAAAGTCAGCTTGGTCTCGTAGCGGAAGCATGTCGGCAGACTACCTGCTTCTGGGATACATTACATAGTGGCTGGCCTCACCAACGCAATACATCCATTGAAACATCCAGTTGTCCGCAATTGCGTTGAGGCTTAGTTGACGTGTGCGTGCAGAACTGGGGGTAGGCGGAGAACAGGCCGAGCGGACTCTGTAGTCGCGCCTGCATCTTGAAGAGGAGCGGTTTCCGGTTTCCGAGAAATTCAAGGACCAAAAATCAGTTAAAATAGTGATGGGGTTGATGAGTCTGTGGTGGTGAAAGCCCATGCGGCTTGCGGTAATATTGGAGGTTGGTTGATGCCAGATGATGATGGCCTGATGATGGCCTGATGATGGCCTGAAGATGGCCTGAAGATGGCCTGCAGATGGCCTGCCAAGAACCAATCTTCGCCACCCAGGTAGACATAGACATCAAGGATCAAGAGCAAACATCTCTGCCCACTCGACCCTCCCCCTCAATCTGAAAGCCAAAGACATGACATTGGATTACTACCGACTGGGTCCTGTATATAATGCTTTGGCCGATGCCTGCCGAAGTGTAGAGTCGCCACTAAGACCACCCGCCTGATTCACCAATCCAACAAAGGTCATATTCCGGGTCAATCCAGAACCAAGTACCAAATGCGCCTCCCCAGTAGAAGCTACCCTTTGGCATGATCTCTACCTTCTGCTGCTTTTCGGGGTCCATGACAATAGCAAAGTCTAGGCCGAAACCCACCCCAGGTCCGCCTCCCATGGAATTCACATCCACGCTATTATCCCAGTCTAGCACATTCTTCTGCATCAATTTGATCGTTTCTGGTTGTAGATACCGCTTTCCTTTGAGCTCTCCACCGTAAAGGGTCATCTGGTCAAACTTTGATTTATCCTCAGCAGTAAAATGTAGGCCATAGGATGGAATTAGACGCGTTGGCTTTTTCGTTGGTGCCCCTCCGAAAGGCGACGAAATCACTCGAGACTGATTTTCAGCCGGCGTCCAGAACGCCGTGTCGATCATTCCCAGCGGCTCTACTGTGTAGAATTCGTTCATCGTAGATCTCGGCTTTATGTCTTTTCCTGCACATTTCTGCATCAAGTATCCCTGACTTTCGACGTCCGGTCTATATCTCCACGACGTTCCTGGTTGGAAGGCAAGCTGAGTTTTTTTCTCGTCTTTGAGGATTGTGATACCCTCGTCAATAGTCTTTCCCCTTGCTGCAGCGTCTGCAGCAAACCCAGCCAAATGGCTCATCGATTGCTTCATGGTCATCGGCGTCTTCTGTGGTGCTGTTCCAACCTTGAGGTTGGCGAACTCGGGAATGTGCTTCGACACCAAGTCCAAACTAAAAAAAATTCCCCGAAAAATGTCATCATTGCAACGCCAGAAATAGGTTTTGTCATTGACATGAGATTGAAAATGCTATCCTTGCTCACAGGCTCAGTCTTATCCTTCCGTACGCATTATGGTATACGATATCGCTGTTCCGAGCGAAGAGCGTGACTATGGGCTTGATCCCAGCAGAGTATCTATGCATTTCTTCCCTCAGCTTTTCCAGACTCTCTGCAGTAAATCCTTGTAGTGTCGAGTTATCCGCTGGTCTCAAGAATGAGGCGGCTGTAGCCAAAGCGGCCAGCAATACTAGAATGACTGTTGGTTGTCGCGTGACAATTTCGAGTATAATTTGTCAAGAAGAGTAGATTTGAAGTGAGATTAGAACGTTTATTTTATTTAATAAGATAATCGCTAGAGATCTTTAGGATCTTAGCGAGTGTTCTCTATATAATAATACGTATACGTTTAGCAATTAGTAGTAGATTCCTAATAATACCCCCTTCTTAGGTTATTGAACTGCGATAATAAGGTAGATAATATTATTCGTAATAGAAGCGCGTTATAAGAAGCTAGAATCTCTATAGAAATAAGCTTTATCCCTCTTATACTCTCTTATTAAGCTTATAAGTTAGATTACTACTTCCGGCCTCTAGTCGGGTAGTAATCTAGTATATTATAGCGTATTCTAGCGTATTCTAGCTTATTCTAGTCTAGTTTCTCTAAGATTATCTTATATAATACTAATTTAGTTTTAATCGTATCCTATTAGCTAGAGGCCGCGCGTATTATAGAGCTATATAGCTCTACCTATCTCCGTTATATCTATCGGTTTACTAAGGGATATATAGAGAATAAGTACTAGTTTAGTAATAATACTACTCTTATTAAAGAGTAAGCCTTCTCTATTCTAGCGCGTTATAGTATATTCTAGCTAACGAAATCCTATAATTTCGCGTATAAGGATAAGTAAGGTAATAAGTATATATACTACCTCGAGAAGAACGAGTACTACTTTAAAGTAAGTTATTCTAACTTTATAGCTTATAATAGCTTATTCTAACTAAATCTAGGTTAACGAGGATATAGAAGACGAGATATAGAAGCTTTAGGTATTAGTATAGGTACTCCTAACTTATAGTAATAAGGGTAGCGGCGAGGTAGCTATAAAGGTACTTTAGAGATATATAGAGCTTATAGATTCTAAGATTAATAGGTAAGTATCTATTCTAGCGTATTATAGCGTATTCTAATACCCCTTCGTAGTAAGAAACCCTACGCTATTAATTTCTTTATATATAACGGCCTTAGTAGTACTTCTTAGTCTAGTATTATTATAAAGGGGAGGACACGGGCGCGGGCAGTGTTTATAAAGAATAAGTATAAGTAATAGGCCGTAATAGACGTAGAAGACTCGGATAAGGTTTAGTTCTAATCCCCGAAGAATGTATATAGTATTATAGCGTAATCTAGCTTATTATAGCTCGTTCTAACTATTTATAGGCTAAATATAGTATTATAAATACGGTTAAGACCCTAGTAGAGCGTCGTACCTATAAGGTAGAGTAGAAGGAAGCTAATTACGCTACCGCCTCTAAATATAGTCGTAGTAGTAAGAAGTAGTAGCGAAAGGATAGTTATAGTAGTCGCGGTACCGGTACCGCTAGTACTATCGAAGTCGAAGTACTTAAGTATCAATTTAGGCCATATTTCATAGTATTAGAGTTTAGCGGGGGAGATACCTATATCTAGAGCTTATAGCTACTATTTTTAGCTATAATAGGCTAGAAATTCTTTAATTAATAAGAATTTCAATATAAATATCTGTATAAAACCTTTTTAAGTGAGGATTCTTACTATAATCTTACTATCTAGAGTACTACCTTTAAAGAAATCTTAAGGATCTACTTTAGTATAAGCCTAGGTTTTCTAGACATCTAAAACTAACTTTCCTATATATTTAGTATAGGATTCTTAGTTATTTATATCTTAGATCTACCCTTTTCTACTAGAGAGTCTCCTCTTCTAGTAATTTAAGGCTATATTCCTAGTAGTATTCTAGTA
>JEMP01000041.1:0-131266 GCA_000738655.1 Venturia pyrina ICMP 11032 | reverse complement strand
AATAACTAAGAATCCTATACTAAATATATAGGAAAGTTAGTTTTAGATATCTAGAGAACCTAGGCTTATACTATAGTAGAACCTTAAGATTTCCTTTAAAGTAGTACTCTAGATAGTAAGATTATAGTAAGAACTCTTACTTAAAAAGGTTTTATAAAGATATTTATATCGAAATTCTTATTAATTAGAGAATTTCTAGCCTATTATAGCCTAAAATAGTAGCTATAAGCTTAGGATATAGGTATCTTCCCTACCGAGCTCTAATACTATTAAATACGGCCTAAATTAATACTTAAGTACTTAAACTCTAATAGTACCGGTAGTACCGGTACCGCGACTACCGTAACCGCCCCTTCGTTACTACTTCTTACTACTATAATTACGTTTAGAGGCGGTAGCGCGATCGGCCTCCTTTTACTCCGCTTTACGGGCGCGATACTCCGCTAGTATCTCTACCGTATTTATAATAGTATATTTAGCCTATAAATAGTTAGAACGAGCTATAATAAGCTAGATTATACTATAATACTATATACCTTCTTTAGGGATTAGAACTCGACTTTATCTAAGTCCTCCGCGTCTATTACGGCCTATCGCTTACGCTTATTCTTTATAACTACCGCCCGCGCCTATATCCTCCCCTTTATAATAATACTAGACTAAGAAGTACTACTAAGGCTATTATATATAAAGAAATTAATAGCGTAGGGTTTCTTACTACGAGGAGGTATTAGAATACGCTATAATATACTAGAATAGATATTTATATATTAATCTTAGAAACTATAAGCTCTATATATTTCTAAAGTACCTTTATAGCTACCTCGCCGCTACCCTTATTACTATAAGTTAGGAGTACCTATACTAATACCTAAAGCTTCTATATCTCGTCTTCTATATCCTCGTTAACCTAGATTTAGTTAGAATAAGCTATTATAAGCTATAAAGTTAGATCGACTTACCTTAAAGTAGTACTCGTTTTTCTTAAGCTAGTCGGCGTACTTATTACCTTACTTATCTTTATATACAAAACTATAGGAGTTCGTTAGCTAGAATACGCTATAACGTACTAGAATAGAGAGGACTTACTCTTTAATAAGAGTAGGATTATTACTAAACTAGTACTTATCCTCTACGTATCCCTTAGCGAACTAACGGATATAACGGAGATAAAAGGAGCTATATAGCTCTATAACGCGCGCGGCCTCTAGCTAATAGGATATAATTAACTAAATTAGTATTATATAAGATATTCTTAGAGAAACTAGACTAGAATAAGCTAGAATATACTAGAATATACTATAATACGCTAGATTACTACCCGACTAGAGGCCGGAAGTAGTAATCTAACTTATAAGCTTAATTAGAGAGTATAAGAGGGATAAAGCTTATTTCTATAGAGATTTTAGCTTCTTATAACGCGCTTCTACTATAAATAACATTATCTACCTTATTATCGTAGTTAATAACCTAAGAAGGGGGTATTATTAGGAATCTACTACTAATCGCTAAACGTATACGTATTTTTATATAGAGAATACTCGCTAAGATCCTAACAATCTCTAGCGATTATCTTATTAAATACAGTATACGTTCTAATCTAACTTCAAATCTACTCTTCTTGACAATGATGTTTGATTCAAAACTGTGATGTGGAAACGGTAAAACGACAGAATGCAACCCAAACGAATGCAAAATCTTTGCTGGGACAACAATGCGAGAGAATGGGCACCCCGCGCTCAAATATCACGAACACCACAAATTATTCCGACCCCCATATGAACTAGAAATCAAAGCGATTACCCACATTTGGAACACGATCCAGCGAGAGCTCGATGATCCGAGGAGAAGCACGAGCCACTCGCATTCGTCGCTTGGTCTGTCCAGCCTATAAAACACTCCGGATTCACAGAAACACCCTACATGAAACTTACAGACTAATTAAATAAGCCTTATGCTCCGAGTTGGCGGACGACGCAAGATGCGATTACTAGCTACGGGACGGGACGGTCTTGGTCGATGATCTTCCCTGCTCTGATGTGTACTATGTACGGCTTCTTTCTCAAGCCACATCCAGTGGTACTGGATCTGAATATCCCCACCACTTACTCATCGTGCGAGTACAGATCGTTCGTCATGCCTTATTAGCTAATAGTCATCGAGAACCTCGGGTAGATCGCAGCATCTACTTCACATGTTACTATCCATGGATTACCAGAATGATCTAGACATTACGTGTTGACATCAATCGGGCTTTCTTTACTACAAATCTTTGACAGCTCAAGGATATTCCGTATCCTTAGTTAAATTCCATCGAGATTTTGTTGATCCCTGATTCATACGGACCGCTCGAAACAGTTCGTATATACGGGGATGGATTGGTTACAGCCTATAAGAGACTTTGCAAAGTCGCTCCAAGTGTTCAAATCTTCGTCGTCCCTGATGGTGCCTTTCTCGACGTGTTCTCAAAAGAAAATCCATCTCACGGAGAAGCACAGCCTAAATTCCAACTATCTAGAAAGCTCTACCTTTACAAACATTTGCAACACGATGATTTGACATTTCTTACAGGTGGGCCTTTGCATGAGAAAGGCAAGTCATCTGGAAATCAAATAGCAACATCGTCTTTCAAGTAAGTACGTAGCTTTAGGATAGCCAAGACAAAGATGAAGCATGATTTCGTCCTTTGTCTGGCTGAAGTGAGCAGGGAGAAAATGCAGCAGGAATAGACATGTAAACCCTGCAACACAAAATAAGCCAAATCCGCTAGAGCTACCGATTTCGAATCTGGAAGGGCAAGACGTCAAGACGAATTAGATCATTTCCATTCTACTATATGAGTAGTAGTAGTCATGCCATAGGCCTCTCGCTTTGCAAACCAACGAAGCGGCTGGAATACTCCATCCGACTCGCGACCCTCCTCGGCGGTGCCGCAGAAGTAGGAGTGGGAGGTTTCGAGCCAATACTTTGTCGAAAGAACATACTATCTTGTCTTCCGTCAACAAGACCCGAACCAGCTCGATCATCCACAAGCCCGGAGCCAAGTCTATCACCAACCCTTCCCAGCCCCAACCTCTCCCTGTCGCCAAAATCAAGCCTCGCAATATCAGGTAACTCCATTTCTCTCGCCCGCGCACCATTCTTATCGCCGATGAACACACCATCTTTCCTCGCAACATTGCCGATTCGCCGTTCCACAGCCAAAATAATATCCTCCTCCTCACATCCAGGAAGACAAATCTTCTGCGCATTGAGGGTATTCCCGATGTCTTCGAGCAAAACCTCCATAGGACAGATATAAGCAATGGCATTTCTTTCACACCAAGCAAGAACATGTCCACAAACACGACTTCGTTCGTTATCGATGACCCAGGCGCCTGAATCGCCACCAACGCCGAAGCCACCGATCACGTTCCAGCTGCGCGAGAAACTGGAGCGTTGGTAGATTCGGACAGACGACATGGCTTCGCTGATGACGCCGGTTTGAAGACCGGAGGTACGCCCGAAGCAGTGGACGTGGAGGGAACCGAGTTCTTCTGTTTTGGCCACGCGGACAGGGTACTCGTCGTCATCCGATTTGAATACAGAACCACGGCAGATTGGTTCTACCAGCTTGGGAGTACGACAACGAAGGTGATGAGAGTTGACGAGATGCCTTCTACCCCCTTGGACGAGATTGTAAGGTTGAAGTCGATGTTCATCGAGTTTGAGCAAAGCCCAGTCGATTTCGTGCTTCACATCTTTGCGTTTCCAGCGGCGGATGCCGGATGAGGCATAGACATAGCCGAGTTTGTGAGAGTCGAGGTGGTCATCGTCTTTATCTTCTTCGCTAGGGAAGAAATCATCTTCGACGTCATCAAGAGCTGGTTGTGTGACCCAAATCTCACTCCCATGTCCGGGAACAACGCCTTTGAGATCACCCCGAGTCCCGGCACTGTTGTCAGAAGCTACGGACTCGTTGTCCGATTCTTCGTCTGACGAAACATATTGCTCGTCGTCGGAGTAGACTTCTTCTTCCTCAGACGAAGCTTCGTCATCATCGGATATCTCTAAAGGGAACATCAGGTCTGTCGGGGCTCTTTGAAGTTCAGGATTCCCAGCGATGCCAGCAAGCCAAGGGTTATCATTGTCATTACGCCGCGCAGAAGAGCGCTCGGGATAATCCATCGTGTTACCCTCGTCAAAATCGCTGGTGTCATCGTCGCTCGGCGCATCAAGAAGATGGTGGACCGTCATGCCATAAGGCACGTCGTCAATACGAATCACGCCGCCAAAGCTGACAGGTGGGAGGTGCTTGTTTCCAAGGTAAGCGCCAATGGACGCGCCACATAATGGACGTTCCTGATGGAATGGGTTGAGAGGTAATGAGGAGTCGGAATCGTATATCTGATTGGACATCATACTTCGATGTGGTGGGGCACTGGCTTTGGTTCTTGTGACTTTACTTCTCCGTATTCTGCCTTTTCGGACGCGCAGGTCGAAGATACTAGTATCATAAAGGAATTTTCGGTTGACCAGTCCGCGTACTCTGGCAGTGCTGCTGCAAGTAATGAATATTGTTGCTCTTGCGCTCAGTGCAGTATCACCGACGCCGATGAGATCGATGGATACTGTTTCAAGAGAGTCCTTCAGAGCCTTCTCGACAATCCGCTCAAGACAAGGGAGCATGACGCTGTGCCACTGATCGAGCGTCTCAGCAGCCAATTTGACCGGATGGAGTCGCAATTTCGGTCTCGACGGGATCTGCGTGATTTGAATTTCAGCACGATCTTGAATGGCTCCCTGTTGAATCCTATTGTTTGCACTAAACCCTTGATTCGGAGAGCTGGCAGTCAGACATCGCATTTTTCGTTGTCGCCACTGCTTTTGGACGAGAGTGATTCGTCTTTTGAAATCATGGAAGCTACTTTTTTTGTTTCGACAGCGCCAAGCTCGCAGAATCACTTGCGCGGCCCGCTGCTGAGTGGTTGATACAGTGCCGAGCGAGATGTTTTCTGTCTTGCCTCCTGGAAAGCTTCCCGGAAGTTCTCGCGATGCTGGCTTTGGTTGCTCATCGGCATGTGAATGCTCCTCTCGAATGGAATGAGCGATAGAAATCTGTTTACTCAGACGTTTCAAGCCATGGGTGAATGGATTGTTCGCGAAGAAGGAAGGCGCGGGAGCAGCATGCAATTGCATGAAGGGATTGTAGGAGTATTGCGGCGAGGATACATTTGCATCTCCCGCAGTCGGGAAGAAGGTGTTCTCGGGGGAGTGTCGAGGTATTGTGCCAGAAATGCTCTGTGCTCTCGCGGCCGGCGTGGAAGGGTCGATTGGCATATCGTCATGGTCGTCGTCGATTAGGCAGCACTTCTGCAATTTCCGCAACCACTTGCCATAAAGGGTGCGCAAATCCTCATCCGACAAGTTATGAGACGATTGTTTTAAACAGTCTCTCACAACATTCATGTATATGCTTCCACATTTCGATGCCAATCGCCCGACCCAAATTGTCTCAAGTCGTTTCTTGAAATCCTCGAGTGTGTATCTGACTTTAAAGAGGTCAGACAATGGTGTCCAATGTCCGATTTCCAAGAGAAGAAGACCCAGGCCGTACACATCGAAGCGAGACTTGGGACATTTGCACGAACGGTTGCTACAAACTCCACAGATGCCGTTAAATATGCGAGGATCCTCTGGGTGACGATACAAGTTCTGGCCTGGTGCCGTTGAAGGTGCCTCAATGCTGAACTCAGAGAACAGATCAAAGGAGGAGATGTAAGGGATCCGAATATCACAAGCATTCTTCGACAAGTTCCTCGCGGCAGGAGGTTCCTTGTGGAAGAAAACAATATTGCTGCTGTTGACATCTTTGTGAAGGATCTCGCCGTGGATTTTTGAGAAGGCTTGCATAACGTTGAATGCAAGTTGAAAACGATTCTCTAGTGGTGGGCCCGGAGGTAACTGTCGATTGGATGAGTTCATAGACCTTGAGGCTGATTGTAGGACTTTGAGAAGACTCGTTGGTCGATCATTATGAGAGACATCCTTTGGTAGTTCGTACACGAGACCATATCGTGCTTCCCGTGGATCCTCAAAATACCCAAGACACTGCAACGTGCCATAAGAAGGAAAGTCGTGTAGCGATCCGCACCTTCCAAAAAAATTCATGAAAGCATCCAAACGATTAGTCGGGACAGGGACTCCAGTACTACGATAGCCAGCATCAAAGGGCGAATATTCGATGAGGACAGCAACGGTTTTGAATACGACGTCGTCGCCGAGTTGACTTGGCGGCGCTGGCAGTCGGAGGTGCGCAATCATACGAGTCGTCGGTGTAGGCCCTACACTATCATATGGTGGGGGACGCTCCTCTGGCAGATGTAGAGACGCTGGATCCAAGCGTGGTGGCAGTTGCAAGCCAGCAGCGGTCTCCTGCGTTGACGACCTGCTATTGTTGACGGGATTGACAAGTGTTTCCTGACTCTCACTGTAGTTTCTCGTCCCGAGCCCAGGCTTACTTGTGGGTGGTGGAATGAAAGGTTCACTCATATTCTTCCCTCCTCCCGGACATCCCCCTTCCATAAGCTGTTTACGGTTCTTGCTGATGTCGTACAGCAAGTCAATCGAAGTCCTGAGCTCACCAGCGAGCTGTTCATACCGAGCTCGATCAGTCGAGGACCACCTCCTATCCCCACTCTCAGCAGGGCCCCAAATGCTCTTCTTCTCCCTGTCCCCAGTCAGATTCACGCCGGTTGACATGCGCTCCCTCTCATCCAGCACATTTTTGACATTTTCCAAAACATCGTGGACAGTTTCTTTCACGCCTTCGCGCTCAAAGGGTTCTTGTGCATAGTTCTGTTCTGTCGTGATGCTATCGGCGCCCCACTCCTTACCCCAGGCTTCAAGTCGATCGCGCTGGATGGCGAATTCTTTATGCAGCGCGACGAGCTCCGGTGCGGGTTCTGCATCTATTGTCGCGAGGTCGGCTGGCTTTTTGGAGTCGGAATAGAAGCGAGCCATGCGCCGTGCCTGATTTCGCGGTTGGAACCCGCCATAAGCTTCCATGGCTGCAGATTTGACGCTTTGATCCAATGCGCGCCGTGTCTATCTGGGAAAATGAATGGCTAGCGGTGATTTGAAAGGAGATAATACATTGATGGTGAGGTTTTTGAGGATTGAAAAGGATCCATTGCTGCTTGAGATGGTTGCTGTTATGCGTCTGCCTAAACGTAGGCACTTGCGCCAAGAGCCTCAGCCACCACTACGCCACGCCACCCAAGGCTTCCATCAGATCAGAATCATCAGACGGGATCACAAGTACTACTGTGTATACCAGTACATCAACTTCCCCTGTCATTGTCGTTATCATCCCCGAGACAAGCTTCTGCCACATCCATCGCCCTCTTATCGATTCACGCCCCCTCTGATCAGCGGATACTCATCATTGTGCCTAAACAACAATCAGGATTGACCATAGATTTCCCGTCGTCTCCAAAAAAAAAAAAACATGGTCAGGAATCTTCAATTACACTTCCACAGTGATTTGGACGTGTTGCAATCTACTGCGCTGGTCCCTGGTGGGCATGAGCATTGGTGAGACCACTGCTCTGCTGTCTCTGGAGGCTGCGTAATTGCTCGTGGGAAGGGGGACAAAGTCAAGGCCCAAGTCCTGTCATGAAATACATGTCGTTGCCTAAGTGTCCTCAAAGATTTTCGCTGCTTCATACAAATTGCATGCCTGCCAGCTTGGGGATATATGTACAAATGATGAAGGTGGCTTCGGCGACGTAAACAAATCAAACACTCGTGGGAATCTTCACCTGCCCCGGCTTTCGGTCCTCGTGAGGCATGCCGTATCTCCAACCTACACCAGCACGGGATCTGCCATCCTTGCCAACCGAGTCCACACTAACGTCTTGAAACCTGAAGTCATACTTCTGGCCTTGGTACACTTGGACCTTCTCTTCTCTCTTCTTTTTCCTCTCCAGATACTTATCCGCTGCCTCTTTCTCTGCGGCCGCCAGCTGCCTGTTAAATTCAAGCGTCTCAGGTGTAGAAGGGTGCGTCCGAGCCAATTTTTCAATCTCAATCATTTCTGGATGAGGTATGCGCTCATCGGCCGATAGTAGATCAGGATGAAATGCCCTGCCAGCATCTGCACGAGTAAATGCGCGGGACTCTGCAACGGGATGGAAGATTTGTTGAGTTGTTGCGGGATGTACGGGAAGGTCGTTGACAGGTTCGTGCCATCTTATCGGTTTGGGCTTATTCGCCTTCCTATCAAACCGCTGCTTGGGCCACTCTTCGGTTCTCGGAAGCATGCCAAGGACTATGCGAGAGTAAACTGCCGCAAGAGGTTTTTGCTATCCACAAATTAGTTCAAGAACCGTAGTTGGTATCAGGAGTGGTATGAATTGAGGAGAAGATCAGAGAGGCTCGCATGCTATGTTGTGTAACCATGTAGTTGTCTTAAAGACTAATCGAATTTTGAAATGGTATCATCATATCGGGTTGAAAAGAGGGTGGATAGTAATGACTCACTTGTTGTACCCAGTCCCGCTCCATCTGCTTCATCCGAACGACAGCGGCCACCCTCTCCATGGTCACACCTGATTCAGCACTGATATTTCGTACCGACATCTTGTCGTTAACAGCCTTGAGGTAGATCGTTTCTCGAAATTGCTCGCTTAGGACAGGCTGGCTTGAGAAAGCCCTGTTGAGAGGGAAGGGTGTCAATTCTAGTTTTCCAAGGATCCGCCTTTCTTCGCCTGGTCTGCCAAATTCGCCCCGCTCACCACGCTCATCAGTCCGTCTCTCCGCATCTCTGCGCTCTGCTTGGCTCGGGTCGAAGTCTTCGTCTTCCACAGTCCGGTCATTGTCTTCTTCCTCCTCCTCCTGCGGATTGACTTGGCCCTCTTGCCCTTTTGAAGCGGCCGCCGCATTATAAGCCTTTGCCTCCTCAAATTTCGTAAGGCTTCCCAGGCCTCCCAGGTACATTGGTGTGCGATCCTCACGAGGGACTTTGAACTCTTTGCCCGCCTGATTGAGCCAGCTCAGCATCTTCCGTCGTTGGCGCGTGAAACGTTTCAACCGGAATGTACGTTTTTGGTGAGAAGGGGAGGCAGAAAATCGCCTGCTGTGAGTAGCTTGGATGAGTCGTGAATGTATGCATTGCGTTTGCGACCGCGTAGATGAAATTAGTGAAGATGTGGAGGGAAGAGGCGGCGGTCTTAAAGGAGGCATGATGTAATTATTCACCGGAATGGCATCCGGATGGAGTATTGCAATAATGAGCGGGTGATGGGCGAAGAGATGCGATTGAGTGTCTGGAGGAGTTTTAGTTTGGGAGGGATTGAGAGTACCGAATGTATTTTGGCAGGAGGAGCTTGAGCCAGCCACGCCAGCCTTGGCAAATTCAAACAGCGTGATTTCGTCGAGAACCTCCATGAGAATTCTAAATGGGCAACACGCGTCCGTGAAGAGTCACCATCAAGATGACAAGACGGATTGCGCTGTGTGGTCTCACGGCATCGTCTCCGACGTGAAGCCAGGACTTGCTCTGCCATTACATTACAGATGGATCTATATCTACCTGTACCTTTGTGCTTGTCTTGGTGATTTGGGTAGTGAATATGCTCATCAGGGCTCTCTTTGTTCAGCAGTCGACACGTGTGTCAACTCAGGCCGATCTAATACACGGGTTACTGCCTCTCGAGATAGAGAGTAGAAACAACACCAGTACAGAATGGCATTGGACTTCATCACTTGAGCATATTCCACAACAATGGCAATCGGTTTCGATCAGCGCGACAGCTCAGTTCAATCCATCTCAGCAAACAATTCCATGCAATCCGATGTTCACAGCCTTGCAACAGCGCAAAGCCATCCCAGTCATGATGATCATCGTCGCAACAATCCAAATGCGCCAGCCAATGCTTTTTCCCTTCCATGCACAAGACCCAAATACCTATCTCTTCTTTGGTTTGGCAGTGTTGGAAATGGTCTTATTCTTGAGATGCTTGGGGATCTTGGTTTTCCGCTTTTCTCTCTTCTCTTCCTTGACGGCCTGCTTGTGTGCTTTCTTGTCGTCAAGCGGAACGTGTTTCTTCCCTCTTGGAACTCCGTTCTCACGCTCCTCCCACTCGTCGTCAGCATCGCTGTCGCTGTCGGACATGGAGTCGGAATTAGCGTCGCTGAGGGTGTCTTTCTCAGCGAGAAGTGCAGATTTGTAGATGAGATCTTGTCCTTCCTGCAACTTGACGCCGTCGTTCTCGACGTTATAGACCTGGTCGAGGTTTTGTGGGATGAATTCTTGGCGGAAGACATCGTCCTCTTGTTCTTCTCTCGCTGCTTGTTCCTCAGTCAAGGTTTCGCGCTTAGCAAACATATCCTCGAGCATATCCCCCATGCCGTCGAATTCGGTGCTGCCCTCAGGAATTGTAATGTATCCGTAGCAAGCTCGCTCCGAAAGAGTGTCCACCCCCTTCCGTTTGAAATAATCGGTGACGTTCTTGATATCCATACGCAAGAATTCCAAGCTTCTGGGATGATCGTGCTCAACACTCTGGCTGACATCAATGTACCATGCCTTGTCATCCATCCAAAGCATGTTGTATTCGCTCAAATCCCCGTGCACAAGATGGCAGACCTGGTAAACGCGTCTCATATATCCAAGGACCTGGTAATAGACGTCTCGCCATCTGGTGCTTGCATCCTCACCTTCGAAGGCAACGTCCTTTAATCGAGGTGCAGAGTTGCCTTTCTTGCCGAGAAATTCCATTACAAGGACATGATTCTTAAGATGTAGTGGCTCCGGACACGGTATACCAGCAGCGTGCATGCGCTTCAGATTTCGCAGCTCTTTCTCGGCCCACAACCGCACCATGGCGCGGTTGCTACTCTTCTGGTAGCCCTTCTGGAAACGGTAGTCGCCACTGATGTACTTTTCGCGGTCCTTGAAAACAAGAATAGACGTCTTGTAGACCTTGATGGCACGGTGGAGAGGTTTCGAGCTGACATCTGGGCTGTCTTCAGAAGGCTCTGGGCAGGCGATGGCGTGGTAGACGTTTGCCTCTTTTCCTGTGGAGATACAACCGTTGACCTCTGATATAACGCCTCGATTGATCATCTGCAAGAGAAGCAAGCGAGTTTTTGGGTCAAGGACCTGCTCTGTAGTTGCGCGGTCGCTTTTATCTCGATTGCCCTTTCTGGTAGGACCTGTCTCGGTCATACTGGCTGAGTTTGTCTTGTCACCAATCTTCAGCTTGTCAGCATGCTTGGAGAGAGACTCCATCTGATCCTCCTCCATGTCGCCCTCGGACTCATAGGAATCATCGTGGTCGTTGTCAGGGTGGGGATGGGCTGGCTGTTGAGCAGCAGCAGCGGCTGTCTGGGCGACATGAGGCATTGTGAATGTATGACGGCGGGATACCTGAGTATTCTGGAGTTGGAATGGTTAGAAGAGAGGGGAAGGAATTGAAGTTTCTCGCCAGCATGCAACTATGACTGTTGATTTGACCAGGCAGGTAGTGGCGGTATCGCAGAGCGCATGAGCTGGCAGTGACAGGCTCTTGTATCTTACAGGAAGGGTATGCGCGATTACTTCAAGCAAGGCCGACTGACTGGGGCAGACTTGCTTCAGGTTGTTTCCCGACACAATTGATGCGCTTGATCAGGAACGTTGTACTGTGGTAAGAGAGAGGAGCTCAATCTCCAAGGTTGCATCCATGAAATGCATCCATGAAAATGCCTGGCCCTATCGATAAGGACTCCCTTCATCCCATCCATCTCAGCCTCAGCTTACTCGATATACATAATCCTCCAGCTGGCTCTCGCCCTACTCGCCATCCTTGCCCGCACCGTGTGTGGAAGAGCAGGAATCCATGACTATCATAGACGATGGCCACCTTCGCGTCCGTCTTCGATGCCTTCTCAAACCTCTGCTGACGAGCTGACACGGTGACAGGAGAAGCACCTTCAATGCCGTCTCCTATAACGTTTTCCGCCCAAGCTATCCCCTATCTTTATATCAGACAGTTCTTGCCTTTCATCGAGGCCGTCGAAATCTTGGCGTCGATCTAGGCACCGGTCCAGGCATTGTCCCTCGTGTACTGGCGAAGGACTTCAAGCACTTTGTCGGCACAGATCCGTCGCCTAATATGATCCAAGAATCGAAGGACAGCACTCCCTCCTCCGAATACCCAAACGTAGACTATCACGTCGCCTCGGCTGAATTTCTTCCGTTCATCAAGGATGGAAGTGTGGACATTGTCGTCGCAGCACAGGCAGCTCATTGGTTTGACTACCCCAAACTGTTCACAGAGTTGAAGAGAATAGTTCGGCCAGGTGGGACCTTGGCTTTCTGGGGCTACAAAGATCATGTATATGTTGGCTATCCCGAGGCCAGCAGGATGCTGAAGGAGCTGTCATACGGCATGGACCCTGAGAAACAGCTTGGATCGTATTGGAGCCAACCTGGTCGCAGTATTGTGCAGAACAAGCTTCGGGCAATCAAGCCCCCAGAGGACGACTGGGATGATATTACAAGAATTGAATATGAGCCTGGGACTAAGGGTCCGAAGAGCGGGGAGGGTACCTTGTTTGTGAACAAACGGATGACCGTAGCCCAAAGCATGGGCTACATGAGAACCTGGAGTTCATTCCATGAGTGGGAGAAGAATCACCCAGATGACCAGAAGAGGAGTGGAGGTGGATCTGGCGATCTCGTTGATTGGATTTATGACGATATGAAGAAAGCTGAGGGCTGGACGGATGATAATATGATGCTCGATGTTGAATGGGGAAGTGGCCTTCTTTTGGCAAGAAAGAAGTAGATTGTAAGTGTTCTTCTTTGTTTCGTCGTCTTTGCTAGCTGGTCTGAATCTATCCAATGGTATGTGGTCCTCGGCTACATCCATATAATTGCCCTTATTGCATGTCGCCTCTGGTCTTCTATTTTCGTCGACAGCAACTGATGAATTGTATGCTTTGCCTCCAAGTTTTTGATCTTCTATTGGCGAGCGTAGTCAGACCCTCGGCTCACGGTCCTCTCCAAAGGATGACTTTCACTTTGTTTCAGCACACTCGAATCAGTGCTAGAAGTAGGATGGGCATCTATGGACCCCCCCCCCCCACCCCCCGTTGTGCTGATGGGGGGAAATATCACTATTTCGCGACTCAGCAATTACCACCGAATTGTTGTTGTTCCTCTTGGTCAGAGTGGAGTGTTTCCAGAAATCTAGGGTGTTTGCATGAGTTGGAATGGGTAAGGTTGTCCTTACATGCCTGTTAAGGCATTGCTGAATCGGTGACAATCGACAATAGGAACATCAATAGCCACTGTTATCTCCACAACGACAACGACGTAATCAAAGTCGCCAAGAGTGTTGACAGAAATACCTAGCCACTTTCTGATTTCTCCTTGAACATCGTTCTCTGAACTTCTTTGCAACATAACCTTCACAAAGCCAAATGAGAGGTGCATACGATCAACCACGAGATTCACGAGTTCGAACCTGTCCGGAAATTGCTGTTGAAGCCCCGACCAACCTTTGTCAAAACCTGCGATATCAGTACTTTACCAACTGCATTAGCCAGCTGTCTGCCACCACTTTGTTCTCAGCAAAACCAACTCAGAGACCACAGCTACGCTTCCTGCCACGATGCCATTCGGAGGACAACAGATCGACCACATGGCATTCCCAGCTCCCTCTATCAAGCAAGAGGCCTGTGAGGAGAAAGAGCCATGCTTCACATCCTCTCCTTCTATCATCCAACACGAAGTCTCCTACGCGACTCTTGACACCTCCATTGACTCGTTTGAAGGTCGCATCTTCATTCGCTCACAGCCACCCTCAATCATGAAACACAGCCTTGAGCCCCTCGCGAGCGCCATTCGTAAGCGGTCTCGGGAGCGATTTCAAATGGACACATACGTCGGAATCAAGCAAGAGCCCGTGGACATGCGTCCTCGAAAGAAGCTTGTGACCAAGCGCTACCAAGTCATGGCTCCCTCCCTCATAGATGACTTTCCCAACTTGCGTAGGGAAGAAGAAACCCCGAGTCCGGAGCCGGAAGAAGAATATCATCCGTTGTATTCGGCATACGCAGAAGCGTTCCAGTCTCAAGCTCTACATCCAGGAAGCGCATCTTTCAATACCACTACTCGGACCATTGTCGAAACCCATTTCGATAATACCAGCGTTCCTGCATCAAACCAAGACCATTGTGGGTCCACGCCTGACTTTGGTGATGACTATATCCCATTCGACAATGTCGCTCAGTCTGAAAAGGACGAAGACTATGGCCTCTTCGAAGCCTATCCGAGGCCAGTGTCTCAGCACGCGAAGGCCCATGGTATCTCTTTCTCAATCTCTCCTGCTAACGAAGTTCGCTGTGCCTCTGTTGGCTACACTTTCTCAGCAACGGTGGGGTCGGATCAGAGTGTCGCAAATAATCGACAGAGCCACGCCGAATGGAATGAGGTTCCCTCCCATGGTCATAACTTTGTCAAAATAGAAGAGTCAAGCTCCTTTGACGATGCTGACTTCGGAGGAGAACACGACATGGATGGCGTGTCAATTTACGCTGCATACTATGATCATCAAGCACAGAATGTGGGACCAGAGTATGACCAAGAAAATATCGATCCGAATACTGAATTGCTCTGCTTTGGGGATGAGCCAGAACCATCTCGCACAGCTATGTCTGCTTCCAGTGCGAGTCGCAAGCGCTCTTTGTCCCAATATGCAGATGAATACGTCCTGGAGGTTGAGGCTTCGTCTGGTGTACGTCAAAAGTTGAATGAAGTCTTCGTGTCTCCACGAAACTCCTTCCATACGTCTTGGTCTCTCAATTCATCTGCTCCTCAACTTCGGAACAACAGTGTTAGCCGTCCCTTTCTGCGTGCTACTGAGACCTCTGCTCGTTCCAGACCTTCGGAGGATGAAGATGCAGAGCGTCACCAGACTGCTTACTCAATCACCACAGACTACAACCCAGGTTGGTCGAGCGACCATCTTGACCCTCGAACACCCTCTACTCACTTGGAGGCCTTCGAGTCCTCGGCAGAGCAGCGTCCTACAGAGCACGCCACACCACCGCGAGAGCAGTCTGGTACTCCAAACAACCATTCTAACGACAAGGCTGGTCTTCCGCGGTCACCAACGGGTTTCTTAGGCTCAACAAATGTCTATGGAGCAGGCTTTTGTCGGCGGGAGTTTCGATACGCCTCGCCCGACGCTATACACGGTCATTACATCGGCGCACAAGCCGCACGTTCGCGGGAATCGAGTGTTGATGTCCTGGAGAGGAATCTGGATGATATCGAGCGTTACGAACGCCGCGCAGAGAATGCTTCAGAGGAAATGGTTACTTCCGAGTCCTCGATTCGCAACTTGCGTGAGGATGCGCGTCATGGTCAAAGCACGATTCGTCAGTCGGAAAGACTGAAGAACCACTGGAGGGGTGAGGCGAGAAGATTGAAGAGAGCTATGACAGAGGCGAAATTGGAGGAAGGGAAGTTGCAGAGCTTTGTGGACAAGGTGGAGAAGGCCCGAGGCCTACTAGCACAGGCGGAAGGAATTTTGAACGACTTGGTTGATGATGACTTCGTGGAGGTCAAGCACGAGCAGGAGCATAAGCAACAGTGGGAGCCCGATAATCAGTGGGAGCAGCGATTCAATGGGTCCCAAGGCGGGAATGGCTTCACTGCAGATGACTGGGATTGGTTGGAAGGCGATGGTGGATATTGATAGAGATTGTGCTTGGGATGGGATGGGATGGGATGTAGCATTGATTCAACCAATACTCCAACAATGCATCGTTATGATAAAGATAATCCCCTTTCCATCAGATCAGTATAGTACGGAGTAGTACGACAGTACAGTACAGTACACAACACAGTCTCACAGTACATTACATAATATTACAGTACAATACACAGTATCACAGCACAATACACAGTATGCATGATTCGCCTTCCCAAACAAGATTGCGTTGGCCCTACCCCGCCGGCTTTAACACGGCTTACCAACAGCGGGCAACCGATCTGGTGCCTATATTCAAACATCTGCCAGTCATCTAGTACCTCAAGCTGCAGTCATCCATTCGCCAGTCTGATGACGCCTCCTGCTGCGCAAACTACGAGGTTTCTCTGTAGATCCCACGATAGCCGTGGCCGTGCTACTCCGTCTGTATCCGTACATAGTACTTCATAGAGCGCCATCCTGGACGGATATCAATTGCGGAGGTTGCTGCTATACATAGTGTCCAAGCTCGAAATTTAATTTGTCCGTCTACTATAGTAAGATTACCTGGGGTGACAATCTTCATTCCATTTTTTGAATGGACAATAGAGTGTGCAGAAACATCTAAAAGTTTCAGAACCCTTCTTAATCCTAACAATGGCAATCGGATGCGTCGTGGCCGTGGTTGTTGGCTGCTTGTCGTTGGCGAGCGCTCAATGTCCGGATTACGTCGACTATTCGAATCAGATTGACCATGAGCCTAAGACTACTGGAAGATACAGGTTGCCATTTCAGAGGCCAGTGGCTGCATGCCGGACGTGGAACAACACGGACTTGGAGACTGAGCTCACCAAGGTCAAAGGTTTGATCACAGATACCGATCTTTCACGACTATTCGAAAATGCATGGCCGAACACGCTCGGTATGTATTGGCGCGAAATGTTCAGACTAGCATGCCAGCTTACGCTCCATAGACACGGCGGTCAAATGGCACGGAACTGGGACCAGCGGAGAGGACTTGACCTTCTTGATCACAGGAGACATCAATGCAATGTGGTTGCGGGATTCTGCGAACCAAATGCAGTCGTATATCTCCCTCCTCAAACCTTCTCCCGACCGCAATTCTCTGGCTTCCTTGTGGCGCGGTGTCATCAATACGCAGGCACGCTACATATCCGTATCTCCATACTGCAACTCCTTCCAGCCACCAGTAGAGTCCAAGATATCACCCTCCTCTTCCGGCTCAAAAGACAAGGTCTTCCCGAATTATGATCCGAATTTCGTCTTCGAATGCAAATATGAATTGGACTCGTTGGCAGCGTTTCTTCAAGTTTCAGCAGAATACTATGAGAAGACTCAAGATATTGACTTTTTCCAAAAGTACAAATGGGTCGAAGCGGTCAAGGCAATCATGAAGGTTGCGAAGGATATGCAAACGCCTACCTATGCAGCCAACGGAGCGCCAATTGCTAGCCCATACACTTTTGAGCGGTCAACCACTCAAGCCTCGGAGACTCTCACGAACGATGGGGGCGGCAATCCAATCCAGAACGGCACAGGTTTGATCCGATCAGCCTTCAGACCTTCAGATGATACGACAATCTATCAGCTCTTCATTCCAGCGAACATGCAATTTGCAAGCTATCTTTCTCGAGCTTCAAAGATCATGGGCAAATTACCAGGCCAGACTGATCTCGCGACCCAGATGCAGGCCCTAGCCAAGCAATTACAAAATGCGATCTCTCAGCACGGAATCATCCAGCATCCCATATTTGGTAGAATCTACGCCTTCGAGGTCGACGGTTTTGGATCATCGAACATTATGGATGATGCCAACATTCCCTCGCTTTTGTCAGCACCCCTCCTCGGCTATCTCCAGCGAAATGACCAGGTGTACCAGAACACTCGGAATATGATCCTGAGCTCTCACAACCCGTACTTCATGCGTGGGCCGTTACTGAATGCTGTGGGCAGTCCTCATACTCCACTTGGGAATTCGTGGCCCATGGCATCAATTGTAAGAATTCTGACGAGCGACAACTTGGGGGAGATCAGGGGCGAATTGAGCGCACTTGTGGGCTCAACGGCTTCACGCGGGTTGATCCATGAGAGTGTGTCAACTTTCAAACCGGAAGCGTTTACCAGGCCGTGGTATGTCATGCATTTTTCTAGCGTCGTCGTTGAGGGTTTGCTAATGGTTCTAGGTTTTCTTGGGCGAATGGATTGTTTGGACAGATGATAGTAGATTTGGCTCAAAGGAAGCCCGAGGTGTTGAAGCAGAGTTTCCAGTAGTCGTATGGGAGGATAATGTAATGATCATAATCATTGTCGATGTACTATTGTTCTGGGGGGAGGATTTGATTCACCCATGATACTCGATGTGATCTATCGCATTCCTTCATCCCAAAGAATCCAAAGCTCGACATTGAATTTTCATGGGGCTGATAAGGCCACGTGACCTTGCTCGCTTCTCGCTCAAGCTGCTGCCTACCTCCTAGGAACAATAATCTCTTTGAGTGTTGAATTACACGACAGTTGAAATGCCTCGCTCCCCTCCTCTCTTTCGTGCCGCCTTCCGAACCTTCTCACAGTGTCAACCACGGTTTTCGCACCACTACTTCACTACGTCCACTTCGCAACGCACATCCGACACGATCAACGACAACCCCTCTCCCAATAGCGAAGAAGATTATGACTATAGCTGGATTCAAGATTCTGAACTAAACATCCTCCGAAGACAGAGAGACATGCTCCCCAAGCCTTCTGTGTACATCTTATTCAAACAAAAGCTTGATATATTCGAGGCCGAAATGATCGAAAAGATCGAGACGAATCATCTTTTGACCCACAAGGATTTGGAGATTGTGTACAAGTTGAGGGAGAAGCTCAAGATTGCCGAGGAGAATAATATGAAGAGGGTCAGGCTGTTTGATGAGATTATCAGGGAGACAAATGAGGAGCATAAGCGGGTAAGGGCGAGGCTGCCGAAGAGGAAGACATTGACTACTCGCCATAGATCCATGAATAAGAGCCAGCATTAGAGGAGGTAACAGGGCACAAGAGGGAGGAAGAGCACCGGGCGAGGGATTGGTCCGTCTCATCAAGTCTTTTGCATATTTCCATGGACAATTGGGCCAGGATGGAACCTCCCACTAAGAACACCAGGCGCCTGCGCTCTGCCTCAAGTTATACGCCCCGTCAATAACCTCACAGAGTGCCCACTATCTCTTTCCCTCCACGCCAGTACTCTTCGTCGATTCTTTCGGAACACAGCCCGGGTGGATACGCTCGATGCTGAGTTCCCGTTAGTACCTTGCTGAGCAGCGAATGAAACGAACGCATATACCTCAGATCATATATTCCTGGCGCCAAAGGAAGCCCAACGGGCGTCGGCAGAGTCTGTGGAGCAACTTTGGCGCGATACTGCGTTCGGATGGGCAAGTCTTCCATGCTGCTCGGCCAGCGTGGACCTGAATGAGATGTGGTGAAGGCATGCTTCGCGATGGCAGGAATGGCTTTGGTGGCCTTTGCAGCGCTCTGTTTAGCTGTGAAGAGGTTGGGCATGATGAAGGGATGGATTTAGCTAAATGACAATTCGATATGGATGCGTGGCGATCTTATAGAAAATCGAGACGATCAAAGGCACAGGGGTCGAAGGGACAGCTGGTGCTGATAGGATGACTGAATGACCTGAAGCCTTTTATATCAGGTATTTTGCCAAGCTCTCCTGTGTCTAACTTCGCCACTCCATTTCTTTCCAAGCCGCCGAGACTGCAAATTGTCTCGAGTATTTCATTTTTTTCCTTGTCGAGGAGATTGACGTTGAATCCACTTCAAGCGCTTCGCCTTTCCCAAGCCGCCGTGCCGCCGAGAACAAGAAAGTGTCTCGAAACTTCATGTTCTGGGTCTTGGCTGAAGAACATGAATCCCAGAATGCATGACCCACCAAGAGCTGCGTTGCAAACTGCGACTGGTTTCCATTTTGAATCTGATTTGGAAGCAATGCGTGAGTTGAGGCTTGAAAAATAATCTACATCGCCATTGCTAAACTTGTGCGAGGAACCTTTAATCTGTCACCCAGCCAAACACAGTGTGGTTGAGATGGGCGGGATGTATTGTAAGATTACCGGCTGAAGAAGGGAAAGTGGAAGCGAGGTCTAGGATACCGTTGTGAATGAGGAAGATAGCTGTACACAGTAGGAAACAAGAGTGATGATTCAACGAGCCCGATCATCAGCTTAGAGTGTGAACGAGAAGTCTACGACTCCATAGATTTATGCATCGATCTCGTCGTTTCGTAAAATACGTGGATGCAAGGATGTGTATGACAATAAACTACACATTTTACGATGAAATACTGAAGACCCTACTCCACAAAGTCTACAAAATGTGCGAGGAGCTGAGCGCAACTATCTTTGACCAGCTAATTTAAAAGGCCGTATTCGAACTCGCAGAATTCGTAGACAAAATAACATACTGGCGATCAACGTCTTAAAATCCTTCAATCTTTTGTAAACTTTGGGGGTTTTCGTACAGCCGTACACGCCCTTAACACTGCGGTCCATCAATAGCATCGGTCATTTCAATAATGGTTTGAAATAAAACACACTAGCACATTCATAGCCACATATACACTTATGTGAACGACAGAGCCAGTGCAAGCCAAAATGACAAGGCCCCAGACTGAAAAGGTCTGCTGCGTCAAGCCATGCTGTAGCTTGATTCAGGTATGTAAGAATATCCGTACGACCGTCTATCAGTCATGGCCACGAAAATTTCAAGTAAGAAAAACAAAATCAAGAAAGAAGGGCCCCCCAAAGATGATGCGCGTGTTGCTTGATCAATCGCAAGTCAATTGATTCGTGATTATTGTGGATGTGGTTCTGTACGTCAAAATCAAAAATCAAAGAGTCGTTCAATATATGAATTCGAGAACGCTTACATGATATGTTTGTACGTACCCAGTGTTCCACTTGCTTTTTTCTGAAAGCACCGACATGAGGGAACGCCGCTACCTAGACTAGACACATCTGGTATAAAACGCCGCTTTTCCATACCTGCCATGTAAACTCGTTCCTGAAAGATCGTCCTTTATCTGCTCCTCGTAGTACCATTACCACGCTTTCCAGAAAACTGTTGAAAGAGTTAGCAAGAGTCACTACGTTCAAAGCAAGAGCAGGTTCAGACTCACCAAATGTTTTGGAATTGCAGCAGCCACGTGCCTATCAGCCTCACCCTGTCTGGCCATTCTGTTCATCTTCTTCTGGCCCAACTTCTGCATCCTCTCCGCCTTCGTCCTAGCAGCTTCATTCGTCACTCCATCATCACGTCTGTTCATTCTAGACTCCGATCTTGGTCTGCTGAGTGCACGCTTCAGACGATCCTTGGGCGTAGCGTCGACTTCCATAGCATCTCCGTCTTCAGTACCTGCGCCCTCTGAACGGCCACGAGCAGGTCTTGATCTGCCACGCGATTGGGAGCGCGCACGTTCAGCCATAGCTGTGGTGTCGAAGCCCAGGGATTGTAGACCCTTCTCCATTTCTGACAGCTTCTTGGCCTTTGCAGAGCGAGGGATGAGAGCTCCGTTTTTGAGAGCGCTCTTACGCGATTTCGCGTCGTTTCTGATAAGTTGTCTCTTCTCGCGGATGAGTTCCGCCTTGTATCTGATCTCGGCCGTCTCATCATCCGTCAACGCATCATCTTCGTCGTAGTGACCCTCAGCCTCAAGCTTCTCCTCCTCCTCCTCAAGAGCTTTTAGCTTGTTTCCAATGTCGGCATCGAAGAAGTCGTAAACATTCATACCGTTGAAAACCTCTGGCACCTTGTCGTGATTCCAGTCTGGGTTATCGAGGAGGTAGAGTTTCTTAAGATCAATGTTGTAAACACCTGGACCACCCATCTCTTCTTCGATATCACGCTCGAGCTTCCGCCGGTTCGGGTCTTCTTTATCGTATTTCATCCGGTTCTTGACGGCCTTGGGAATGGAAGGTTGTCTGTCAGGGTTGAGTCCACCAATTGGCTGAGCGACGTGAATACGTCTGATGAGTTCACCTAAACGGCCAGTTGGTTCTCCGGCGCTGTTTGTTCCAGCCTTGAGTTTTTCGGCATTCCGGACGGCGATCAATCGATCACAGGCTGCGTTTCGTGCCTGCATGATGTTTTCCGATGTTGCGCAGCTCATTTTCAAGAGCTCCACTTCGCCCTCCTTCAAAATGTGCTTCAGTTTGGTCTCAACAATATCGTCTATTTGTTCGGGCTGCAGAAGATCGATTTTGTTGACGACAATGAACGTGAGCTTGTTAGCAAACAGTGGCTTAATGTTCTCGTAGAGTTTGACTTGGGCATCAACCGAATATCCACAGTGCTCTGAAAGATCCATGAAATACATGATGGCGCTTCGCAAATGAGCAATAGCCGTGACAGACTGCATTTCGATGGTATTCATTTCCTCCAAAGGATGGTCCAAAATACCAGGTGTGTCAATTGCCTGAAAGCGCAACATCTTGTAGTCGAAATGTCCAACAAATAAGGATTTGGTTGTGAATGCGTATGGCTGAACATCAACATCGGCGTGGGAGATGTTCTTGAGGAAACTGGATTTCCCTACATTGGGGTATCCACAAATGAGGAGTGTCCTCGTGTTGGGGTCAATGGAAGGGAGACGTCCCAAATGGCATCGCACTTGCTCGAGGTAGATGAGGGGATCCTTCATGCGCTTGCAGATGGTAGCCATGCGACCAAGAGCGGCTCTCTTCAGCTGTTTGCACTGGTACAGCGATTGTCCATACTTAAGCAACCGGACATAATCTCTAGCTGGTATTTTGTCAGTATGCCGAAATTCAAGTCCCGGGGCGCATACAACGCACAGACTGTCTCTATCAAAGTCTTTGCTCTCGCCAATTGTCCAAGAGCAATTTTGAAGTGGTCGGCATCGTAGAGAGTGTTCATCAGATCGCGGTGGAAAGGATGGATGTCGGCGAGCTTTGGGAAGCCATCGAGGATAGCAGTGAGCTTCTCGGAGAAGGTCTCGGCTGTGTACTTCACTTTTCTGGTGTAGAACTATTTGCGGCATTAGTAGTGACGCTTTGATTCCCTCCTGCGCTCATGGTACCAACATTTCTGATTCTGCTGATTTGGAACCCGCTTCGAATTTGTGTGGGAAGTCGTCGCTGAGTTCTGCTGAGCACAATGTCGAGGAATTCTGTGCCATTTGGCACGGGGGCGATGTCCTTCCAGGTGGTCTTCATGGTTGGGCGTGGAATTGTGGTTGTCTTGGTGGTGATTTTATCTCGCCTCGCCCCGAAGATATTTTTTTGCGATAAGAGAAGTTCCAAGTGAGCGCCACCGCCTAGAAGCCGCAAAGACCCCCCCTCGGACCCCTACTCGTGCGCGCGAGCCCCTCCACGGGTCGCCAGAATTTTATCACACTTTACACCCTCCACACCACCAGACTCCAACTCACTTCTCTCTGGGCAAGAATGTCCCCATCCTCCGAACTTGCCGACTACAAAACATCCTTCATCCAAACTTGCCTCTCCGTGCAAGCCCTCAAATTTGGGACCTTCACCTTGAAATCCGGCCGCCAGTCCCCCTACTTCTTCAATGCAGGCCTTTTCCACCGTAATGACCTCGCCCGCTCCATGGCTACCGCTTATGCCCAGACTCTAGCCTCTTCGGACGTTCAATTCGATCTTCTCTTTGGTCCGGCTTACAAAGGCATCACACTCGCGGCATTGGCTTCTGATAAGCTACTTGACGTTGATGCGCAAAAATATGGCGGGGTGGTGAGCTACTCTTATAATCGCAAGGAAGCTAAGACACACGGTGAAGGTGGCTCAATAGTTGGATCGCCACTCAAGGGGAAGCGAGTCGTGATCGTGGACGATGTCATCACGGCCGGGACTGCCATCCGGGAAGCAATTGGAATTATTAAAGCAGAAGGGGGGATTCTAGCTGGCATAATCGTGGCTTTCAACAGACTTGAAAAGACACCTGCAAAAGAAGGAGAGGATGAAGATGCGCCGAGACAGAGCGCTATTGGCGAGGTGAGGAAACAGTACGGCATTCCGGTGCTGAGTATTCTGTCGCTCGACGATGTGGTGGGCTTCTTGAAGGAAGGTGGCAGCGAAGATGATTTGAAGAGATTGGAGGAATATAGGCAGAAGTACAAGGCTAGCGATTGAGCAGCATGATGAGCTGGGAGATGGAAAGAGTATATGTTTTTTTGGAACTCGAGGACCAGGATGCTTTAGGCGGACGCAATGGACAAAACGTCGATGGCGGACAGGAACTCAGCAATGACTGTGCTGTTCGCAGGAGGAAGGTAATAACAACTTACCCCCCAGGGAACTGCCGAAACTTGAGACTTCACGGCTTGCATTAAATATACCTATTGGCAGATGAACCATTCCTGCCATGCAACTCATTTGACAAATTTTTTAAGAGCTTAGATTCACCCATTTCATATGACCGTTACGAACAGTCAAAAGTGTATCACTCACGTTGATGCGATGAATGTGGCTGATGAATGTGGTTGATGAATGCATGTGTTATGTACAGCTCTGTCTCCCACAAGTATAGATGTTCCAGGCCTCGGATCGCTGGCGATGGATTCGAGATGGTTTTTTATGACACTGTCGAAAAGTCAGCAATGCGAATCACAAATTGGGAAACTTGGAATCATCAGAAGTCTCCCAGGGAAGGAAAAAGAATAACCCTGTCGTTTTCCATTGTTCTCTGGCAACTGGGCATCTTGAAAGACGTCTACAAGGGGCAAGTGAGATGCGTCAATGGTTTAGGCTGATAAAATGAGAAGAGAATGCGTGACTGCAAGTACTAGCAGGTCAGGTGAGATGAAAGACACACCGTCATTTGGTGTAGGAGTAACGGTGAGACCCGGAGAGAGAGGACAGAGTTCACTACGCGTAATAAGTGACTTGTCAGATCTAACAGAGGTCTCGAAAATCTTTTCTCCCTTCCATCCAAATCGTTAGCACTATGGTTGCCGCAGGATGCCTATGTGCAAGATGAAACCAGTGCCCTCCTTCAAACCATCATCCAGAAACTCATCTGGAACCTGCCAAACGTGAAAGTGCTTATGAAATGCAATCAACCATGCTCGAAAGACTTCTGGAGACCTCAGCATTTGAGCAACGACGCAAACAGTCGGCTTCAAAGAAGGGGCTAGGCTGCAGATATCTCTGCAAATGTTGACAAACGGCTCCACGAGAGCCTCATTGTAGATGCAGTCGCATGAGATGATGAGGTCGATACTTTCGGTACCTTGGAAGCCAATGTCGTGATAGAGATGGTGAATATCGTCGGTCTCCCAATCCAAAGTTCTTACGACAATGTTGGACGATGTTGTGTGCGCCTTGGATTCAGCTTTCTTCTTTCTAGACTTGCTTGTAGGTTGAGAGATTGTATTGTCAGCGATGTTCTGACGCAAATATTTCAGAACGTATTCCTGGTCGGTGGCGAGGTACATCTTCACCCTGGGCGCCAGAACGAGGCTGATGATTCCAGAGACGCCAGCTCCGAGTTCCAACACGTGCGATGACCCAGACGGAAGCACGCCGCATCTGACCAGGAAGTTTGCATGGCCACAAATCCAATCTGCGAAGAGAGGGTTTATCTTCCACACGACTGTTGTTGATGGGAATTAGCATGTGGCGGTGGGAACTGGGGATGGCGAGGTTGGTATGTACCAGCACCAGTCGTTCCTTGATTCCGGTCCGACGAGAGAAGGCCTGGAGATTGGGTGATGTTCAGGTCTCTGCCGGCGACTGTGAGATGCAGGACGGTTGATTTTGAATCGATGAAGCCAAGATTCTGACTCGGAATGCTCTGCGTGAAGACGAGAAACGTCTCTGATGACAGGAGCAAACAATCAGCCACTGCAGCCATATAATACTAACCTAATGGACGACGAGGTGAAGCCGCCGAGAAGGTGCAAGGTGGGATGGATATAACTATCTCACCATCTTCGGGCTCGGTAATTTCCTGACCCAACGCTTGCCGCAATAATATATCCATGACAATTGGATCGAATCGAGTATGGAGATTACTACACAGTATGAAGCGTCGATGGTCAATGAGGTGTCAATGAATGGCCCTCGGGTTGTCCTGGCTTGGCCGACGAAGCGCGGGCGGCCTTCTCGGCCGGTGGGAATTGAAAGCGTTGGGCTGGGGCTGGGGCTGGGGCTGGGGCTGGGCTCTGGACACCTCTAACACAGTACGGAGTACCTGCCACTGGCAGTACCTAGGTACTACGATTGAAGCCTCTCCAGTGACTCCAGGCACTCGTACCTGCTACCTGGCTTTCTTTGCTTCTTCAGTTGTTGTTCGCCCAGAAAGCATTGCCATTGCCATTGTTGCCAACAATCACCGTGGCTGTGTTGTTTTCTTGGCCCCCGTTGGTCCTACCACAGCTACCTCCGTGCCTATTCTATTCTGTTCTCCACCGAGGAGGTCCGTCGGCTCCAGCTGTCTCCAGACCCCAGACCTGACTTAGCTCCAATATTCCACCCATCCCGTCCCCGTCCATCGTCATCCGGAACCTTCAAAGTCAACAGCAGCATCCCGACCCAACCTCCAACCTACAAACATTCCTAAGCGCAACCCCCCCCTTCAACTCTGTCCGCCGTCGCTGCACTTCCCTTCACACCTCACCCACGAGTCCTTCCCGACCACTTGATCAGCTTCCCGCCGGGTTCCCTCCCCAAAGGCGACATCATGACGGTCCCTTCAGGCAATTTCCAGGACATGACTCCTCTGCCAAAGAACTACAAGAACTCAATATCTACTGTTGAAGCTCCAGGCTATCCCCGCGTGGAAGGCGAAACCATCCCAAGAAGGAATATCAAGACAAAAGACAAGCTTGTCGAGAGCCCTCATCCAGATATCCGCACGGTCCACGATGTACTGCGATTCGCCGCGAAGAAGTTTGGCAACGCAAAGGCTGTTGGGTCGCGAAAGCTGGTAAAGACACACAATGAGGTCAAGAAGATCAAGAAGATGGTCGACGGGAAGGAGACGGAGGTGGACAAGAAGTGGACTTTCTTCGAGCTAAGCGGATATTCGTACATGAGCTACGTTGAGTTCGAGAAGCTGGCTCTCGATCTCGGTGCTGGCTACAGGAAGCTTGGCCTGAATGCGGGTGATAAGGTCCATCTATTCGCCGCCACCCAGTGAGTTGGCTAGTTGAGTTGCAATGGGGCTATGCTAATGTTCGTCCAGCCCACATTGGCTCGCAACCGCTCACGGTGAGTGACTCGGCTTGGTCAAAATCTTGGAGATTCTAACTACGCATAGGCGCCATGTCTCAATCCATGGCCATTGTTACCGCCTACGACACTTTGGGCGAGGATGGTCTCAAGCACTCCATGCTGCAAACCAATGCAACTGCTATATACCTCGATCCGCACCTCCTTACCAAGCTGATCAACCCGCTCAAGGAAGCCAAGGCCATCAAGGTTGTGGTATACAACACGTCAGAGGAAGTCAAGCAAGAGGATATTTCCAACCTTAAGGATGCACATTCTCATCTCACAATCTTGAGCTTCGATGAGTTGAGAAAACTCGGAGAGGACAACCCAGTCGATACTGTTCCACCAAAGCGTGATGATCTCGCTTGTGTCATGTACACTTCAGGCTCCACGGGTGCACCAAAAGGTGTTATGCTTACACACAAGAACGTGGTTGCTGCAGGTATGTTGCGTTGAACCGACTTGGTATTTGACATACTAATACCGATAGTCGGCGGCCTTGACACCGTAGTGGGACCTTTCCTCGGACCGAGCGATCGTCTTCTTACATATCTACCTTTGGCCCATATTCTCGAGTTCGTTCTCGAAAACGGTATACTGTTTTGGGGTGGAACTATGGGTTACGGCAACCCTCGAACTCTGTCTGACGGCTCCGTTAAAAACTGCAAGGGTGACATTCGCGAGTTTAAGCCTACCATTCTTGTTGGTGTGCCAGCTGTGTGGGAAACCGTCAAGAAGGGTATTCTAGCGAAGGTCAATGCTGGCAGCGCTTTAGTGCGGAACATGTTTTGGGGCGCTTTAGCTGCTAAACAGTTCCTCATCTCGCATGGCATTCCTGGCTCGGGCATACTTGACGCAATTGTCTTCAACAAGGTCAAAGACGCTACTGGAGGCTGTCTAAGAGTGTGTCTGAATGGCGGAGGGCCAATCTCGACAGACACTCAAAAGTTCATATCCTATGCAATCACGCCTATGATCAGTGGCTACGGTCTGACAGAAACAGCAGCTTGCGGTGCTATTCAAGACCCTTTGGCATGGACACCGGAGTCCTTGGGTGAGCTTCCTGGCGCAGTCGAATGCAAGCTCGTCGACTTCCCGGATGCAGGATACTTTGTAACCAACGACCCACCCCAGGGTGAGATTTGGCTCCGTGGTCCAAGTGTCGTTTCTGGGTATTTAGACCTCGAGTCGGAAACCAAGGAAGCTTTTACCGACGATGGATGGTTCAAGACGGGAGACATTGGCGAGTTCGATCACAACGGTCAAACCCGAATCATCGACCGTAAGAAGAACTTGGTCAAGACCCTGAACGGCGAGTACATCGCGCTCGAAAAGTTGGAGTCCATCTATCGCTCAGCGACAGTGGTCGCCAATATCTGCGTATATGCCGATCCCAATAAGGCCAAGCCAGTTGCTATTATTGTACCCGCTGAGCCCGCGTTGAAGAAAGTCGCCGGAGAGCTTGGTGTTTCGGGTGATCATTTGGAGGAGCTGGTACATAACGACAAGGTAAACTCAGCTATTTTGAAACAATTGCAGGAAGTCGGCCGCAAGGGTGGTTTGAGCGGTATTGAAATTGTAGAGGGTGTAATTCTAGCTGATGAAGAGTGGACACCACAGAATGTGAGTATTTCGATCCGGGAGGAGGCTGGACCATGCTAACAATCTTCCTAGGGCCTCACGACCTCTGCACAAAAGCTTAACCGAAAAGTTATCTTGGAAAAGTATAAGAAAGAGGTGGATGCTGCATACAAGAAGGCTGGCAACTAATCTTGGAAGGCATTGAAATATATCCACCCTTTTGTTTAAGACATATGATCAATTTGCTTTGGTGCTTGGTTTTGGTGCCGTGTGTTCGTGGAACACAGTCTAGTTGCTCCATCTTTCTCTGCTGCTCGCGAAGGAGTTTTGGTGGACATGCAGTTTGTAGTATGTAGTATTACACTCGCGGGAGATTGGAATGCTTCAAATTGATAGAACTACTCCAAGTTCGAGTACTCAAGTTGAAGAGCCTTGCTGTGATCCATGCCATGTTGGATTCGCATGGCGAGGCTGAGCCTCTCTAACAAGTGCAACCGAACAGAGTGAAGACAACATGCATTTCCTGGAACACATATCGTCAAAATCTCGAATGAGCAAACACCGAAAAGACAAACACTTAATTGACAAATACCAATCTGTCCAGAATGTGGAATGCTCCCTGGGATTGCCTAATATTTCTCCCCTGAATCTGCCCAGCTCTTCCCAGGTGACATCAGGGCATTAATTTGCGTCCTGGATGTCTGCGCGGTCCAAAAGTACTTCGAAGTGTGTCATTCCTTTCACAATTCGCAACCATGGCAAGACTTGGGCGCCTGGGTTTCCTAGGCATTGCCGTCGTTTTTCATTTGATTTATGTTTACTCCATCTTTGACATTTACTTTGTCAGTCCTATCGTTCATGGCATGAGGGAGTTCACTGTCGAAGCAGAAGCGCCAGCGAAGAGATTGGTGCTGTATGTTGGTACGTCGACAACTTCGAGCAACAGCAATAGGAGAACTAGGTTGAAGAGAAGAGTCGTGACTGATAGTTAGCTTCTAGGAGATGGATTGCGCGCCGACAAATGTTTCCAATCGTTCCCCGATCCCAGCCCTCAGAATCAAAACGATCCCGCCTCTGTGCAACCACGACCGCTTACGCCCTTTTTACGCCAGAAAGTTCTTGAAGAGGGGACATTTGGTGTATCGCATACTCGCGTTCCCACGGAATCACGACCCGGGCATGTCGCGCTTATTGCTGGTCTCTACGAAGATGTCTCTGCCGTCACAACAGGCTGGAAACTGAATCCTGTGAATTTTGACAGTGTGTTCAACCAGAGTCGGCATACGTGGAGTTGGGGAAGTCCGGATATTCTACTCATGTTCCAGGAGGGTGCTGTGGAGGGAAGAGTTGATGCCTTTACGTATGGTGCTGAATTAGAGGATTTCACCTCTGATGCGGTACAGTTGGATATTTGGGTCTTTGATCGGGTGAAGGCTTTGTTTGAAGAGGCGAAGACGAATGGCACTTTGAATGCTGCGTTGAGACAGGACAAGCTGGTATTCTTTTTGCATCTACTTGGGCTGGATACTACGGGACACGGGTTCCGGCCTTATTCGAAGGAGTATTTGCACAATATCAAAGTGGTGGATGACGGCGTCAAAGAGATCACAGAGCTCATTGATACGTTTTATGATGATGGAAAGACAGCTTATGTTTTCACGGCAGATCATGGCATGAGTGACTGGGGTAGTCATGGAGATGGACATCCGGATAATACTCGTACACCGCTGATCGCTTGGGGTTCTGGAGTCGCGAAACCGGTCAAGGAAGTGCTGGGAACGGCTTCTGGTCATGAGGATACCTTTTCGTCAGATTGGGGATTTGATCACATCCAGCGAAATGATGTTGCTCAGGCAGATGTTGCTGCGCTCATGGCATATCTGGCCGGTCTTGCTTTCCCAGTCAACTCAGTCGGCGAGTTGCCTCTGGCATATGTGGGTGCGACTCTGACTGCGAAGGCCGAGGCTTTGCTTGTTAATGCCAAAGGTATACTGGAGATGTACCGGGTCAAAGAGGAGCAAAAGAAGGTCAAAGAGTTGCGCTACCGGCCATACCCTGGTTTCTCAGATGCCACACATTCAATTGAGTATCGCATTGCTCAGATCGAGCAGTCGATTCAACGCGATCGACCAGAGGATGCCATTGAGCAATGCAAGGAGTTGATTCATCTTGGCCTCCAAGGCTTGCGATATCTCCAAACCTACGATTGGCTTTTCCTCCGAGCGCTCGTCACCGCGGGCTTCCTGGGATGGATCGCTTTTGCTACTACCACTGTCATCAACTTGCACGTCCTGCACGGCCAGACTCGAGATAAAAGGTCCACCGCCAGCAACATCGCTTTCTCTTCTATCCTTGTCCTCTTGTATTCGATGCTTTTCGTCCAGCGTTCTTCTTGGACTTATTATGCCTACGGAATCTTCCCCGTCTTCTTTTGGGAAGAAGTTTTTGCTCGGCGAGGTGCATTGGTACAAGGTAAAAATATTCTGTTCAGCAATGCATCATCGAAAAAGGCGCATGTGGGCACGTCCATCAAAAGTGTGGCGTTTTTAGGATTACTAGAAGCATTGGTAGGTCTAGAAGAGACGCTGTGCGGATTGCAACGCTAACATCAGTTCAGGTGCAAAGTTATAACCATCGAGAAATTTTCACGGTCTGCTATTTTATTGCAGCTGCATGGCCGGCCTTTTATGGCTTGCAGTTCTTCCGGACGAATATGGCCCTTGTGGCGACGTGGGTATTGTCTTGCGTATCCATGGGCATTTTCACTCTCTTACCGGTCATCAAGACTGAGAGCATCAATCAAATGTAAAAGGCTTGTCTCAGTGGCATATCGCATGAGCTAACTAGGAAACAGAATGCTAGGTGGGGTCCTAATGCTGGTTGTTGGTGCTTTATATCTTTTCTACGAGGACAGTATCATTGAGCAGCCGCCATCTACAAAGCGTGCAAACGCGGCGGAAAAGAAGTCTCTGGTTTCCAGAGTTGTGGTCGGCATCCAAGTGGGCCTCGTTATGCTAGCGATCGTGGTGACCCGCTCCAGCGTTGCATCCATTCAGTCAAAGCAGGGTTTGCCGCTTGGGACACAACTTGTAGGATGGCTGACAATCCGTAAGTGATACAGCCCTCACGATTTACCCTATTCCTAACGTACCGCTAGTTGCATCGGTCACAGTGCCAGTTCTGCATCGCCTCCAGCCAAGCAACCACTACCTCCACCGGCTCCTGGTCATCTTTCTGACCTTCTCGCCCACGTTCATCATCCTCACAATCTCTTACGAAGGCCTTTTTTATGTCGCCTTCTGTGTAACCCTTGTGACGTGGGTCAGACTTGAACATCACATATACAAGTACACGTCATCTCCAAGCTCCACCGCCAAAATAAAGCCCAACCAAGCAAAAGAATACCGCGCTCTCACGCTGGCTGATGCCCGCATCTCCCTCTTCTCTCTCTTCCTTCTCCAATCTGCCTTCTTCAGTACAGGCAACATTGCTTCTATCTCCTCCTTCTCCCTGGACGCAGTCTACCGCCTCATACCCGTTTTCGATCCCTTCTCTCAAGGCGCTCTACTTGTCGTCAAAATCATTGTTCCCTTCGCCATCCTCTCGGCCAACCTTGGTATCCTAAATCGAAGACTCGGTGTGCCGCCATCATCACTGTTCATGATAGTCATGGCGATTGGAGATGTGATGACGATACGTTTTTTCTGGATGGTAAGGGATGAGGGAAGTTGGCTGGACATCGGAACGAGTATTAGTCATTTTTGTATCAGTAGTGCGTTGTGTATGTTTGTGAGCGGTTTGGAGGTCGCCAGTGAGAAGCTTATCGAGGGGGTGGAGTTTAATGATGATGAGGAGCTTGTGGCAGTACTTGATGGAACGACTCGTCATGAAAATGGCAATGGTAATGGGAAGGTGTCGTAGCTAATATATAACCTAAGATTTTCTTGCGATGGAATGTCTCATATAACATTCTCGGGATGGGTGAAATGATAATTGGAACACAAGATAACCCCAAGTCAATCCTCGATACTGTTGGATTTTTTATGTTCAGTCACTAGGTCTTATGGTTATTGAAGACGGGACTGCCAGGGCGGACCCGAAGATGAATTTCTGTACAAGTTATCCAGTAAGGTGCCTGGTATCTTACCTGGTATCTTACCTGGTATCTTACCCAGGCCCAGGTAGTTCAAAGTACCACCGTACCACCAAACACATCCCTACGACATCAATAACAGCGCATGACCTCTCAAGTTTTGTCCAACTCCTTCAAATCCCTTTCAGTCCCGAGATTCGTGTACCGTGCATCCGCTGCCATGGTTATTCGTCCTATCGCCACCCATGTGACCATCAACAGTCCAAGAGACCCTAATACCGTGCGTTGCTCCCTTTGTTTGGGCGGCAATCCATAATTGATTTGTGCAGCTCTCCAACTACAACAACTGGCGAACGTCCCATATCACTGCAAATCTGGAGATCGATTTCCAGAACAAGAGATTGTGGGGTCATGTCGTACTGACACTGAAGAGCTTGACGCATTCCGAGAGCGATAATGTAATCCTGGACACGAGGTTCGTTCAGTTTCAATCATGGGTTTTCACCGAATAACTTATCGACCACAGCTACCTCGACATCAAACATGTAAAGATCGGCGGAACGGCTGCGCAATGGGACCTTGCCAAGCGTACTGAGCCATATGGAAGCCCATTGACAATACAAGTGGAAAAGACACCAAAGGACAAGGAGATTGAAGTAGAAATCACCCTCACGACAACTGATCAATGCACAGCACTACAATGGTTAAGTCCAGCGCAAACTTCCAATCAGAAGCACCCCTATATGTTCTCGCAATGCCAAGCTATCCATGCTCGATCCGTCTTCCCCTGCCAGGATACACCAGATGTCAAAGCTACCGTAGACTTCAATATTCGCTCGCCACTGCCCGTTGTCGCTAGCGGGCTTACTACTGGTTCGGGCAACTTCCAAGCTGGCAGGCATGGATCAAGCGGCACTTTGTTGTACACGTTCAAGCAAGAAGTACCCATTCCTTCGTACTTGTTTGCCCTGGCCAGTGGAGATCTTGCCACTGCCTCGATTGGACCACGTTCGCAGATTTGCACCGGTCCTGAAGAGCTTGTTGGGTGCAAGTGGGAGCTTGAAGAGGACATGGAGAAGTTTATGGAGGCTGCTGAAAAGATTGTTTATCCTTACGCATGGGGCACGTACAACGTGCTTGTCCTACCGGCGTCTTTCCCCTGTACGGATTTAAGTTTTGGACTCTCTCATATCACGGACACTGACTTCTCAATCTAGATGGCGGCATGGAGAATCCTGTCTTCACATTCGCCACTCCTACAATCATCAGCAAGGACAGACAGAATGTAGACGTCATTGCTCACGAGCTGTCCCACAGCTGGAGTGGCAACCTTGTCAGTAACGCTTCATGGCAGCACTTCTGTGAGTTGCCTGGTTTTGCCGTCGCATTCGCCTCTAACTTATGATACAGGGCTGAACGAAGGATGGACCACCTATTTGGAACGCCGCATCCAAGCCGAGATTCACGGCGAGCCTCATCGCGACTTCAGCGCAATTATTGGCTGGAAAGCTCTCGAAGACTCTATCAAGATTTTCGGTGAAGATCATGAGTTCACGAAACTAATCATCGATCTCAAGGGCAAAGACCCAGACGATGCCTTCAGCTCGGTCCCATACGAGAAAGGCTTCAACTTCCTCTATCGCCTGGAGAAGCTGGTTGGCAAAGAGAAATGGGACAAATTCATTCCTCACGTAAGGTACATTTCCTTTATGTTTTGAACAAAAGCTGACTCAAAGTGCATAGTATTTCACAGTCTTTAAGTTCAAGTCTCTAGACTCTTATGATTTCAAGTCGACCCTGCTCTCATTCTTCGCTCCCGACAAAGACGCCTCTCAGCTTCTGAATGACCTGGACTGGGATGAAGCATTCTACAAGCCCGGATTTCCTCCCAAGCCAGACTTCGATACCTCGATGGTAGATGTCTGTTATGCCCTCGCAGATTCCTGGAAGAATAAGTCGTCGAATTCTTTCGAGCCCAAAGCAAGCGACATCAACAGCTGGATGGCCAACCAGAGCGTAGCCTTCCTTGAACGTATCCAATCTTTTCCTGAGTCCCTACCAGCCCACGATATCGAGTTGATGGGCAGAGTCTACGGCTTCGACCAATCCGAGAATGTGGAGCTTGTGTCAAGGTATTTTGGTATTGGCCTCAAAGCTAAGGTGGAAAGTCTGTATGAACCGACTAGCAAATTGCTGGGCTTGGTGGGGCGCATGAAGTTTGTGCGCCCGCTCTTCAGGCTGCTGAATAAGTGTGATCGTGATTTGGCGGTCAAGACGTTTGAGGAGAACAAGAACTTCTATCATCCCATTTGCAGGGCCATGATTGAGAAGGATCTGTTTGGAGATGAGAAGTGAGACTGGGAAAGTCCGGAAGGAGCCATGTGCGCTGAAAAGCGAGGGTAGGTAACGGCCTCTGTGCTTGCGTGCTTTCTGTTCGAAGACTCGACAGAAGCGCGAATCTTACGATATCGACAAGTTTTTGGTCAAAACAGTTTGGGACTTGTCAGGACCATATTAACACTGAACCAGGGATACATTGCATCTAGATAGTTAAAATAAAACTGGGTTGCTGCTTGTGTTGTGCGAATCTACCGTGTCATCATGAACTCCAACTCTATGGTATGTGTATAGTGCTCCTTGAACGCCGTTAAATGCATATTGATGTCGATGTTGTGAACATCAATCCGAGCCCGATGCTGGTGATATGGCTGTAAAGTCGTAGACCTGTTATCAACCAGTCAGCCATAACCTGAAACATGTGTTCTCTCGGCCAATTACCATATCTTTCCACCTGATACCTCCAAAAGTGGCGGCAGATTCCCCCAGATCGTCAAACCCAAGGCTGTCATAGAATGGTACTAGACCGTCTTCTGCCAGCAGAGCGATGCGATCGGCGATGCTAGCTTCCCTCATACGGTTGATGAAACCACTCATGAGCAGCGTCCCAACGCCCTTTCCTTGATATTCCGGCAGGACAGCTAGAGAGTGTACCATGAGCGTACGTCCATGAGGCTTATGGCCTAGACTGGAAGAAGCTGGGGTTGAAGACTGCCAATCCGTAGGCAGATCCATATCTTCGTCCTTTATCAAGTCGTTCGTGCTTAGAGTGGCGACGATGTGACCTAGCAGAACGCGACGGCGTTCAGAGCTTGTCTCTACCGGCGGTGCTACGGCATATGTAGGGGCGCTCATGTCGTCACGATCCGACTCTAGATGGGGGTCCACGGTGGTGAAGACACCGTAGCAGATACCTGAGCACTTGCCAAGTCGGTAGATGAACTGTTAGGTCGTATCAGAAGTTCTTCGAGCTCAATGTTCAAGGTGAATTGCAAAATGGGTTTCCCCGTTTCAAGAGTTAAGAGGACCGATGCTATTCCATATGAACGGCACGTACCTTGTCACGACTTGCCCGCTCATGTGGTGGGAACGCTTCGTTCTCAACAATCTCACACTGAGCCACGTCTTCAACGGATAACGATAGAGTGTAAGGCATCAAAGAATACAGTCTGGCCTCCCGCCTCATCTCCCTTTGCATCTTTGACCCCCGGCCGACGGATACGGCACGGCCTGGAGCGGCCTGCATCAGTTCCAATGGGGCAGAACCTTCCAAGACGTCATCGTTTGGGTCCATCTCGACCTCGGTGACATCTATTTCCAACTCTTCGGCCTGCATTGTGTGATCTGACATGTGTACAACGTGGATATCGTGACGGGCAATTGGCAAGGGTCAGAGCAAGTCCCGATTCCAATTCTGGTGGAACAATTGGATGTGAATGGCTTGGCAGATTTGATTGAGGATGGTCTGCGATTTTGAGCGTGGAATCTTGTTGTTGTTGTTTTCATGGTGGCGTAAAAAATGTAAATAATCTATTCTCGTCCGTTGAGGGAAAGAAGCTAGCCGATGGTCTCGCTTCTTCCCGCAGACAAGGCATAATTACAAGGCACACAAGGCACATAAGGCATACAAGGCACATAAGGCAAGGTCTGTTATATAATAGTATGCTTGAGAAGATAGGTGGTATATATTACCTCCGACTTCCTACCTACTTCTTCCTACCTCCTGCCTCCTGCCTCCTACCTTCTACCTCATGACCAGAGGCGGGCCATCCCGAGGGTTTCTACTTTCTACAGCTCGGTAGCCGGGCTGGTTGCATTGATTATTGATTATTGATTATTTGCAGCTGGCCCGGGGGTACACAGGTTGTGACCAACACTGTCACAGTCCAAGAAATTCCAGCTGTAGCCAATCTTTTGGTCTGTGCCGGTGAAGAAGTCGCCGTACTCCAGAGTATTCCTACCCCCAGCTGAGAGTGCAGGAATTCAAGTTGGTTCAGCCTCCCCCCGATCAAGCAATCAGGCACGCACAATCCCATTCCCATGATTCCCATGGCCATCTTTCATCTCCAACACGATGCATGCAAGGGAGATCAGTTCCATATGTTCCGTCCTCTTGTGGCTTAACTTCTCATGCCGTGAGACTGTACCAAACACTCCGAGAGCAGGTTGAATGGGACGGACAGCCTTGTTGCGCATGCCCCTCGATTGCATTGCTTGCGCCTCCAACTACGGAGGTAGAACCAACCTCTCCCATAAAAGGCCAATTATTGCAGCTGGGCAGACGCAGTGTAAAGCGATATTTTTGCAATATTGGGGACGTCCTAGATTCTCGACTCCCTTCTTATGCCTTCGATTTCAAGCCTTGTCTGATTAATAACCCCACTCGCCTGAATGCCGCCGCGTAAAGTTCGGAACTACCTAGCCTACCTCCTAGTACTCCAACTCTGTCAAGCAAACCTTCTCCATCAACAACACCAATTTTAGTCAACAAGAGACCCTCATACACGCCTTATCCTCTCATATACCGTATACCATATACCTCCGAGTCGGCGCCCAAGTGTCAAGTCCCACTTGCGCAAGGTGACATCTGAACGCTCCAGCCTAGAGGTTGCTCAAACTCCCTCTTGTCTGCCGGTGAGTGTACGACATTCCAACAACCGCTTTCAGAAATACCTGCATATAAACCAAGGAAGTCGCCCATCCATACACAATGTGAGTCCCTACCATTCGACCTTCAACCACCCTCTGTAGCACCAGCGGATAAGCTAACATGTCCGTTCTTGCCCAGGCCGCGAATTACCATCTCCATCGCCGCCCAAGGCGAACCAAATGACCAGGACCTGATCACACTGGAGCTACACGAAGGACAGACCATAGCTCAACTCAAGAACACCGTGGCAGGCGAGACCAAATTCCCCGCAAATACCCAATCCTATTTCTTCAACGGAAAGAAGCTGGACGATGACAACCAGACCTTAGAAGCAGCAGGTATCAAAGATGGGGAGATGCTAGCCATGATGGTAAACCGTCGTAATCAAACTTCAGTACGACCTCAACGCTCGCAAGACGACAGATCGCCCGCCGCCATAGAACAGATCCGTAGTGATATAGCCTCGAATCCGCAGCAGATCTCTCGTCTCATCCAACAACAACCAGATCTCGCAGCCGTGGTCAACGACCCTGTCCAGTTCCGGAACCTGTGGATACGTATGCTGGACGAGCGCGATAGGATGCAGCGACAGCAAGAGGAGCACAATAAAACGCTGAACGAGGATCCTTTTGATCCGGAAGCTCAGAAGAAGATCGAAGCCATGATCCGCATGGAGAAAATTGAGGCCAATCTACAGTATGCTTACGAGAATAATCCTGAGGGTACGTCGCGGTTTTGGCCCTGTCGACAAGAAAGCTAACCCTTGTCAAGTCTTCGGTCGCGTCAGCATGCTGTATGTTGACGTCCTGGTCAATAACCACCCCGTCAAAGCCTTCGTCGATTCAGGAGCCCAATCCACAATCATGTCGCCCGATTGCGCCGAAGCTTGCGGCATCAGCTACCTAATTGACGATCGATTTGGCGGTATCGCCCGGGGCGTAGGAACGGCAAAGATCCTAGGCCGTGTTCATCAAGCGAAAATACAAATTGGAGACGCAGAGTTGGATTGTTCATTCACAGTCATGGAAGGCAAAGACGTTGATCTACTGTTTGGTCTAGATATGCTTCGCCGCCATCAAGCATGCATCGATCTCCTCACAAACGAGCTTCGGTTCCCACACACCTCTGTCCAATTTCTACCAGAGTCGCAGATTCCCAAGAAATTTGAGGAGGCCATGCTGGACGAGCCTACGGTGGAAGGACCAAATGGCACCGAGGTCGGCGCGAAGACCGGTGCTGTACGGCCCGCTGGTACCTCGCAAGAGGCGGCCTCCCATTTGCATGCTTCTGGCAAGCAACCAGTGCAATCGGGTCCTAGCACAGCAGGACCATCGTCGGGACCAGCAGCGAGTGCACCACGTCGGGCTCCAGCTCCGGCGCAGTCGAAATGGCCGGAAAAAGACATCAATATCCTGGTCGAGATGGGAATGTCGAAGATCGCCGCTGCGCAAGCTCTTGATGCCGCTGGAGGAAACGTTGACGTGGCTGCGGGGATGATGTTTGACTAGTACACCGTTCTTGAACATTGTCCTGGAGGTTCATGCTGATTGATCAGTCCTAGTCCAAGCCCACTAAAGCGCTTCCAGCGTGGGGATTGAACAGTACAATCAGCAATCTTCACAGCACACCACTTTCTTCTTTCTTTCCAACACCAGCAGTACAGACGAGCACACTCGTTCTGGATACGTTACGACACTGACGAATACGTGCATTGCGTGGGATGGTTTCTTCGGGTGACATTATAGCAATGGTGTTGTGAGCTTTTTGGGAGGAGATTGTATGGATAGCGCTCTTTGTTGCTATTGTATATTTCTAGAAGCATACAGTGCCCCATCTGGGTCGGGGCTTGGGAGGTACTTTTTTCGGTTCTCGAATACGAAGTTCATGCTGAGACCGGTGTATGATGATGTCTTCGTGCTAATACCAGTGTGAAACTACTTGATCATTATTTTTTCGGGGCCAGTGCAAGCTCTGACGATTCGGTTGTAGTGTCGAATCCTACAGCTTGCTCTTGGGCCTCCCTCAACAGCCCTTTATTCACGGCGCCGTCCAGAGGTGGAATGAAGGTTCTCGTGACACGGTCGATATAATGCGGCGGAATCCCGATTTGTAGCCGAAGCAGAGGGATTGGAATGTCGTTGCTAACATTCCGAACGAGATGTGGGAGGAGAATTGGGTGAGAAGGAATGGACGAAGAAGATGGTTATGTGTAATTTCGATGGTCGATACTCGTATCTTGTCCGGTTATTACCCCTTCTCTTCCTCCTCCATACATCCAATCGATCCATCGAATCGAATTCAAGAACTGCTTCACACAGAGAGATGGGGAGAGTGTGTGTGAGTGAGTGAATGAGAGAGAGAGATTGATGTTTGCAGTCACTATCGTTCCTTATCGTTATCGTTGTTGTCATACCAACGCATCGCGTGGCCAGGCTCTCCCGCGAACACAGCTTTCAAACAAAAAAAATACATGGCCCCTTGCTTGATCGCACTCCCCCATATATCAAACTCCTGGACCGGGAGACTACACCGACACTGACCGATCGAATACATATCTCCAAGCAACTCGCCATCGCACGAAATCATTCCACGCAAACCGCACAGCCTTAAACAATCATAATGGTAAGCCTAATCATCTTTCCCAAACCACGGTACCCCAGCCGTTAGCCCGACACTGGCAGTCGATCGACTGCACTAAGTTTCCGAGTGCCTGAGGGCCGTTTTGGCGACAAATCTGACAGCTGCGTACAAACAAACACTTCTCTCTTCGCCCCATCTTCACCTTCAAGCGACTGCGCTCTTCTTTTGGCCTTGCAAACTCAATCATGGACTCACAAAATCAACAGGCCTCCACAAACTACAAGGAAGCATTCTCCCTCTTCGACAAGCGCGGCTCTGGTCGCGTTCCCCTCGAGAATCTGGGTGATTTACTGCGCGCATGTGGACAGAATCCTACCTTGGCCGAGATTGAGGCTCTTGAGCAAAACGCTGGTGGTGATTGTACGTATTTCACTTGTTGTTGACAGACGTGTTGAGCTCTCCCTTCTTCACATGGCAGAACCACCATCACGGAAAGAACTATCTATCAGACCCCCTAAAAATATCTATAATACTCGCTGACGCTCGATGCACCAGTCGATTTCGAGTCCTTTACCAAAATCCTCAACCGCCCAGGTGGCTTCCGCGAACCAGGCGACCCAGAATCCTACTGTCGCGGCTTCCAAGTCTTCGACAAAGATATGACCGGTTTCATTGGTGTCGGTCAACTCCGCTATATTCTCACCAATTTGGGCGAGAAGATGTCGGATGAGGAGGTGGATGAGTTGCTCAAGGCCGTGGACACGAGTTCGGGAGAGATCGATTACAGGAGCTTGGTCGCTACCATTTTGGCAAACTAGAGGTACTCTGGATGATGCTTGAGATGTTTCTTTGTGCAAGTGTTGTAAGATGGATCACTAATTGCTATTGGGGCGATGGTATAATGTGGCATTGGGTGGCGTTGTTTGCGTGCAGTTGATGGTCTGGGTCTGTTTCATCAAAGGGGAAATGTGCTATTCCATGCAGATTAAGAGGAATTGATACTAGAATATCCCAGTCTTCGTCTACATGACGGCAGTGCTTTCGTTGTGCTTGCATGACCGAGGGTTCATCCATCGCTCGCTTGCATCCTACACGTAGACAACACCCCACTATCGACCCCAGCTCTCGTTTCCTGCTACCTCAGTTTATACACACAAGGCTTCAGTACCCTGCTCTCCTCAACCTCATCCTCTACATCCAGGAATTTGGCCTTCTTCGGTTTCCAAGTCGCCTTCTCAATCGCTGCGCCTTCCGCATTCTTCCCTTTCACAGGTGCCACAGCCTTCAAAAATCTCATCTTCACAAACATCCTATTGCTCAAATCCACGGCCTCGCTTTCCTCGCCATCAAGCAAGAACCCCCTGCTCTTCAACACCTTGATAAAAGCACTGACATCCGTCTCCTTGTTCTGCGATTCAACGCCATCCACTGCAACTGCCAGTGTGTCTTCTTCGGCCTGGAGTGATGAATCGAGGACTTTCTTCTCCTTGTCGGACATTTTCGAACGTGGCTTTTGGCGCTTGCCGACCGAATGGTCGACCACTTTGCCTTTGCTATTGGAAACACGGCCGAATCGCGATTTGATTTCGGCGATCCAAAGCTCGCCTTTCCAGTGAAGTATGCGCCATGCCTCGTCAATGAAATCGACCCAATTCGTTCCCATGAGTGCGAGACAGAAGATGGCTACGTTGATGCCTCCGTTGGGGAGGGGCAGATTTGCGATGTCGGCTTTCTTCACAAATTTGGACGGGCTGTGTAGATCGAAGCTTAAGATTTTGACATTGAGTTTTTGCTGCTTGGCAAATAATTCCGAAGCCAAACGAGCATCACCGCAGCCCAGATCGGCGATGGTGCATGCACCTTGTGTCCTTGGGATTTCTTTCTCGCCGGGCGGTCTGCCTTCTATCTTGTGTCCCTTGACTTCGCCCTTCCTATTGAAGCGGATATTTGCTCGTGCTTGAATATCTGCGATGTAACCGTCGACTGGATTCTCAGGCCATACTTGAACTTGTTGTCGAAAGCCGGAGTGATACGACTCAAATGTATCTGCATCTTTTGTGAACAGCTCGAGGGCCTCTTCGGAGGGGGAAGTGTATAGTTTTTCGTTCAAATGGCGGAATCTGGCAGAGGCGAGTTTTGCTGCCATGCCCTGTTGAAGTGGTGTGAGTTTGCTTGCGACTGGGGCTGGCACTGGAGGTGGAGCGGCGGATTCAGAAGCCTTTTTCTGCTTCTTTTTCTCGTTCCGTGCTTTGGTGGCGGGATTCTGTGGTGTAGGGATTATTGCTGTCGTGTCTTTGACACTGTCGTCCTTGGATAATGCCACGTCTGATTGACTCTTGTCTTTTGATTTATCCTTCTTGGTCTTCTTTCTTTTCGGCTGAGAGGCCTCATCCTCTTCTCCCTGAGCCTTGTCCATCCCATGCGAATTCGAGCTCGTTTTCTCTGCACTTTTCCCTGCGGCTTCTCTTTCCTTTCTCTTTTTGGCAGCCTTTTTCTCGTTCCTCAACTTGGTGGCGGGATTCTGCGGTGGAGCAGTTTTCCCCTCGATAACCTTTTGCCACATGTCATCAACATTATCCTTTGTCACGGCAGAAATCCCAGCCTTTTCTCTTTTCTCCGCAGCCCGCTTCCTCTTGTTTGATGGAGGATTACCGTCTTCTCCGGCCACGGTCGCAGATTTGGGCACGTCATGTTGGGTTTTCAAAGGAGCTGAGATGGACCAGCCAGATACGGCGAACATGTTGGGCAAGATTTGCGGAGGCTGTGGTTTGCAATTGTTGGCCTTGGTCACAGCATTTTTTCCACTCGTAACCTGAAGAGTGGACCGGGAGAGAGGGCGATATCAGCCACAGACAAGGATCAGGGGTCAGTGCACCGCCACTTTCCCAAGCCCATACCATGGTACGGAGCACTCCTGATGATACTATACAGTATGTGGGATGGGATGCCAAGATGTCAAGATGCCAAGATTTCATATTCACGGACATGTGCCTGAGTAGGAGCAGTGGTAGCCTGAGGGCAGTAATGAATAATGATCAATCGTCCGTACATGGTAGTTTCAGACTTTCAGCTGACGTATCCATGCCATCACCACGCGTGAAGTAGATGCTGTAGCAAAGTCAAAACAGCAGTCATGGCTCATTCCACTGGACGCAGCCATGACTCATTCCACGCAGCCATGACTCATTCCACGGAGCCATGACTCATTCCACGCAGCCATGGCTCATCCCAAGCAGCAGTGCATGCAGCGTGCAGCGTGAATCGTGGACCGAGTCATTGATGGTTCCATCAGCCATAAGCCGCCAGTGCGCATGACGTGGGTCTGGAGTCTGCCATGGACTCTACTGCGTACTGCCCAGTTAATTACTGTGTATGAACCCCGGCCGGAGCCCATGCGCCCGCAGCCCATGATGTCCTCCCTTCAGGTTCTCTCGTTCGCCGACTGTTTTGCAACTGCATGAAGAAGACGCTTCATATTGGACAGAAAAGGCCGGCTCAGGCTGCCTGGATGACGATAGCCCGCATGCAATTCCCACACTGCCCCCCTAATCAACATCCATACGAGTACATCCGAGTAGCCACCTCAACCGCAGAATCTACCCATAAGATCCAACATGCCCCCATACAGTGACGACGAACCTCCACGGCCACGCCGCTCACGCAGACCCGAATACTACCATCCCGATTCAGATACTGAAGAAGATCTCAACCATCCCCCACCTAAGCCCCGCCAGCTCCGCCAATCTCGCCCTTCAAAAAAACGAGAAGAACACTCCGCTCCCCCGAAGCGCAGACCTTCCATACTACGAGACCCGGACGAGACTGCTAGTCAGAGAGAATCGAGACGACCCCGGTCTCACTCCAACGTCAGATTGCGAGCACCAGATTCGGATTCGGATTCTGCTACACCAGACCTTCGACGCCGTCCACACGCTCCACCACCTCAGTCCTCTGCCAAATCTGGAAAGTCCCGTATCGACCTCGAAGACAAGGACGGTCCGAAATACGAGCACTTCCGAGACAAAAGAGACGGATACGAGTCCGAGGAAGGAGAGATGCTCAGGAACGCAAAGAGGCAAAGTAGGCCTCGTGACGCGGACTATGATGATGATGATGATGATGATGATGATGAAGTCGACGATAGACGCCCNTCTCTTCTCCACAAACCAGGTCCACCCCAACCCCCTAAAAACCAACCCAAACCCAACCCCCCCATAAACCCTCACCAGATAACAAAACAAAATAAAAAAATGTCCCTCCATCCCCTTCAAAACCCAAAAGATATCCCATTAAAAAAAAAGACCAAAACATCAAAACAAACACCAAACCAATTTTTAATTTCCCCCCGACCAAGTCCCACAGCGACACATGGTATCACGCCTAGGAAGTTTTAGCTACGCTCTTATTCAGCGTCTAGAGTAGAATAACGATGTGGAGTTATTATAGCCTCAATCGCATTATGAGCAGTTGATTGGTCGCAGAAATGGTGATGATATGTAAATATTGGATTATGGTTTGGTAATTACTTAGGGGTGCTGCTATGTACGACTGTGGGACTTGGCCGAAAAAATATTTTTTCCCCTTGAGCCGGTTGCTCTGCTTCATAGTCTTACCGCGAAACCTTGCCTCACACCATACATAGTATACACATCAGAGAGAGACACGAAGGCACAAGGATAAACTTCCTTCTATCCACAACTATCATGTACACGCTGAAAACGAGTGCTGTGCTTTTTCTATTCTTCAGCATGCCTCATACCAATGGTTTCGTAACAAGTGCAATGCCAAACACAATCAACACTCCCACCCATACTCATAAAAGTCGTCAAAGAAAACGCCGAAGAAACAACCCGCCACGATGAAAAGGTAACCGTCGGTAACTCCAAGTCGCATCACGCCCGCCACCCAGCAGTCGTGAACACGGTATGCCCAATCTATTGAAAGAACCCCATATGAAATCATTTAGACACACTCCGAGCACTGTGATGATGCACGTCAAACAGCTCAGTAATCTTCAGCCTCAACCAGGATGTCGTCGTCCTTCATGCCAAGAGCGTTGGTGGCGTTGCAGTAGGTGTCCCAGTTCGAGAGAGCACCAAGGGCACGCTTCATGTGTACAGGAATTTTGTCGAGACCAAAGACGTAAGAAGCATTGACCCAACCGAAGCTGTGTTCATGTTAGCATGATGGATTCTTTTGATTGAGGGAATGGAATACACTCACCCTTCCTTAGCAACGCCCTTGAAGTCAGCGCCTTGGTTACCGTACTCAGCTTCCACCTTGTGTGGGTCATGAGGACGCATGATGTTATACTTCTCAACGACAACACCATTGAAATCGACGAAAGCCTTTGTGACCATGAACAGCCACTTGTAGATGAGACGCTGAGCCTCTTCATCAAAACCGTAGCGCTGCAAGCCAATCCAGGCAAGCATCTGTTGCGGTGCCCAGCCGAAAGGATAGTCCCATTGCCGATTTGGTCGATGAAGACCTACTTCGCCACGAGATTTCTCGGATCCAGAAAGTAGACCACCACCGGCTTCCAGTTTGGGAAGAGCCTCCTGGACCAAGACGGCAGCTTGTCTGGGTGTTGCCAGACCGGCATACAAAGGCCAGAATGTGGTAGCACATTCGTAGTCTGTCTGTGCCTTCTGTATGGTGTGGTAGTCGAAATACATGCCTTTTTCTTCATTCCACAGATATTTGTCCACGGCCATTCGACGTCTTCGAGACCGGCGATCCCAAACGGCGGAGGTCTCAAAATGGTCATCTTTCTGAGACTTGATTCGCCACTCTTTTGGAATGAACAGCTTGTCGCCAAAGCAAGTACGAATGGCCCTGGCGATGTCGCACTCGTACTTGTAGAGCAAAGAATTGAGATCGACCGTTGCAAGATGGGCAGCGCATCCCTCCAATCGGTAGGATGTGTCATGACCAGACTCGCGCACACCACGGTCATGGCGGAAGTACATGTCCAGCTCCTCGTTATGTACGTCTCCGGAGTTGTAGGCTTGAATAAAATCCTCGTAGCTCATACCCGCTGCCTCGGCATATGGCGTAAGCTTGACTTGGAAATGGGATGGCTCGGTCTCAGGAGGAACTCCCTTTCCGCCGGCAAAGTAACGGGAAAGTCCAGTAGCAGCATCGTGACGTGGGGCGGACATCCAAACCGAGTAGTATTCTTTGATGGCAGCCAAGGTCGCCATTTTGTACAAGTCCAACGCGTAATCTTTGTGCTTGCACTTTTCGTACCAACGGAGAGCCATATCTGTAAGGAAAGGAGGTTGCGAACGACAGAGATAGTAGCTTCGGTTTGCGTTGAGGATCTTGTTGTAGTATCTGATGAGGAAGCAGTGGTTTCTGATCATCGATTCGACCAAATCGAGCTTGCCGTTCACGATGAGACCCAGGGATTCCATGTAACTGTCCCATCCGTAAAGTTCGTTGAAACGACCGCCAGGAACGACGAATGGACATCCTTGGAGCTCTGGTTCGCCCGTCTTTTCATTGATCCCATGTAACATCTCTACTGCCAGCAGTCCTGGTTTGTCGTTCAGACTGGAAACGTAATTCTCATCGTCACAGTCCTCCTGCAGTTCTATGACCTCAAGTCGCATGTCAGGGTGATCCGCAGCGACCTTGTTGTAGTAATCCAATTGCTCCTGGAGACCGTAGGGAACGTAAACGCGTGGTCGTGGATCTGATGTCCAGTCCTTTGGATCTCTGGCGACTTGGGCAATGTTTCCACCGTCGATCTTACGGGTCAGATTGTGCCAGAATTCGTCCTTGATCAAGCGTGCCATGCGGTTGACAGGATTCTCGTTCAAGCGGATTTCGTCCAGGACAACGGTACGTCTGCCAAAGGCCTTGGCCAGGGACAGCTCTTGTAGGAGGTTAGAGAGGGTGTAGGTGCCGCGGAGTTCGAATCGATTGTAGCCATTGGAGGCTGCAGTGCCAATGGACAGAACCTGGAGCTTTGTTAGCAATTGAATTGAGCACTATTCCCGAGAATGTCGCCACCTTAGGACCTAAATCGTCGACTGTGATTTGCATGTTCTTGTCCGTGTCCTCTCGTTCGAGCAATCTCCTGAGAGTCTCCTCAACGGGTATCATGAACTTGCGTGGATTGAGGGTTCGCTCATCTACAATATGTGGTCAGCGAAGAATCAGCCATGGAGCAGCGAAAGCACATGCCTTGACTGGTGCGACGGAGAGGAGCTTTGAGGCCGGCGAGTTCCTGGCTTCGAGAAGCAGATTCGATTATCTAAAGGAGTCAACGATCGAAGTCGGAGCATCAGGCTTGCCAGAGGCGGGTACTTACAGCAGAATAGGTACGGACACGCTCCGCCTTCCGATTGTGAGAGTCGCCATAGTAGACGCGAGCAGCGGACAGAGGATCGATTTCGAGGGTGCCTTGGCGTTTTGGGGACTTGATTTGCGAAGATTGCGAGTTCATATCAGGTTGTGGTTCTGCGGTGTAAGTTGCGGAGACCGGCCGACTCTGTTCAATGAGGATTGGAGGCAGTATGTGTGAGGGGCAGAGCGGAGAGTGATATAGGGGACTTGTGAAGAGTCACAGGGCCTTCTGCCTTGCTGGAGCGAGTCACGAACGACTTCACGATGGTGTGGCTTGTGTTGTAGTCAGGTGGTGCCGGGGAGACGGTGTGAGGATGAACGGGTTATGACCAATATGCTTGGTTGTTGGCGAGTAATTGGTTGATGCTAGGTAGACAGGTTTGTGTAGCAAAGACGCCGTTAGGATAGGTTACAAGAAGACAATTGAATGGAGGATGGGGGGCTAAAGGTGGTTGTTTGGGAGTATGATGGACTCGCACCTAACGGCGTGGTTAGCCCAGTCAGTCACGTCAAAGGGAGCAGTGTGCAGTGATGGGTGGGAAGGAGCAATGGATATATTGATCGAGCATCAGAATCTACCACAGTAGGTACAGCTTGGATCCACCTCCAGGCTTGCAGGAGCAATGAGAATGGACAAAAGGATGCAACCTGGAAATTCCTTCACGTCCTGCATCATCCCAACTATCGTGACTTTGCTCGCCCAATCATCATCCTGGCCCCTTGGACCCTTCTCCCCCCCCACCAAACACTAGGAGTGCTGTGTACACAGTATAGAAGCATTCCTCGCCATGGTACCACGCAGTTCCATGTACAGGCCAATTGCCTCTCCCGTCTGCTACTCCTAGCTGTCTGCCCGCCCATCTCTGCTTGCCACCCAGTTTGAGCCTCGTCAGCGCAAAGAGATGCACGATTCTCGCCACACGGGTGCTTGATTGGTGATGTGCAAACCCTTGCCTCAACCTCGCGATAAGCAGCAAGCAGCTATGTCGATTATGTCATATCCCGGCAAGAAACACAGTACGAGCGTCTCAATCATGATCGATCGTGGAGTTATCCGGGGCCGAACGGGATCGCGTCTGCTTCGTAGGAGTGGTGTCGCGTGCTTGTGATAGTGGTTATGGGTTCTCAGTTCTCACTAGCAGTAGTACTAGTGGGGTCGGGTCGGGTGGGCGAGGGCGAGGTACTCGATGGTCGGTAGAGAGACTTCACGAGGTACTCGATGGTCGGTAGAGAGACTTCGCGAGGTACTTCTAACATTGAGTCTATATTACTAATATTGGACATGTCTTGCAAGTAACTGGACCGTGTTTTGCCCATCCACACTTCAGACGACTTTGATAGACATCCTACGTCATAAACCGATTTCAATTGCACCCACAATTCATTCGATTGTGCCCGGTTGTGTGAGCACACGGCGTATCTGTAAGAACGCCGAGGACGGGGGAGCAGACGATGGCGGTGAGAACATCTACCAGTAGAGAAACGTCGAAACGACAAGGACTTGTTCCGACATATCAGCATTGCCGGTCGCCGGTTGTTGCGTGATTACTGTATTCAGAAGATTCAAGGGACCTCAATTCTGCTATTTACGAAAAAACATCCTCCTCACTTATTTTATCACCCTGCATCCAGTAACATCATATAGAACTACACTTAGACTCAGGTACACACACTGAACGCTTGCTTGCTAGCTGTTATCCAGTCCCTGTTCTTCCAATACTCCATAAATCCATCAAACATCTCCCTCCACAATTCCGACGAACAAAATTATATCTAGATCCAAACTACATTGGACAAGCTACATATCGGCTGCATAAATGTTTGCTGATTGTGAATTTGACAATTAACAGGACCAGGACTTCATCTATGTCCACCTTGGGTTGGGAGTACAAGGCTGATTTTCGGTGTAAGACGGATATATTCCTGCAGACTTTCACACCCCATCATGGATGCCCAAGATGGTTTGCTTTGTGGCTTATCTTCGCAGTATTTGGCTTGTCCATTCTCATGTCAATCTCTGTCAGCTCGCTGAAGACTAAACACAGGGACAGATATGCTGACGACCCAGATAGATCAAGGCCGAGATCTGCTGCGTGAAAATTGCCCATGCCATCCTCTAAACTCACTGATTGATACAGAAAGAATTTGATTCTCTATATCATGAGCCCAGTTGTGATGCTCCTGGTATCCTTATGAAGCCAAACGCCAGAGTACTCAATCCTGATAGCACCGTGCCCGTGACCACAATTCCATTTTCGCTAAAGAGCAGCTCTCCCTCACCGAGATCGTGGCTCAGGCCTTCTTCTTGCCAAAAACCTTGGCCTCACCGATGTTCTTGCCACGCAAGTACACCTTAAGCACCTTCTCCATATCGATCAGAATCTTCTCGTTCGGCGGCGCCGAGCCACGCTCAAAGTCTGCAACGATGGTGGGTGTCTGGTTGATCTTGGTGGCAAGGTCCTTCTGTGTCATCGGCCCGCCCTTGTCATTCTTCGCTTCTCCTCGCGCTTTCTTGATGGCATCTCCAACTTTCGTACCGACGGTCTTGGGTTTCACGATTTCATCGCTGCGGTCAACCTTTGTCAAGTGTTGACCCTCGCTTCCGCCTTTCTGTGCCTGGGCTGTTAGACTCGGTTCATCAGGCTATCCTATAATCCCCAACGTGAAAGTACCCTCGAGATACTTGCACGGTGGCGGGGAGGGTAAGTTGAAACTCACCGAGTTCGTGCCGCCAAATTTCTTCTCTGTGGCAATGTCGGCTCCTTGTCGTCGGGCAGCGTTCAATGCTGATTCACCACGAATAACCTTCTCTTTTGCTGTGGCTCCTCCTGGGCCTCGTGCCTTGCTGCCAATCTTGGTAACTGTGTCCCAGTCGTCCATGGTGAATGATTGTGTGAAGGATGGAGTGGGGGTGGATGGAGGGGTCGAGTGGTCTTGTATGTGGTATCGAGTTGTTTGAACAGATGGAGAATGGGAGAAGGGAATATGTTATTGGATATGTGTAGTCGGAAAGAGCAATGATGAGTCGGAGATGGATCTGTTTGCGAGGCTGTGAGTGATCAGCTCGGTGTCCGCTTCGAGAACCTGATGGAATGTCGTCACGAGACCCTTAATTTAGCACTGCACTATTTTGTCAACACAAACCTCAGGCTACCACGCACTGCTCTCGTCCAGTGCTACCAGTACGAGGAACCCCTTCAAATACCCAATCGGAGCTTTGACTTATCATCAACTCCTCGAGCTATGCACATCCGCATAGGTACCCCTACCTACCTATCAATCTGCATACCTAACAACAACAGTGACGGCTGATCGCGAAGACACCCAGAAGTATCCGCACAACTTTCGAGCTGCCTAACGTATTCGAAAGCATTTTATCTCAAGACCGGTTTCCATTCGCCGCCACCCAATTGCAATATACCACCGCAGCACAGTATGGCGCACAGTTTCAGTAGAGTCCGTCTTCTCGACCCCAAAATGATCCGGTTAAGACATCAATTGATCCTTTGGCTGATTTGAACGATAATTGCCTCAATCAAGAACCTCTTGCACATAGTACACGACGCATCATGATACTCGCAGGTGCCCTCCTTCTGTTTGTGTCCCCATTATCGATTCCTATGACATGGGTTCAGTCATGGCTCACAAGATTTCTCTGCCTTAAATATAATTATTTGCTGACGCTCTTTTTGATATTTCCTGTTACGACGGCGATGGCTGACCCCCTCAGTCAACTGCGGTTTCCCAAAATCACAGTCAGGATCGGTATTGCAGAGTGGCACAAGCTTCAAGCTCTCCAACAAGTCTTAGTTTTACTACCGCTGTGCTGAAGCGCTCGCGAGAGGGTTGTGGAATCATTCTTTCTGATTGTAAGCTGCTCGTTCATTGTTGTTTATCGAGTCGTAACAGGAACGTCACGGCTACCGTAAAGCTCAAACTACCTGCGAAAGAGAAATCACTGATCCTTTCCAGAAATTTGATCATGTTCCACTACGATGGTAGTATCCATTATTCGCCACTTGGATGGAAAACTCTCACCGCACCTCTGGCTTCTTTGCGACGTGTTGGCTTCCTAATCCTTGCGTTTATCATCGCAATCGTCGTGTCAATTGCTGCTTATGCCGACTATGCCCTTTCTGTTGCGGAGAGTGATATCCCCACCCAATCATTTTCAAATAGCATTACGACAACAGTTACCGTGACCAGGAGACCGACGACATCAGGAGATTGGATACCGAAGCCAACAGATTGGTCATTTGATTATAAGCGCGATTCGAACAATTATAGACTTTCGGCCCCACAATGTGATTTGACGTTCCGGCCCCTTTTCGAAGAAATAAATCGCGCCGCCAGTGTTACTCGAAATAATGGTAGAGTCTCAACTGCCGATCTGGACATATCTTGGACGAAAGAGGGCGCTGTCCGCGCCCTAATACAGGATAGACAGGTAAGAGGGAAGTTAAGTACCCACAGAAATGTCGTTGACACATGCTCAGCTCTATGTTCTTTCAATGACAGGGTTGGAATCTAGCTTTCTTCTGCCTAGATCCATAGCCAGCTTGCAGTCTGTCTATGGCGCCATTCTCACCTCACCAGATCCCATTCCAGATATAGAATTTGCATTCAGTGTATGCGATTCCGCGAATCCAGATCATCTCAACAAGACGATATGGGCACTCTCGCGTCTTGCGGCTGAGGAGAGCGGAGAAAGCACGAGCTATCGCAGACAACGCTGCCAGGACGTTCAAAGATGGAGTGTTGACGCCAGCAGCGCAGGTTCGTCACTGGAGGAGGATGTTCCGGGAGTGGAGAGATGTGGGTTTCGAACCTGATGTCGATGCTTGAAAGAGAAGCACGCCGTTCGAGACATGGATTATGTGAGTGCCCGCCTCAGATGAAGAAGTGAGTTCACTGATCATTTCAACGGAGAGGCGCATGAGACATGTTCTTGGCTCCAACGCTTCTTTGAAAAATGCTGAGGTCCCAGCTGGCAAGCCGCTTACTTGGCTCGGTGCAACGTCCAGTAGCACTTGTTGCACTCTTGAAGGCAAGGCTATGGTTTCTGGTGTATCCTTACACCAGCTTGGGGGGGACAAGGAATCATTTGTTGTTGCACTTGCGGAAGTTTTATTCCCGGTTTGGGTAACACTATGTTGTGGTTTTCCAATGCCTAGAGCTATTCATCACAAGTCACGCAAGATGCTATGGTTGGAATGTGAAAAGCTATCCGCATCGAGACTGATCCCAACCTCCGATCACTTTAACCAGCTTACGAAAAAGAAGATGACTCGAAGGCATCATAACGGAAGGGGATCATTGACCGCTCCCCCGCGGATGCGAATGCAGATCTTGAACTTACTGATCATCGGTATCCACGAAGCACAAACCACCGAACCACTCGCCTCTCCAGCCCTATCCTCCCTATTTAAAATACGACAGAAGTCGACCTCATAAGAATTGACAGCGTCACCCCAAAGATCACCTACCCACCCGCTCCTCTCGACCCCTCGAAAAGCGCTCAAAGCAACAACCCTAACGCAAACCTCAAACATTCCAAACTCAAATCCCGTAGCGACGGAGGCACGCGAGAGGCCCTGACGTCTCATCTCCCCCACATCGCCCCCATCACTTTCCCCAACCCCCGCAAAACAAAATGAGGCGGCCAGTGCCCCCTGCCAAGGCATCCCGCTTCAACACCTCTCACGGGCATCTCCCTGCTTCTCAAAGACGTGTACTGTATACGACACGGCGAATAAGCCAGCTGACGTCGTTGTGGTCTGGTAACGCGACTGACTGACGACACAGGTAATTTTATAACCAAGATATGGGAAGTTGGCAATTTTGTTGTTTTTGGGGTTTGTTGGTGGTGCTGCTTAAATGGGGCGGTTGTGCTGGTTGTGGTTTTGTGCGGACTCTTTTTTTTGCTTACCGCTTACTTCCTTGCTTTCGTGTTACTTGGTGACGAGTACGGCTTCCTTGCTTTCTGAGAGATAGTCTGTTTCGTTGTTTGCTTTGCTTCGTTTGCTTGGTTGGTTTGTGGTGCTGGGGAAACGTTACACTACTCTCATTTCGACCCATCGCCATTCCTGTCCTCCCTCCCTTGGTACGGAAGATTATTTGCTATAAAGACGTGATGGATAACCATTACCATGGACACCACCACCACCATCATCACGATAAACCGGCATCGCCATCGCGAGGTAAGCGGAAAGCTAGATCGCCCCAAGGAATCTCTAGCCTTAGACCTGTGGATGTTGATGAATCGCATCCTCAAAGAGGCATGTTTTCCTACCCATCTTCCCGTTCCCTTGGTTTCCTTATCCTTCCCTTCCCTTTCCCAAACCCAAAGCTCCTCCTTTCCCACCGGCATCCTCCACCCCTCCACATCCATCCCACCACCACCACCACATCCCCATGACTAACATTATCCCTCTTGTAGCCCTGAAATCCTCCATCATGGTCGAGAAACCCACCGACAAACTCCGCACGTCGGATAAAATCACGACGATCTTCGAGATCGCGGGCATCTGTCTTGCCGCTGCTACGACGGCCGTGGTGGCTAAGCAGAGTTGGAGTAGTAGGAAAGAGGCTCCTAATCAGTTGTACAAGAGATGATTATGGGGTGCGGGTTTGGGTTGGAGGATTGGGAGTTTGGGTAGGGATAGGGTTGGTGTTCGTGGATTTTTTGGGATGACAGTGTTGGCTGGGATGGAAGGTCCCGAGAGTAGGACACAGATAGGATAGGATTGAATATCATTTCAGATGGCTGTTATATCGTGACGGTTACTGTATTAGCCCATAACCAGAAGATCACTATACCACTTGGAAGGTATGTGGATACGAAACTGGATACTGAAATTGAACGCTTCATGTCAGTGCCCGGGTGGCGATGTTTAAAAGTAGCCACTGATAATTGATTTCCAAGCTCGTTGCGTGTTTGCATCATCTGATCGGTTCTGAACTGTAGGAAGTAGAGGAAGAAATAGAATATTTCGGTACAGAGGGAATAGATGTAATCGACCGCTGTGTTATGCTTAGGATAGGGGCTGCGGGGAACTATTTTCTGACGGGGAGGGCAATGGTGGAAGTAGGCTTCGAGACTGTCTTTGCGTTCATATAGACGAATTGGACGCCTGTGGATGATACGCAGCTAGCGGACATGTTGGTAGTTGGTGTGAGCTTTATGATAGATGGCTGATGAATGTTAAATTTAAGATGTCGTAGGTGGTGTTCTTTTCTCCATTGTCGATAGATTTTTGAGACTTTGATGGACGTCCTGCCATAGTTTTGCGGAAGGTTGAGTCGCGTCGCGTGTAGTGTGGAAGGAAAGAAGAAGAGGAGAGAAAAAATCATCTTACAAACTTATGGGAGTAAGTAGTATCCTTTGAGGAATCTTGGTTCACACAGCTCAAACCAAGTCAACTTCCAGCGGTTTCTTGTTCTTGGTATCCTGATTATCTTGACTTGCCGTTTCTCTCTCTTCTAGTTCTCTTCTTGCGGACGCGCAGACAAATCAGCAGCATTACTATCGGAGAGGCTACAGGAGCCTTGATGAGGATGATACAGAAAGTAGCATTCTAAAATGTTCCTGAACGATATGTGAATCAAGGAAGATGCCACCTAGAAAAATCGTTGTTGAATGATCAGGGTACTTAAGATTCAGTATATACGCAACGAATGAGGCCGCACGTGAAAAATGGGTCTCATCTCCAACTCCAATTCCTCATAGAATCCAACTTCCTCACCAAACACCACCCAATTAACCCCCACTCATAACCCCAAAATGTCCAAACTCATCTTCCAAATCCCCGCCCCTCTCCGTCCCCTCCTCTACACCACCCACCGCACCGCAACAACCGATTCCCTCCCCCGCGTAGCCCAACCCTCAACATGGACATCCATGATCCCAAAAGCATTCCGGCGCCATCCAAATGCCCCCACCGAACCCGTCCGGACATCCAAATGGAAATGGTTCACGTCTCATCCCGCAACCCCAGTATTAGCTCTGTCGTTACTAGTGGGAAGTCAAGCGATCAACACTCTGGCGCTGAAGAATGAAATGTTGGCGTATACAAGGGCGACAGAAGGGAAACTGGCGTTGCTAAAGGGAGTCATTGAACGAGTACAGAGGGGAGAAGAGTTTGATGTTGATGAGGTGCTGGGGACGGGGAAGGTTACAGATGAGGGTGAGTGGTTTGATGGTGAGTACATATTTCTTAAGGGCTATGGAGAATCAATCGGCATCTCGCATCTGGATGGCGAGTGCAACTGCTTTCCCGGGCAAGATTAGATTGTGGTTCTCTAAAGTTTGGCGTGTCTCAAATGGAACATCCTGGGTTGTGAAGTCCACATGAGCAAGCAAAATTGCTGGCGATTTACCACTGATCGATCGGATTTGGAAATCTATGGCAGTCTTCTCCAGTAGCTACGAGCGCAAAAACCTGAGGCCGGAGAGTACAACTCTATCTTGAGGAACAACATTGCTATTTGAGTGCGAACCTGCGCTCAGCCTTTTTCCAGAACATAAGCTAACCACTGCAATATATCAGTAATCAAAGAAATCGAAGCAGAAGAACGAACTCAATCACGCAACAAACTCCGCCGGGAAAAGCAAAGGAAAATGGCAGAAGAGGAAGAGGCATTATCCAAAACCACAGGCGAGACAGCAAATGCGAATACACAGGCAAAAGCGAAACCAATGTTCTTGTAGGCTACTACCCACACAGAGCAGATGGAGCATGCGCTTTCAGACCAATAATACCCATCCAAGGAATCCGAAGCGATCCATACTGATGAGTGGGATAAAATAAAAATGAACCAAAACCCCGAATCAAAGCTTCGTCATCTCTGTACCCTAATCCCGACCCCGAGCCTGATCTCAATCTTGTTTCTTCGCGAATGCCACGAATTCCACGCGTCCCCTCTTAGTGGGCGATTCCTGGTTCGGCCTCTCGTCTTTGACCTCCACCTCATCCACGTGTGCTCTCTTTGACAACCTCCTCCGCTCTGGTGTGGACGGTCGTTGCTTTGGTCCAGCGGTTTTCTCTTCAGTCTGATACACAGTCTCGTCTGCGATGGAAGGCCTGTTAGGGATCAATGACTTGCCAAACATCGGGCTGTTCTGAAGAAAAGCCTCCATCCGGCTTGCTTGTTTCTCTGAAGCCCTTGCGATCATGCATTCATTCTTCTGCTCCTGGGTGGACGACTGTTCCTCTGGGGTAGACAGCTGTGTCTCTGCTACACTCGACAGTATACAGGTATTCCCCATCAAACCAGCAGGTTTTTCCTCAAACACGGATGACTGCGGAGAAGATTGCGCCGATGATACAGACTGAGGCCTTGTAACCTGCTCAACTTCCTGATGGAAAGAAGACCACATGGACGACGACTCCTCCTCTGTCGCAGACCACTGATCCTCTGATGTGGACTCCTGTTCCTCAGCTTGTCGCAAAGCCTCGTCCACCTTGGTCTGTTGCTCAGCATTCGGCCGCTTAGACCTCAAGGCCGAAGTCCAAAGCTTTCTTGCAGCCTTCCTACGCCTCGTGATTTTCTCCAGCTGCTCTTGAGTAATCGGCTCTTTCTCCATCGGTTCTCCTTCCACCTCCGAGTCCTCGTACGCTTTAAACTTGTCCATAAAAAGTGAACCTTTTCTCATCTGCCAGCGAGCCCGAGCCTCATCTCTAGCGTTCATACGCTCCTGGTACAGCAGACCCTCACAAGCATCGCCTTGCTTAACCCTAGCGGCCCAATTCGCCTGTCGCCCGGCCCAAGTCGCCGTCTCCACGATCCACGGGGGAAAAAGCTGCTGTTTCTTGGCAGTTTCCACAGCTAGTTTGTACTCAGGGTCTTGCCGTATGGGACAGTAAGGAAGTTGCGGCACGTCCATTCCATTCTTCCTTGCCATTTTGGCGTACCTGAGTCTCTGCATCCTTGCCTTTTTGACCTCGTCTGTCTGGTCGTGGGCTGCTTTGCATAATTCCATCAGCACGTACTGGTTCTGGAAATGCCGGTTGTCTCGGCGAATCTTTGCATTGGTCCTGCGGTCCGCCTTCACCTGCCACCTATTCCAAGGGACTTCTTGGTGGTCCGAAGCAGTACGCGCATCAACTTCTTTCGTGGATTTAAATGGATAGCAAGAGTTTTTTTGCTTCTGAGTTTCCACACTGTTGTGCACTTCCGCCTCAAAGTCTACTTGCAGTCTCTCGCGCTCCGGATGTGCTGCTGCTGAGCCATGATCGTCTGAAAGAGTACCTCCCGTCGACCCTACCATTGACTGGGACAGATCATGGACGTTTGCCTGCTTGCGGATTTGCTCCCATGCCTCTTGCTTTGAAAGAATCGCCTCAACGGTCAGTTCCGATTCGTATACTCCTGCCCCCTCGTGTTTCTGTTTCTGTTTGTGAAGTTCCACCTGCTTCCAGAGATCCGATTGAGCGTGAATATATGTTTCGTGGGCTTCCTTTGCCTTGTCGTTATCTTTCTGCTGTTTGTGCTTGTTGTTCGGCTCGTGGGCTTTCTTCTGGGTAGTCTTTGCCGGTGCTTTGGACTCCCGATCCGCCGTCTTGGAATTAGCATCAGAACCCAGGTCGGATTCAGGATCAGCGTAAGGATTGGTGATGTCGCTGTCCCCGTCGTCAGGGGCGTCAACCTTCAAACTGAAACTTTCACACTCGTGTTTCAATCCACGAGGCTCAAGTAGACGTCCAGGGAAATAAAAGACCCCAGTCTTAAGAGGAGGCTTGGGAACGAGTTCCTTGGCTTTCGACACGGGGGATGGCGGTGGAATGGCACCTGTAAAGAAAGTCAGTAAACAGGACCATCACCCGCTATTTCCATCCAAAACAGACCCGTCCACTCGGTATTCTTGGTGTACATCTGCCCATCCAAATGCAACTTCAGAATACAAGTATGTATCCCCGAATGAACCGATGAACCAGCGCTGAAATCCAACCGATGGCGAAAAACGGTTGATTCTTCGCCATCTACAGTAAGTACTTTATAGTACTCTAGGCATTTGGCGATATATTCCGCCGTCACATTAACCATCGTATTCGGCCGGATCCCCATGAAATCCACCTCGGTCATTGTTTTGGGAAAGATCCAGAGGAGATTGGCGGAGTATCTGTTGTCTGGTCTCATGAGGACGATGGTGGCATTATCTTGTGTCAGAATTTCAGGCAGGACGATGACATCGACGATGCCTCGCCATTTGTCGAGTGGGACGCGGGGTTCCGGGTCTTCATCTTCTCGTGCGTATCCATAATCTTCGAACCCATCTCTCCCAAACTCGTCGATGTGGAAATCCTCTTTTGCGGAAGTAGGTCGTTCGGGGAGATGGCGGCCTTGACCTCGACCTCGACCACGACGACGACTTTGTTCGCGTCTGGAAATACCTCTTTTACTATTACCATCTCTCCCCCTTCCACTTCTCCCCCTCCTCCCCTCCCCACCACCATCCCCCCTCCACATTCTCGGCCAAGCGGGCGTAACAGGTTCGGCCCACAGACAATGCCGTATATGTCTCTTCGCCAATTGATCCAGAAACCATTTCGCGCCCATGACATCGGTTGTGGCGAATGTGTAGATGGGGCGTTTGTAGCCGTGCGGGTCTTTGTGGTCGGGTACGAGGGGTTTGAGGTGGAATGAGGGATGTTTGTTTGTTGGGATTTGGGAGGGTGTGGGGGAGGGGGGTTCGGGAGGTTTGGGCAAGGAGGGTTTGGGAAAGGAGGGGGTGGTTGTTGTTGGTTGGGGTCGGAAGGGGAGGGTGGGCATTTTGGGAGTGGGGATTTGGTGGGTTGTCGATGGGGGATAATGATGTTTTGGTTGGGGTGTTTGGTGTTTTGGGTGGGTGGTGGAGATGTAGAGGATGGTGGGATGGAGGTGGAAGGAAGGTATGAGAATGTAGATTGGAAAGAACGAGATGTTGAATCTTGCGAAGACGTCATGATGGTTCTTTCTATTTTTCCTCCTCGGAAAATATCCTTTGCTCCCAATCCACTCGCCTTGTTACCAGACATTTATCTCATAGAAACCCATCCCTGAGTTTCTAGCCGCGGCGCTGGACGGTTTATCTGGTTGTGCCGATGTGCTTGTATGGTTGTTTTTTCTGTCCTCTTGCCCTCGCCGTACAACTCAATTTGTTTTGGGAAGGCATGCTGCGTGACATATTCCCTGGAGATATTGTTGCTGGGTTCCTGTTACTTACTTCATCCCAGGCTGGTTTCAGTGTCCCCTCAGCTTCGTGGACCCAGGGAGTTAAGTATGTGCCTTGACCCTGTTGAATAGACCAGGACCAATCTCATCGAAGCCGTTGTGGCAGCTTCCAAAAAAATCTCACCATAAATGTCAAGGCCATGCCAGCCCGGCGATTCAAAGTTACGCAACCCAAGCAAAACCTCGAAAGAGAACTGGATGTAAACGAGATAACACGATACCAAGCTCTTGATCTCAAATTTTGTTTTCAATATCCAATCAACTCTTCTATCTTACATTACACACCTTTTGAACTCGCGTCCCAGGAAAACATCCCATCCATATCGTATTGCGCTAAATGTTCAAAATCAATATTGTAGGCCTGATTATCAAAGTCGGCCCAGCCAGCAGCATCGGGCGTAAATTTGGAATCAACAGTTACGGATCCCTCCTCTTCCGCGGGACTCTCAGAGGGACCAGCGAGTCTCTGAGCTTCAATGGCCAACTTTCCGAATTGCTGTTCTAGCAACTGGCCGCCTGCGTCCAAGTTGCCAACAGCATATTTCATGAAATCGGCGCCGTTGCTGCTGATACGGAGGGTCCATCGATATTCAGCCAGCCGTGATGTATATAGATCGCGTTCTTCGTCGTCGTAGCTGGTTGCGATGAGGATGCCCGCAAAGGTACCGATCAGGGCGAGACTGACGCTGGATGAGAAATACCAAAAGCTTTGCAGGTGTTCGTTTTTGAGTCGTTTGGCAAAGTCGAGTGCTGACGTGAAGCGTGTTCCGGCGGCTGTTCGCGTGATCATTCGAATGTCCGAGTCGATGCTGAGGGGGGTGGAAGCGCGTAGTATGGCACGATGGAGGGTGATTTCGGCTGTATAGTATGCGAGATGGAGATACCCGACAGAAGAAAGTCTCCTGGCCGTTGTCTCTCCCATAGCCAGTGACGAGGGCAATCTTGAGTGCCACGTTTTGAGTCGAATCTGTAGGGGCTTTGCTCTTTGTAAAACATCTGATATGTCGAGAGGTCTCCTGAGAGCTTTCAGCGTGTAAAATTCGTCAAGCAAGTCGGCAACAATCTGCGTGAGTAGAACCATGTGAATGAAGGTCTGTTTTCCTTTCTCAACTTCCGCGCTTCCCTCCTCATCATTATCGTCCTGGGCTGTCTCGGGAAAATCCAAATCGACCAAAGGCTGAACATCCCAATTGTCCAACGATATGTGCGAAGGTCTTCCGTAAACCAAAGCTCCCCACTTATCTTGCATGAATACTGCCCACGCCACACGTTTTCGCACTCCTCGCTCCCAGTCCGGAACATGCCAATTTGAGCAGTCGATGTGAAGACCAAGATTCTGAGTGATAGAAACGACATGGCCTGTCATCGCCCATGAGTTGACGTCAGGCCGTTGCATGAGGACAAGTCCACCTTGCACGTCCGAAATCTTCGGCCGAGTATGAGCCTCGAATAGCATTCTCAAAACGAGTCTCTCGAGGTCGACCATGTTTGGCTTTGGTAGGGATGACAGCGTCTGACTGTATGACCAGTACACCGCGCCCAGGACATAAACAGCACCAAGCCCGATTGGCGTAAGTTCTCTATACGTTCGGCCATGCTTCTCGAGAAAAACTTTCTTGTGAATGATTGGAAAAGAGGGATGGACTATCCTGAAATACAATTCGACAAGAGCAGGTCCATGAGGAGCAACCATCTTCTCGACTGCGTCCAGGTTGGCGATTTCCTCGTTAATTTCTTCTTCAGAATCTGGACGCATCATGAAATGAGCGCTCTCACCAGCACGGCGTAACACTGCCGGGGCCTGTATCGAAAGGCACTCCCCTTTTTGATTGAAAGGAAGGAACACAGTCATTGCGGGATCGAAATCTGCTGAGACTCCTATGAATGAGCTTGATTGTCGATTTTGATGGCCAAGAGTCTCCTTGAGAAGGGATGGGCCGGGCAAGTTGGAGTAGTCCCTCAGAACAGGAGTGCTGTCTAATTCCGTAAGCTTCATCCGCGTCTACCACGGCGACGATTCTGACCAGGCTTGAACCTAGTACGATGCGTAAGCCATGTTGTCTGAAGCTCTGTGACGACCGAGAACCTACTTTTGTTTCACTCGACCACTGTCGGAGCCTTTTTCAGCCTCCGAGGACAAGGCTCTTTTTTTCCGAGGCGGCCCCTGAATGTATGTACATTCGGTCGCTCGAGACATGCACAGGACACAGTTGACAGCATCTTCCGAGGGAAAAAGACATCGAATTTTCCGTCTTCTGCAGTTGTCGCACGGCCTCCGCCCCTTGACCTTGCTGTCCTCCATGGTGGAGATGACAGAGGGATTCTAGAAGATCACCAGAAGCGACGGTGATGGCATTGTATGGAGGTGTCGTGTTGAGGTCGCGTAAAAGCGATAAGCGTGAGATAAGGACCGATGCACGAATCGGATCTGGTGGCCTGGATCCGGAAGCACGTGATCTGGAGATGATGAGATCTCGTGTGGGGAGCGATGGCTATATAAAGATGTCAATTGTTTCTCTCTCACAGTTGCAACCAGAGACTTGCCATAGTAATGGTCGATGACCTCGACTCGGGGCCACTAGGATGGGAGACTTACGCTAGGTATGGCTTTTCCACGGAGATATGCCCGCGAACTTCATTAGCAATCGGCCCTTAAGCCAGAGTACGTGCATACGATGGCCCTGAAGCCAGAGTACTTGCATACGATGGCCCCTAAGCCAGAGTACTTGCATGGCCCTTAAGCCAGAGTACTTGCATACGATGGCCCTTAAGCAAGCGTACTTGCATACGATTTCATTTGGCAATGTCGAAGTTTGGCGTCGAGCGTCCAGATGCCAGCAAGCAGCTGGTCTACCACTTTGACCTGGCGACCCTTCTCAGGTCCCAAAGCAGCCTCGCACGCTTCATGCACCCAGCTTTCCATTCCCGAGAGAATGACGCCCCCAATGCAAATGACATTGATCGTGCCGTTTCGAACAAGCCTGTACGTTGCTTCCATTACTTTTGTTTTGGCCTCAAACCTGGTGTCGTCCAGACTAACTCCCGATGCTGCGACTCCTCCGAAATGGCCCCAGTCATCCGCGCCGTCTCGTTCGTGACTGTGAAGTAAATGCTTGACCCCGTCGGTCAAGAGTGTCTCGAAGGGCTGGCCCGTAGTAAGGATACCAAATTGGGTCTTTCCCGAAACCAAGGTCAGAGCTGCTGAAATGCTCGCATCAAAGATGCCAACAACAGGCTTGCAGCCGACATAGGACTGAAGCAAGCGAACAAGCGGATGGTCGGCATAGCACGCTGCGAGGAAGCCATCATAGTCATCGATCATGTCGAGCAGGAGTGGGATACAGTGACTGGTGCTTTCGTACATGTGTGCCTGGGTCTTGATGATGGTTGGGCCCGTCGGACATGTCCAATAGGATAACGAAGTATTGGGAAGGCTGAGGTTTGAGAGGAGGGGTTTGAAGGTTTCGGTGATGGACGTACTCGTGTTGGGGTTGATGACTAGAATCCTCAAAGGCGTGGTTGCGATCATTTTGGCGAGGTGTATAGGAATGGACAGGCTAGACAGACTCTGCTGGAAGGAGACATGAAATACACATAGAAGAATTAGGACTACAGACCAAGACCCGACAAGACTGGAAGAGGGAGAGCGCCGATTTCCGTGCTTGGAAGGCTGTTATCCGGAGGAGATGAAGTATATAAATACCAAGAGATGCAGCCTATTTATACAGCCAACGGCAGCGACAAGCCCGCCGAGCGTGTACAAGCCGGCGAAGGAGACTCGTAGCAGCCGGCTCGTGAGCTTGTCGATGTTGTGGGAGACTCCGCGGCGCGTTGCGCTCTTGAAGGCAATCCATGCCCATGGGTGCCCGCGCGGGCGATGGCCGGGGGGCTCGCGGCCTCGGACCTTCGTAATCCCATCAACGAGGCTGCAAAGTGTGAACCGAAGCCCCGCCAGAAATCCCGCGATAAGGACGGGGAGTAGCGAAGTGCTATCCAGCCTTTGTCGAATAGACGGCCTTGATCGACCTGGGGGGAGCAGGCCAAGCATCAGCGCTTCTCCATAGAACTATACATAGTATAGTAGTAAGCAGAGCCCACAGAGCCCACAGAGCCTCCAGTGCCTGAGAACGCCACATCTGGCTTTTCACCCAAGTCCAAATCAACCTCACGATGCATGAGATAAGACAAGTCCACACGAGAAGCATAAGAATGGCAGATGTGTCTCGTTGGTGAAGTACTGCAATCAGAAGTTCTGGTCGAGTACAATCTCAGGTCTCCGTCTCTTTGCAAAATCCCCTCTCCTCTTTCAATTTCACTTCCAATTGCTTTGCAATGGGAAAGGCACCATTGGCCGATGAGAAGGCTGCAGCCTCGCTCAGCTCTCTCGATGTTACGAATGGTGCTACGAGTACAATCAATGCCACCTCTCAGGTCATCCATATCGACCCTGAAGAGGAAAAGGCCGTTCTCCGGAAGTTTGATAAGTTTCTACTGCCTCAGGCTTTCTTGTTCATCCTGCTCAACTACCTGGATCGGTCGAATCTTGGTGGGTGCAAGAGTTCTGATATGATAAAGTCACATGTGCTGATCCTGAATAGGAAATGCTCGTGTCTTCGGTATTGAGAAAGACATTGGTCTGACTGGGAATCAGTTCGGAAATATGGTTACCTTGTTCTTCGTCCCTTACATCCTGTTTGGTACGCACTTTTCCCTCCCGCCTTGCCGTCTTACATCGCTGACCAGCGCAGAGGTATTTTGGGTGACTGCAGTCAAGAAATATGGTCCCAACTACGTGATCACCTTCGCTCTCATCGGCTGGTGCTCAGCAACAATCGGAACAGGCTTCGTTCACAATTATGGTCAAGCTCTCGCATGTCGTTTGATTCTTGGGGCCTTTGAAGCGGGCGTCGCCCCCTGCTTCGGCTTCATATTCTCAACCATCTACGCTCGTGAATCCACCGCCAAGCGAATCGCCCTGATTAACCTTGCCAATGTCACTTCCGGAGCCTTTGGCGGCCTCTTCGCATGGGGAATCCAACAAATGGGCACGCAGCGAGGCCTCGCAGCTTGGCGATGGCTCTTCATCATCGAGGGATCTGTCTCCCTAGCCATCTGCGGAGGTTTACTCTGGACCTTCCCCAACAAGCCAGAAACAGCCTGGTTCCTAACCTCGGACGAAAAGGCTCTAATGAGACTGCGAAAACAAAGAGACGCCTTCTTCAAAGGCACCGACGACTTCGAATGGAAATGGGTAAAAGCCGCCCTCACAGACCCTTTCATCTACGTCGCCAGCATCGCCTTCTTCACCTCCTCCGTAGCCATCTTCGGCTTCGGCACCTTCCTCCCCACCATCCTAAAAGGCATGGGCTACAACTCCCTCCAATCAAACTACCTAACCATCCCCGTCTACGCACTCGGCGCCATCGCCCTAGCAGCCCAAGCATACTGGTCCGACCGTCTAAAACAACGCGCCCTCTTCCTCATCCTCTCCGCCATCCCCGTCACAATCGCCTACCTGATCTGCGTCGGCACTTCCAACAAAACAGCCGGTTACATAGCAATGTTCATCCTCGTCTGTGGCGTCTACTCCGTTTCCTGCCTCATGATTACATGGGTCGCCACCAATCTCGTGCCCGACTACAAGCGCTCCGTCGGTCTGCCCATTTTCTGCAGCATCGGGAATTGTAGCGGTCTAGTCTCCGGGCAGCTGTATCCTGCGAGCCAGGGACCGAGGTATGTAAAGGGCAATGGGATTTCGGCTGGATTGGAAGTCGTGTCTTTGATCTTCGTTGGCGCTACGTGGTTCCTACTGCGCCGTCGCAATCAGCAAAAGGAGAAGTTGATTGCGGAGGGTGCTACTTCTAATGGTTTGGAAGGTGATTTGGCTTTGGATTTCAAATACATTTTGTAGGAATGCTTAGATCTATCTAGGGGGGTTTGGCGAGGCGTCGGTGCGAAATCTTCGTCGGCATCTAGAGGGTGGATGTTTGTTGTACGGGGTATACATATCCCTAATCAAACTCTTTAACCAAAAACACTCACGCACTATTCCCTTCTCTGATCGGAAGTAACTCGCCTCCCTAATCTACAAAAATAAACTAAATATATACCCTGTCTCTGTCTCCCTATCAATCAATCACATCCCCCCCCCCCCCCCCCAAAAAAAANCCCCCCCCCCCCCCCCCCAAAAGAAAAATCCTATCCTCAATCTACCCCTCTCGATCTATCCTGTGTCTAAACCCCCTCCGCCCATTCACTACCCTATTATTCTCAATCGAGATCATCGCTAGGGATGTAATCAATAATCATCGCTACAATATGAAAAAAAGTATAAATCAAGGAAGACGATTCGAATTTTATAAGAGCGAATTCGCTTTTTGGAAATACTTTTAGATGGATTTATTCTATTTTGGGGGGACGGGGTCGAGTGGATGGATGGAGGAATAGAGGAATAGATATAAATTGGGTTTTGGAGGATATTAGTCCTAGAAAGGGGAGGTATTATCTTATCGAGTAAGAAGGAAGAGGGAGAGGGAGAGGGAGAGGGAGAGGGGGGTAAGCCCAAGGAATCGCAGAAAAAGATGTACCCCATAAAAAGCGGCCAAGTCCAACAGGCAAGAAACAAGACAGGCAGATGGGAAAAGCAGGACTATTCATAAAGAAAAAACACATTATTGTAAATAACATTACTATCTCTACTATTTCAAGACGGACGGATGGTAGGATGGATAGATAGACCCCAAACCAACGTTATAAACCCTAACCCACACCACCTCCCAAAAGATCAACGCCTCGCCGGACGGATACCAAGAGAACTCAGAAGACGTTACATACATGAAAAGCGGGTAAACCGCAGACTCCCAGATACGAAACTCAGATCCGGGTAAGGTAGAAGGGATTACAAGAACATGGCCAAACCAGCCATAGCAGCAGCACCAACACCTGCGACGTGGTTGGCGACAGCAGCACCGGTGAAAAGGATAGGGCTCTTAGTAGGAGAGTAGCCCGTAGAAGCGGGCTTGGTAGACGTAGCAGTGGTGACTGGTGTCTTGGGAGTGGAAGAAACACCGGTGACCGGGGCCTTGGGAGTCGATGAAGTCTTCATTGAAGAAGAAACGACATCGTAGTTCCAGTATGGGGTTGAGCTAGCGGGCTTGGTAGATGTGCTGGATGTCTTCGTGGAGCTAGACGTTTTTGTTGAGGATGAGGACGATTTCTTGCTGGAGCTGGATTTCTTGGAGCTGCTGCTGGAAGAGATCTCGTAGTCGTAGTAGCCGTATGGGGTAGTGGTTGCTGGCTTGGATGTGGTGGATGACTTCTTGGTGGAGCTGCTGGTCTGCTTGGTCGAGCTGGTCTTCTTGCTGGACTGTGGGTAGTCGTACCCGTAATCAGTGTACCCAGCCGGCTTGGTAGTGGTGGAGATCTTGGACGAGGAAGTCGGGGCGGAGCTCGTCTTCTTGGTAGAGGTTACTGGCGCTGGCCAGTCGTATCCGTAATCTGTGTACCCAGCTGGCTTGGTGGTGGAGGAGATCTTGGACGAGGAAGTCGGGGCGGAGCTCGTCTTCTTGGTAGAGGTTACTGGCGCTGGCCAGTCGTATCCGTAGTCGGTGTACTCGGCTGGCTTGGTGGTCGAGCTGATCTTGGTGGAGCTGGTCTTGGTTGAGCTCGACAAGGAGGTGGACGAGGTGGACGAGTTCTTGAAGTTGTAGTTGTAGTCACCAGCTAGGACAGTGGCGACAAGGCCAGCGAAGATGATTGAGCACTTCATTTTGAGCGATGAAAAGAGTGGATGCTTGATAAAGCTAAGAGAATGACTGTAGCGACTGTGAAGTGCTGGTGGGAGTGCTTAAGAGTAGACGGAGAAGAAAAGATGGAGACGGCGATCTGTTGTTTATATGTCTTTGGGATTCCTGATGCTCTTGAATGTGCTAACGAGACTCATTTCCCGAGTGATAAGACTACAATAGCCTTCCCAGCTGGTGTATTCAGCCTCACCAGTCCGGCCCGACGCCATAGGACATACTTATGCAGAGTCTAGGCTGAGTAGGCCAGGAACGTGCTTATTAGCAATGTCCTTTTTTAGACGCGGCTGCGATTAGTGTGAATGTGTGTTCTTTCCACACGGTAGACGTGACGAGGCTAGAAGATAGCGACGATACAGGAACACTCTGTTGGAAGCTTGGCACGCTCTAGGAGTATGCTCGTAGACTAACGGAGATGTCCTTGACACGGAATAAAAGAGAATTGACTACCAGCGGGTAGCTGAACGTAGAACTTACATGTCTCCTTATACGTTGTGGAGATTTGTGGGCTGAGTTCTTTGATCCAAACAGAATCGACTTGTCAGTGAAGCCTTCGACTGAATAACCGCAACAGAACTTGCAAGTCGTGATTGTCCCGTCAACAAATCATCTCTGCCCGGAGCGAAAAACTCACAGGGGCGGATGGATGGCGATTTCCCCAGATTGAGGTTGTTGTTTGAGCTCAAGAGTCGAGGGTCGAGACTATTGAAAAGTTCCAGCTCAAAGGCAGCGTGTAAGCCGCATTCCATTTGCAGTAAGCCACATTCCATTTGCGGTAAGCCAGATTCCATCTGCGGTAAGCCTGATCCAAGCCCCTTATCAAATCTTATCCCACGTGCTCCCTGGTAAATATTCGCAAGAGTCGCTTGATATCCCACAATAGATTTACGCTTGAGCCGTCGACATCTGTGAGGGGAAGAGGGATTGTGAAGAAACAGCCAGGCAAAGTATGGGCCATAATAACTCTGAATGCACCTTATGCTGGGTATCTCTGCAACAGTCGCCTACTTCCGCTTCCATTTGTGTCTCGACCTTGTCTCGTCAAGAAATCGATACCGCTTCTCATCTCGTCAATCGTAAATCATATGCGTGCCAAACGCCATCTCAGATCCGTGAAAAGTACGTGAATCACGTTAAAAGTCTCAACGGTGAGACTAACCTCTCAAAGTCCTTAACAATTCGAGAGCGAGAGCCGCCGGAGTCTTGGGAATTCTGCCTCAATCTGCGCGTCTAGTTCTCGATCCCATGCTGGATATACCTTGAAAGATCCTCCATTCTCTCCTCAAGAGCAGGATCAATAGGAATCTCGTTCTGCTGTCGATCGAGCATCTGTTCATCCTCTCCATAGTCATCTTCGTCTTCATCCTCGTCGTACCATCCAGCTTCTCGACCTATCTCGCTGACCCAGAATTGTCCACCTTCCTGAGCTGCTTTCTCAAGAAGTCTCTCTTCCATCTCAACTTCTGCCATGCCATGTCTATTGGCACAGTGCATGCGCAGGTCATATTCTCGAAAGAAAAGATCGGGACATCCGTCTTTCAGACAAGGAAGATCGCGGCCATCTTCTTGATAGGCACCGCCAGTGAGCAGAGACGCCGCGGTCGGTTCCTTTTTCTTCCGATTACCTCCACCGCGACCTCGACTTGTGACGCCCTTCAGACGCTTGAGATGAGAATCCCATGAGCCGAGAGCTAGATGTTTCATGCGGATATGATTCTCGAGCATAGCCTTTGTGCCGAAACCTTGTTCACAGCCCTGATGCTCAGGTGACCACGGTACACTCTCACCGGCAGCGTTGATGAGACGCTTGGAGGTGGTCAGATCGGTCGTGTTACAGACGAATGGCGTTGACTTCTCATGCACGCAGCGGATATGGACCTTGAGATTGCCACCTTTTGTAAAAACACGAGTGCATCCTTCGTACGTACACGGGTACGTCTGGGGCTCGGCAAGCTCTTCCAGAGCAGACGTCAATGGCGGAGGCACATAGGCTTCGGGATGATCCAACTCAATGTGACTAGTCAGGTCTCGCTTGGAAATCCTGAGAGAGTGACAGTGAGGACAAGCAAGTGGGTGACATGTTTCCATGTGGATTTGGAGAAGCTTGTGAGTGAGAAAGGTATAAGCAGGCATTGAAACGGTGGTGGACGCCGGAGTACCTCCTCGACTATCGTAGGACATGGATATGCCACTGTCGGTGGGTGTCGTGTTCTCGCAGATGGGGCAAGTGTGCTTTACCCCGGTGTGCTCCTTTGAGATGTGACCATTGAGCTTGGCCTGCGTATTGTATCCTTTATTGCACGTCTCTCCAGAGTATGGGTCCACGAAGTCACATGGAAAAGGCTTTGCTCCCAAATGCACGCTTGCTATATGTGCTTGTAGCGTAGTTTTCTTCCTAAAGACTTCCTTGCAGGGAGCATAGCCAGTACATGTAAAGTCCTTGTACTTCTCGTGACTAGCATAGTGCGCCCTCATCCTCTGACCAGTGGCAAAAGCTTTCCCACATCCCTCCCATGTGCAAGGAAAATTGCGTACGTTGGTATGGGCACTCTTGATATGACGGGCGAGATGAGAGTCTCGAGTGAACGACTTGTCGCAGTCCGGATATTGGCAAATGAATGGTCTGTCTCCAGTGTGAGAGCGCAAGTGGTCCTCTAATCGGCATGGCCTATTGAAAGCGCGATTGCAGTTCTCAAAAGTACATTTGTAGATATTGGGCCGTAGGATGGAGCGAGTGTCGTCTGGATCGGGGGAGGGCGTAAGAGGCTGTGAGGTGGGAGGAGGAGGTTGTTTCTTAGGAACCTGTTTCGTGGGGACTTCCTCGTCCTCTATCTCATCTTCTGGTTCAAATTCATCCTGAGAGTAGTGTATGGCCTCGTAATCATCGTCTTCCTCGTCTGGGGCGCATGGTTAGAATTGGAGCGATTGCTAGGCGGGAAAAGAGCATACCACGACGAACTCTCTTCGGCGAAGACTTGTTCGGCGCGACGGCTTTCCGCTTTCTATAGGTCTCGGTCATTGTGGTGTTGTGCTTGATTTTTGAAAAGCTTTATCAATAAGTTTTTCCATGGGCGCAAGGCATTTTCTCGGCTCGGTCAAATTTCATGCACGGCCTTCACCAGGTCTAAATGCGGTAGAACTAGGTCAGGATGCTCAACTTTTTGTCTAACAGTAGAAGACCTTCAAGGATTCAATTATCACTCAACATTACAAATCGTCTCCCTCCTCTTCCCCAACATCGACCACCTGCAGCTATGTCGGACTACGGCGGAGGCGACGACTACGACGGGGACAAGTGAGTCTACACCACTTTTTCGCGACGCGCTTGACTGACTCTCTGCAGCGCTGAACCTCTCCTCGACGAAGACGACCTCGAGATTGAGGAGCCAACAAACTACGACGAGACTGAGGCACAGGAAGAGGGACAAGATGTCGGCAACACTGGCGAGGATAACGGCCCAAAAGACGACATGATAATAGAAAGCGGCGACACGAGCCAGAAGAAGAAGATTAGGAACACAGTCGCCGAGCTCAAGAAGAAGAAGATTCCGAACGAGAAGAGAAGCACTACACCGTATATGACCAAATACGAACGTGCGCGAGTGCTGGGTACTAGGGCGTTGCAAATCAGGTGCGTGGATGACTTATGGTATATCAACAGGATGCAATGTTAATCCCGAGGACAGTATGAATGCGCCTGTTCTTGTGGACCTGGAAGGCGAGACAGACCCTCTGCAGATTGCGCTCAAAGAGCTCCGAGAGAAGAAGATTCCTTTGGTTGTCCGACGATACATGCCTGATGGATGGTAAGAAGCGAATACCACTCCTGAGTATTTTCCTGTTCTAATTCAAACGGCAGGTACGAGGACTGGACTTGCGAAGAGTTGCTGTGATTCGCATCGCGTCTTCTTGTTTCTTCCATCCATGCATTTTACGGCGTCCATGAGCGATGAAAATTCAGGTTACACAAAGGTTGATACTCAGGCATCTGGCTCGAAAGGAGTCCAAGACAGCCACATGTTTTCAGATTAGGATCTATGAGGTACCAATCGAGAGCCTTTCACACTGGATTGGTTGCGGGAGAAAGGACGCAGCTTATGCTGACTCTCGAACCAAGTGTGCTAGAATTCTAGCGCACGCCTGAGTTCTCTGCTTTTTTATTTTTGGAACTTCCCAAGCGGCTTTTGACTAGTACCTCCAGCTTTTGCGACCCTGCTTCCTGAACGCCATCTTTCTAGTTCTCCACAGCATAGGAAAGATCCGTGGACTCAACACGCGTCCTCAAACAAACCACAGCGGCGTGTCCGACTTACTGCCCCTGAACGAGCAGCTTCTTGACAAAACGCTAACTTGAGGAACCATTTACATTCTAGATCGATATCCATAAGTTTCTGGTAAATCCCAGAAAGATCATCGCGAGAAATTTACCAACATCGATCTAGAGCAAATGAGTTCGCACGAAAGCCTCTGCCGTGATATCCCGAGGACCATGGAGAGCAGAAATGATGAAGCGGTTGTGAAAGTTCAATTGCCTATTTGGTACCTGCATCAATCTTTTCATCCGCGCTTTTTTTCCGCTTCTGAAGAAATTTACCCTGCTGTCTTCAAGAGCTTCCGATCGCTGCCCCACCTATCCACCCCGCCATTTCGTTAAGATCCCCCAAAACATTGTAGCTTTGAAATCACACTGCAATCAATCCATTTTAACACCTAGTCATCCTTCGAACACTACACCGCAACAATTGCCCTCCTACATCGTCTCGTCAAAATGAGCTTCGAAACCACAGCCACTATCACGTCCTTTGGCGGAAAGCTCCTCAAATTGAAGCATGACAGCACTTCCACCGGCACGCCAATGGCATTAAACCTCTACCTACCTCCTCAGGCATCGCAAAAGCCTGTCCCAGTCATCTTCTACCTAGCCGGTCTCACCTGCACGGGCGACAACGGCGCCGAAAAGGGATTCTTCCAGAACGCGGCATCAAAGAAAGGCATTGCTGTGGTATACCCGGACACCTCTCCACGGGGACTCAACATCGCTGGAGAAGATGAAGCGTACGATTTTGGCAGTGGCGCTGGATTCTACGTCGATGCCACTAAAGAGCCATATTCGAAAGGATATAAGATGTACAGCTATATTACTGACGAGCTGCCAAAGGCATTGTTCAAGAACTTTAGTAAAGAGCTTGATGGGTCAAGAGTTGGGATTACTGGGCATAGTATGGGTGGACATGGTGCTCTGACGCTGTTTTTGAAGAACCCAGGCATGTACAAGAGTGTCAGCGCTTTTGCTCCGATCGCCAATCCTTCGCAATGTCCGTGGGGTGAGAAGGCGTTCAAGGGTTATTTTGGCGAGGATCAGAAACAGAAGTGGGCTGAACATGACGCGACGGAGTTGGTCAAGAAGTGGAAGGGTGATTTGAATATCCTTATTGATGTCGTATGTGTCATATTTCTTTCTTTCTTTCTTTCTTGCTTGCTTGTCGAAACTGGGCTAATTTGATCGAAGGGGACTGGGGACAACTTTTACAAACAGAAACAATTGTTACCGGAGAACTTCATTGCTGCTGCGAAGGAAGCTGGCGTTGACAAGGGTATCGATTTGAGGATTCAGCCTGATTACGACCATAGCTATTTCTTTATCTCCACATTTGCGGATGATCATGTCAATCATGCTGCGAAATATCTATCATAGTATGTATACCAGCCCCTGTCAGAGGAAACAGTGGCTGATTAGTACAGAAGTGCAAAGGATGGTGGCATTGAGGCTGATAGAGGAAGACTATGAAGCGAGCGATGGAGATAATTTTACCTTGTCAAGATGATTGGCTTGCCAGATCTTGCAGAGACATAACCAAAGCTGCTGTCAAGCAAATCTTGGTTGAATGCCATACCTGCATTTTCTTCATGACACAATGCCGCCGCCGAATGACATTTGTATCTTCATGAAGTCTAGTGCGCGATTGAAGATGAGGGTTTTGAGTTCACCATCGATAATTTCTGGCAACTATTCCACCGCAGCTCACAGCAAAAAGTTATCGATATTGAGCTCATGTCAAGCGATTCAGCCTCATTCTGCTAGCCGTGTTCGTCAAATTTCCAAAAATTTATGGACCGAAGTGAAGCATTCTTTAACACTTGGTGATTTATCATAGTCGTCCTTTCACCCTTTGTTCCAAGGAAGTGTTTGGCACCATCTGCTTTGAGATTCCCTCAAAATATCGGTATCGAACTTGACTGCAGAGATGGCAAAGCTAAGTCGTTGTGCAATGTGTGACACTTTAGTTCTACTTCCTAGAAGCCCAACTGAACAGGCGTTGCGGACCCTCCCCCTCCTTGTCCATGTCGGGCATCTTCAACGCCGAGCTAAGACTCCAAAATTGGTCCCAAGCACGAGACAACACAAACTCAAGCAGGAAAAGACTTGTCGAGCCTCTTGGACCCGTAGTACTCCGCATTCCTCGTTCCACATCCCATACTGTGAAAGATTCCGAACCCGACCAGGCCAAGTTCAACACGGATACCAAGCACTCTACTTCATCACTACAAACTCACCATTCCAATATGGCTTGCTAGCTGTCCCTCTATCGTGCTCTCAAGGACTCCTTGTCCTCTATAAAACCCACAAATGTCTTCACGGTAACCTCCCTCCACCTTGAATCAACCATTCAACTACAAACACATTTTACACAACACACTCTTCTCCACCGAGGATGGACGCCGGCCAGGTACAAGTCTTCCTGGGCTTGAATGAACACATGGACTAATGCCCGAAACGCAGGTTGACCAACTCGAAAATGCGATCAACATTGCCTGGGACCCGTCCAGCTCCAACGACCTAAAAGCACAAGCCCTCAATTTTATCCACCAGCTCCGTACCGATGCCACTGCATGGCAAGTATGTCTTCCTCTCTTCACGAAAGACCCTCCTCCGCCAGATACCACCCGCCATTTCTGCCTTGATGTCGTCAACTTCGCCATTCAATCTCCCCAGTCAGATGCAAACACTCGGGCATACATAAAAGACAGTCTTTGGACATACGTGCAGCAGAAATTTGGCACTGGACAACAGGCAACAGATTCGAACTTGATTCGGAACAAGCTCACCCAAACCCTGACATACTTGTTCACGGCATTGTACGCGAACGGTTGGGAGTCTTTCTTCGACGACTTCCTTACGCTTGCGGGCAGCGGCTCACTCGGCCAAAGCAATATCCCAGCTACAGCACTCTACCTTCGCATACTAGGCTCAATCCACGATGAAATTGCCGACGTTGTTATGCCACGGACAGAACAAGAGGCAAAACGCAATGCAGAATTGAAGGACCTCGTACGGACAAAAGATGCTCAGAAAGTCTCTCTGTCGTGGCAGGAGATTCTTGCAAAATGGAGACAAATCGACCTCAACATCGTGGAGACATGCTTGAGAGCTGTGAGTCGATGGGCAAGCTGGGTCGACATATCACTTGTCGTCAATGCGACTGTGCTTGAGGCACTGCTTGAAATGGCTGGCCAGCAAAATCTGCATGATCATGAAAGCACTCAAGTCAAGATTCGAGATGCTGCCATAGACACTTTCACAGAAATTGCGAGCAAAAAGATGAGGCCAGCAGAGAAGATTGCACTGCTGACTTTCCTCAATCTGGGCAATGTCGTTGGGCAATTAGTCGCCAGTCCTCCGCTTGCAGAGTACCAGAATACGCCTCAATACGATACAGATCTCGCCGAGACTGTCGCTAAGCTGGTTAATAATGTGATGCGCGACCTGGTCATCGTCTTGGACACAGACTCAGACGATCAAACTAGACAGCGAGCAGATGAGCTCCTGCAATCTTTTGTGCCATATGTACTTCGCTTCTTCTCCGACGAGTACGATGAAGTTTGCTCAACAGTGATTGACTCCTTAACAGATCTTCTCAACCTTTTCCGCAAGATCGTTAAAAAGAATCCCTTACCAGCACACTATTCTATCATGCTGTCGCCAATTTTGAACGCCATCATTCGAAAAATGAAATATGATGAGACTGCGGACTGGGGCGAGGAAGGCGAGGAGACAGATGAGGCTGAGTTCTTCGAACTGCGCAAGCGGTTGAACATCTTGCAGCAATACATTGCTGCGATCGACGAGCAGATGTACATGGACACACTCACACAATTTGTCGCCAGCACGCTGAATAAGCCAAGTAATGAGCTGGCTAAGGTCAACTGGAGAGAGCTTGACCTCTCCTTATACGAGATGTACCTCTTTGGAGATCTGGCCTCCAAGAATCGTGGATTGTACTCGAAAAAGGATCCTTCCTCCGTCGCATCTGCACGTCTCATCGAAATGATGACGCGAATGATAGAGTCAAGTAGGTGTTTGCAGTCGACTGTCCGGCTCAAGGACTAATTATATACAGACATCGATACATACCCACATCCTGCTATTCAGATACAATTCATGGAACTCTGCGTCAGATACTTACCCTTTTTTGAGCAAAATCAAGGCTTCATTCCCAGAGCTTTGGAGATATTTGTGGGATATTCGCACAGCCCCAAGCAAAAGGTGCGCGCTAGAGCCTGGTACCTGTTCCTTCGCTTCGTGAAAGGACTTCGTGGACATCTCGGTGAGGTGTCGCAAACAATTATACAAGCCATAGGTGATCTCCTAATCATCAAAGCATCTTTACCAGAAGACAGAGACGATGATGACGATGATGAGGATGCCAGCGACCCTGCGCGCGATCCTCTTTTTGACAGCCAGATTCACCTCTTCGAGGCAGTTGGCTGCATCTCCTCGGCAGGTTCCATTCCCCTACAGACCAAAATATTATTCCTTCAATCAATCATGAATCCAGTTTTCGCAGATATGGAGGCGAACATCAACGCGGCCAAAAGTGGCGAGGACAGGGCACTCTTACAGATGCACCACGATATCAAGGCGTTAGGAACTCTTGCCCGTGGATATACCGATTGGATGCCTGGGGTGAAAACTGTAGCTCCTCCACCCAATGAGGTTTCTGGAGAGTTCATGCGCGCCGCGGAGGCGATTCTTGTCGCCTTGGAATCGTTAAACACGTCCGGCATGATCAGGGAAGCCTCGCGATTCTCTCTTGCGCGCCTCGTTGGTGGTTGCGGTACCAGCATTTTCGTGCAATTGCCTCGCTGGATTGAAGGGCTCCTGAGTAACACAATTTCCAACGAGGAGATGACCTACTTCTTAGGCCTTTTGCGACAAGTCATTTTCGCCTTTAAAGGCGAAGTCTTCACAGTACTGGACGCCGTTCTGACGCCGTTATTGAGACGAGTCTTTGAGAAGCTTTCGGAAACTCCAACTGGAACCGACGATGAAATTCAGCTCAATTTGCTGCGAAGGGAGTATTTGAACTTTGTACTCATCATCTTGATACACGATCTTGGTGGCGTATTTGTTAGCGCAAGTAAGTCAAGCCCTCCTATCCTTCTTGGTTTATGTACGACACTAATCAGGTTATATAGACAACCAATCTATCTTCGAGTCATTCATCGAAGCCGTCAGCCACTTTGCTCGCTCGCCTGATGATCTCACGACGTCTCGTCTTGCATTCTCCGTCCTCACCAAAATGACATCGGTATGGGGTGGTCCGGATGTTACTCTCACGAGCGGCGCGAACTCCAACTCCCCTCCTCCAAGTCCAACAAGTCTACCTTCAACTCCACTGCTGCCAGGCTTTGATCAATTCGCTATCACAAAATTCTCGCCATTGAGTTGGGCTATTCCCTCGACACCAGGTTTCAGGGTGCATGATCCATCCAGCAGAGCGCTAGTTCATGACATAGCAGCGCTACAACAGGAAATATTGAAGAAGACGGGAAACATGTATATCCAAGCTCTTGGTCAAGAACTAAGGGGTATGGGAATGGGAGACGCAGATGTGGAGCTCTACCTTACAAAGCTAGGTGGAGATCCCAAGGTCTTCAAAGACTTCCTCGTTAGCTTCTTGGGCAGAGGCGGATCATGAACCCGTCAATTCAGAGGTCGGAGTGAGACAGGTACCAGCCATTATGGCTTGAAGTGACTGCGATGATAGATATGGCGAATTGTTTGCATTTTTGGGGGGGTTGGGATGCACAATACCACGGGAGAAAATCAGTGCCTTTGATAGATTGATTTCGGAATCTGAATGATAGATCTATGATAAATTACGCGTCTTAGACTTGTGTTGACCATGTTGAGTCGCTTCATGATAGTGGCTTCCGGCTCGATCTACTAGAGTCAATCGGCCTCTCGCACTAACAACGACCGAACCTCCTCAAAGCTGTGGCAGAAACTTCAACAAAAACAGTTACTGGTCTCTACCTATGAAGCTAGATGCAGGATTGATGAACGGCTAGCCGCTTGTTTGTCTTGAATAAGACTTCGTCATGTGATTTTTATATACTAGCTGTCTGGACTATTTCGGCGGCCCAGATTCTCAACACCTAATCTCACCGTGTTACCATCGACCTTTTTCATCGGAATTCAGCTTTTATTGGTCTGCTGCCCCTCTAAAACAACTTCGAAGGCCAGATACACGAATCTGCCCATTGCTTCCGCCATCGCCATCGCCATCGCCGTCGTCAACGCTCCACCGCTTTACTGCGTCATTCACTACGATGGTTTTCAATTGCCGCAAACGCGAAGCAAGCGGCGGTCCTGAAGGTGATAGTTCGGCGACGATGTCAAGCTCCGAGTGGGCGGGAGTAGCCGATGTTGATGAGGAGGACGACTCAATAATCCACAATCAGTCAACAGCCGCAGTGACAACGATGACCAAATCCTCTGCCCGTCGATTCAAAAAGGCTAGGAAAGGCAGCAAATCGAAGTCGTTCATGGATCTGCCAAGGGAATTGCGAGACCAGATCTATCGGGAGATTCTGACACATTCCGGTCCAGTTGAGATACAACAACCCAAATTCCATCTCGCGGTTCGAGCTGTGCCAGCCCTGTCCGTCGCTATTCTGAGAACAACCAGAAAGATCTACGAGGAAGCGCTAAGCATCATGTTTTCTGAAAATTACTTCGTCCTCGACTTGAACATGATTACGGCGATTGACTGGCTCGGGTCACTTCCTACGGCTAGGCTCTCTGACTTCGTGACTGAGATCGGATTGTCGAAGGCTATCATGACTGGCTACCTAAGACTCGAGCTAGGACTCTTTGACTCCAGCAAGCTACGTCAAGACTTCATCAAGAAGCTAGTTTACGAGCTTAATATCAAAACCATCAACATCGAGGTTCCAGACCAGTACAAACCAGATCCTCGTGCCGCTGCAGTCGCAGCAGCCAATCCCATTGGTAATCCACTACTCGCATTTCGCTCAAGATCAGACTACTCTTGGTCGTTTACCAAAGAGCTGCTCGACGTATTGCTCGATCGCGGTTTCACAACCTTGCGACTCAACTACGCATCACCTCATCCGTCCAAGGATCCTCACGATCTGGTCAAGCTCTACGCTCTCGCGCGGGTGCTCTACAAGGACGACGAATTCGATGTTGAGACTGCCGTCAAGCGTACCGAGATGGCAAGGGAGGCTGGGAGACGACCGGAGTTTGCGGGTAGGGCTGATGTTGAGAGACACGTCCGTTCCAATCGCAGGATGAGAGACGTCGCGGCTAAGTACGACACTTCTCAGCGTGCATGGGAGAAGAATGGGACTGCGGTCATTGTACGGGCTTGGGATGATGTCGTGGGCGGTGAGAAGAATAGTGAGGGTCTCTTCGAGATGAGGAGGTTGGTCAAGGAGGCTTCAGAGAACTTGCCCCGTGAGGGATGGTTTGACTGAGTTGGAATGGAGAAGGAGGTGCAGATCGAATTTGTCAGGACCGAACCTCGATACCAGTACCAGTAATAAACCGAAATCTGGAAAGCACCAGAGTCACAAAGACTGTTTGGGGGAGTTTGGATCACGGTAGGTTACTGCAGGGAGTTCATGGCATGCCGTCACACATCAGAACGGATGCCAATGGGAATTCTGAGCGGACGGCCTGCACCCTCTCCTTATAACTCGTACCTATCAGGCTGAACATTGAGCACAGGAACGTGCCGATCAGAGACCGTGGTTCTAGAATGGCCTGATTTTGCCAGAACTGTGCCCAGCACGCAATGTATTCGTAACCCCGGACGGATCAAAATAGAAAATATTGCGAGCAACTGCAGCATCACGAGATTTCCCCATGATGTCTCTTTTCTCTTGTCTCTTCGATCAATCGATGATTGTTCATAAAAGGAGCGGGATCAATTGGAAGTAACACTCCATAAATAGACGACTACTTGAGCAACACAAGAATCCTCGCGAACGACTTCAGACTTGAGAAAAATCTTGGGTCATGAGCTTGGAGGAGTCCGAGGCGCACAGACTCTCTTGACGAATTTTGGGCTAATCAGAAGGCCGGTTATGGCTTGACAAAGATTCAATTATCTCTCGCCAACACGTGCATCCATCGCTAAAGCTCGTTCAAGTTGCTGAGTCGGATTGTGCTAGTAAGGGCCCATGGCTGCAAATGGACTCACCATCGTCAATAGCTGTTCAGGATAAGGTCTGAGAATGTCAAGATGAATTATCAATGTACACCGTCACAACGAGTTTTAGAACCCTCAAACTAAGAGTGAATATACAGGATCTCGAAGACAAACTTTCCCGAAGTATCTTACTCCAGATAGTGATATAATACTGAAAATGAACTATGAAGCTGCGAATCATCTCAAAAAAACTCGCCATGAAGACCGCGAGTCTCCTCGTCCTCGATGTGGAAACTCAAAACCATGTCCAGGATGATATATCTAAAGTCTTAGGTAACAACAGAAGGCAGCCCAAGTTATCGGTTCACAATTCATACATGTCTCAATCAGGTTAGAGCAACGAGACCCTGCAGCGTGGGGATTCTCCCTGAATCTCTATTCTTGACTCGGCTTCTCGCAGACCGCGGGGAGCGGCAAAGCTTCCATCTGCATTTACCCACCTACATAATCGATCCCCCCAACTCTAATTGAGGACTTAAAGAAGCAAGCTGGAGGAAACCGACTGATTCACACGCCAAGACCAACTGCTCAGAAGACTCCGAAGACTCGTCTGCCACCAAGGTACTCCTTCATAGCGACACACCCGATCAACCCGACCCCAATTCAAATCTATCTGCGCCAACGTCGCAAACCATAGCTTCCGTTCTCGTACTACCATACCCCATACGTATCACAGGCAGAGATGAACCTTACATGATCCCCGGCCTCCCCGAAAAGTCCACTGAGAAACGCACGGATGGGCCCCAAATCAAAAGCCTGCGTCGCCTGTCGCGTAGCCAAAAGAACATGTATTCACAATGACCACCCACCGTGCAAGAGATGTAAAGACCGGGGCGATGAGTGCTTCTTCCCGCCGCCGGGGACGAGTAATTTACATCGGCAACCTAGGGGACTTAGGCCGGGGAGACAGAGAATTGATGTTAAGGAGATGTGTGCTAGTCCAGGGGCGGGAGGGCATGGGTCTTTTGGAGCGAATATTTCGGTGGCAGAGGGTGGACGAGGAGGATTGGGGGCGAGTGGGAGAGGAGGAGCTGGGAGCGTTGCTGGGAGAGACGGTGATGGGGAGGGAAAGGCGGAAGCGGTGGATTTGAGTCGGAGAGATCCGTTCAAGCTTTTTACGGATGACGTGAAGAATTCTTATTTGAGGTGTTCGTATAAATGGAGCTTTCATCATATTCCTACGCTTTTGGATAAGGTGAGAAAGGGGACGTTGGAGGGGAGTTTGATTTGGGCTATTCTTGCATTGGCGATACGGTATGTTTTTACTCTAGCTCGGCATCCTGGCTATTGGGAGAGGGGAATCGGTTGCAAGAGAGATTGAGAGTTTGGAGGCTAATTGATACGGCATAGATTTACGAGTGATCCTCCTTCGCCTTTTGGGACGCCGCTGGAAGCGAGTAATGCCTTTGCGACGCATGCGCGATCGATTATACTTCAGGACATGGAACAACCCACCGTCAGTCGAATCCAGACACTTCTTATGATTACAGGACATTCTTGGGGGGCAGGAGAAGGAAGAAGAGCGTGGATGTTCTTAGGCATGGCAGTAAGAGGAGCGCAAGTTATTGGACTCTTTCAGGAATCTGGACCGGCTCTGACGCGCGAGGAATTTATACTAGCAGAAGAGAGGAGGCGGACGGCGTGGACGTGTTTCCTCATGGATAGTTTGCTCAGTGGTGGCAAGGGAAGGAGGAGGAGTTTGGCAGCAGAGGATATGCAGATACAACTCCCGTGTGATACTGGATACTTCTATTTTGGAGAACCGGTGAGGTGTCAAAGGCTGAATGAGACAGAGGAGGATTTGAGAGCCGTGAGAATGGCTTCACAAGGACGTCTTGATATCGGTAACATCGGCATTGTAGGATACACGATGCAAGTCGCGGATACATGGGGAGCAGTGGCGCGATGGGCATGCTCGACGACCGAAGACTTACCCTGGGAGCGAGCCTCTGAATACCAGACCCTTATGCGATCTTTGGAGCGGTGGCGGACGTCTTTGCCCAGTCGACTGGCTTATAGCGTTTCCTCCCTGCATGCGCATAGTGCTTCAGACCAGGGACAGGCATTCTGCTATATGCACTCCGTCTATTTCATGTGTCTCATGTTCCTCAACCGTTCCTACCTCCAATCTCTACCCGAAGTCGAACCGCGCAAACGAGCGCCCACGGGATCGGAGTTGGAAAGACGTTGGCACCAATGGGAGCTTCAATCGAAAAAAGAGTTACTGGCCGTTGCGAATCAAGTCTGCGAGATGCTCTACGAGATGCGGAATTTCGGGCTCTTCTTCCTGAGGGGTTTGGTGCCTTGGATTGGCTTTACGGCTTATACTGCTACGGGGATTATGCTTTACTACTATCATTTTCCGGATCAGAATGAGAAGAGTAATGCCATGAGTCAGGCGAGGGATCATGTTGTTCAAGGGTGCATGTTTTTGAAGGATATGAAGGGGAGTTGGCCAATGGCTGATACTTGGGTTAGTTTACTTCCTTCCCTCTGAGTTGTTTTCTCTCTGTACTCGATGATCATGTGCGACTGGTTACTGACAATTCTCACCAGCGCGAGACAATCAAACAAATGCAAATTTACTATTCCAACATCAAAACCAAAGGCGAGCAATCCATCACCCAAAACGAGCGCCGCGAAATGCGTAACGCAATCGTCGATTATGGTGCCCTCCAACCCTCCCCCGTTCACTCCTCATCTGAAAATGAAGGAGGTCCTGCTGCTGGGCTTTTGGGCAAACTGAAGTTACAGTATATCACGAGTGCAACGTCATCTTCCTCAGCACCAATACCAAATGCAGCAACTGTCCAGACACCAGTCACCCTTCCCTCACTACAAAGTTCAAGTTCCCCATTATCGCACAACCCCAATTCACCAATGCCATCGCACCAGCAACAATCGCCTATGCCACAGTACAATCAACAACAACAGCATCATCCTCATCAATCTTCAATATCACATAATCACCACTCACCCATGCCGTTCAAGAGAAGTCCCAGTCCATCTGGCGAGAATCCGAATATGGGACCACATCAGCCCCAGCAGCAGACGATGCCTGTACCTGGAAGTGGAGGATACCAAACCCTGGAATTAGACTTTCTGTCACCGGGATTCGATATGTTCGAGATGGATTTCAATATCAATGATGGGGATTTGGAAAGTGCCATTGCGGATGCGGCGCAGGGGTTTTGGAACGATTTTCCGGGTGAGGTGGAGGTTTTGTAGATTTATTTTTTTTCCCCGCCGTTTTGAGGGAGAGGGGATGGGAGCGTTTTGTTTTGGTGGGGTTGGCCGGGTTTGGGATTGAGCTAGGTGTACATGGGTTTGATACACTTATATGGAATGCTACATGGCCGCGATCTGGATTGGGATGGGTGGGATGTGGGATAGCGAATAAGCAGATTAGTAGAGGGTCGTTGGGTATAGATGGATTGTCTGTTTTCCTTTTGTTCTGGATATGATATGGCTTATGGGATACTCCTTTTTTTTCCCTCATTTCTTTTAGATGGTTCGTTGCGTTGATATCCAGATTTTTAGATTTTTTTTGTGGAGCTGTTGGGGCGAGGGTTGTGGTGATTTTCTGAAAGATGAAAAAAGAGAAAATGTGCTTTCATGGGTTGGGGATGGGTTGATGATGGTTGTTGCTGGATAGTCGTTTTGGAATGGACGCACTGGAAGGGTTTTGTGTAGGTTGGGATATTTATGGGAATGTCCATTGATGTCGCTCCCTCGGTTTGACTTTGAATAGAAAAATCCGGTTGTTGGTGAGGTGGATACAAAAGTTGAGATGGGTATCAATATTATCGATTTTGGGCTCGAATCTGTCATCGTAAGATATCTTTTATTGTGAAGGCCTCTGAGTTGAGCGAGTGGCGTATTGTGAATAGAGAGTATGTGTGTGGTTTCAAAGTAATGTTGAAATCTGGACTTTTGGGATCTTGGGGACGAGATAGCTCGGAGATGGTGTGGTGGGGTTTTCGTGTGATGGTGGTTGTGGGTGTTTTGCTTTCTCTGTGGTTGTTCGTAGGTTAGTGGCCTGGTAGGTACGAGTCTAGAGATATTCGCCGTCCTTTTTCACTCAGTAAGAAAGTGTGGAGCTTAGCATGACATGTCGTTGGAGTAAGTGGTGGAAATATCCTTTTGATACGTCTGAGAAAGGTGATTTGGATTTGGCAGATGTACGTTGTTAGGTTTTAAATGCCGTCGAGGTTATTTCCGTTCGGGTGTTCAATTGGTGATTTGTAATACGTTTTGCGGTTCACGGTATTGTCAGTTTGTTTAACGAAAGAGATTTTGTTCGAGTGATGGTCTGATAGCTGGATTGTGGAGAGAGCCTGTTTAAAAGTTCGTCCGACGGGGTGATGGACCGAAACTTGGTGGTAGTTGGATGTGTATCCATCGGTGATGGGACTGTGGCACTGCTATATTGATACTTGATTAGAGTTATTGGAATGTTTCGATTGTGCTGGGTACCTAGCAAGACTTGAGTCCAGTGAAGATCTTTCTCTTCGCGCGTTTGCGTATATAGACCGATCTTTCCTTCGACTCTTTTCTTGTTGACAAACAACCGCTTGGTTACGAATCTTCAGTACGTTTCCTTTCCTTTGCCATTCGACTCGTCTGTGCCTTACCCTCTAAGTTCCACGAGTTTACTTCCACAAACTGGCTGGCGCAGTAATTTCTTCCTCCGATTTCTCAGGCTATCCAACACTAACCCGTCGGAAGCTTACCCGAATCCACCACAAGTTCTCGCTCTTCGCTACTACCTTTTCAGCAACGAGCGCAATTGCCACAATTCTACCAGTACCAGAATATACCTGGTGGTCCATTCCTACCACGTGTCAGAAAGCCTTAACCATAGGCCAAGGTCCCGCATATTGCGTCCTTAACGAACTACCCCCCTAAATCGTCTGCTATGCCAGCATCAAGCAAGGAAACTGCGACGAAGAAGAAAATGGTACTTGATTTGGCTCTCTTGCTACTTGTAGACCTGGCTTCAAAGTGGTGAATTTGCCAAGTTTCTGTGTGTATGATACCCTACCTAAGGGATTTAGTTTGGTCACGAGAGGATCCGGGCTTATCTTGCCGGAGGAGTTTGTTCGAGGAATGGGTTGACGAAGCCATCTGATATTGGCTTCGAGGGCTGGCGCCCCCTGATTTGACCACGTCTACGGCCTCGGTGGCAAACCCAATGTTGCGATGGAAAGACAGGCTACCTGATATTCAGCAGTTTTCTCGTTATGGAAGCATATTGTTTGTTGATCTGTTCAAAGTGCCAAGAAAGGAAGTGCTTTTCATGAGTCTAAATTCCTGTCATATCCGAACAAAGGACCAAAGATATTGAATACGGGATGTGCTTCAATGACAAGAAGAGGTAGATATTCTGAAGAGATCAGTTGCCAGGATTTGGTGGCTGTCGTGATCAATGTAAAGATGCTGTGTTGATCCTGGAATATCAAGTAAGACGACTGCCTATTTTTGCGGACGATGGACGACTGGGTGATGGGTGGTGTTTTGTGTAGCAGAGCAAGTCGATGTCGATGTCGATTTGATTGCGCCGGCGCCAGCAACAGTCTGAGATATTCCCGTCGCACAGACACTCATGCTGCAATATACAGCAAGCTACCTCTTTTGTTTACAAACATTCAATTTCAAGACTTCGCATAACATTTCCATTCCAGCATCATGTTCGCTCCGATACACAGTTAATGTCTAATCCCTATACATGAGACTTCCATAAACTTACTGTACCATAAGATGGCTTCTTCACCAGCGTTGGACCCCAGAACCGTCATCGCAGCCATCGCGGCTCCATCAACATGTACCGCGTCAATTAAAGCAAATCTCCAGCAACTCTTAAACCCAGGACTCGCCAACAAGCTCACCAGCAATGGAAAGGAGAATCCTAGAAATCGGGCAGGTCGCAAGCCCGGTATATTGGCCGTTGCTCCGAAGTCAAGCGCGCTGAAGGGAAGGACTCAGCGCAAAGTCGCAGATGCAATACCTGCACCAGACGAGAGCCCCGAACTCAGCCCAAGGGAAAAGCTCAATTTGGCATTCGAAGCTGTAAATGCAGCTCTGACAACCCTATCACAATTGACAAAGGACAAGCCGGCCCAGATAGTGAAGACAAGGTCACCATCTATACAATCCATCCGCTCGTCAGCTTCGAGATCTCAAAAACCTGCAGCGGCTCCAAAAGCTCGGCGCCCCTTAAAACCTCGATCACCAAACGATCAGAGGAACAATCCTAGCTCGGACGAAGCACAAGCGTCGCCAGCCCAAATTACAGCGGAATGCGCGAGGGCAGCTTTGGCACACATACGAGAACAGAATGGGCCGATTGCAATTCATGAGAAGGAATTTCAAGTGGAAAATGGAATGCTTGCACTGATCGGAAAATGCATTGCTCACGACTTGGAATCGTTGGCCCTGAAAGAGCTTAGAATACTGAGGAGACGCCTGGCAGCATATATTGGCGAGACTGGCGAGTGTCAAGGCAATGGCATCAATTCTGCCAAGGTTGCAGATCCGGAAAGAGAATCGATCGCTGATCTCCTCCAGTTTGAGGATATTTCTGAGGGTTCTCCAGTAGCACAGCTGGTCATAGGCCACCAGCTTCATGTCGTGAAGCTTCTCATCAAAATGCGACAACCGAGGACCACGGAGGCTGCGTTGAGGTATCTCGACATGAACGTGGGCTCTTCTCCGGCAAACTTGCTCTTGCACCAGGCGCACGATCCAAAAACACAAGGCAAGTCAGCACGCCAGCTTGAGATATTTGCCCAATCATTACTTTCGATGTGCCCAAGTGTCGCAACGGCAGATGATCCACTGGCTATCAATTCACGGTTTAGCATTTCACCAGAAGCTGCTTTTCAAATACAATCTCTCGCCTTTCGAGTGCGCATATCTTGGTGGTGTCTGGCAGCTCACAAGCCTGATGTTGAGAAGGAGCTTTGGAATCCACTCTTGAAGAGCCTGGCCACTTTCAGCCGAAGAGCTAATTTGGTCCCATCGCGAAAATACGAGATGGCAGCTTCTAATGTGCGGGAGATAGAGGCTGGCCTGGAAGTCTGTCTTCGATCGATCAAGACTATGCCGTCTCCTGAGGGCACCAAACAATTACTGCCTGCCATATATCGGGCCCTGAGCCAGCTTGCTCAAGCCGCCAATTTGACTACGAAAGCCATGGAGTTGACCAATGCTCTCTCACCAGCCAGAGAGAACTCCTCAATCGAGTCCGTATCTGCAGCACGTACGATACGGTTGGCTACCATTGGCATTGCAAGTAAGTGTGGAGAGGCCCTGATTCGACAAGCCTTGACGGCACTGTTAGGAAACTTGAATGGGAATGCAACAGCTATGGACAGTCTTCTCGTAGAAGTAGCCGGGCTTCGTCGTGCGTCGTTGAAAATATTTCAAGAGGAGATGGCCGGAAAGGAAAATAGTATGCCATCTTCCCTTGGTAAATTATGTTGCGAGGTGGTGTTTGCATCGCTTCACTTCCTGGTGCAATACATGGAAAATTCATCGTCCTCGGATTCTGTTCAGGAGACAGCAGAACGTTGTCAAGAGAAGCGGAGAGTTGCCGAAAAGGTCTACAAGGTCTTTATCGAATCGGTGTTCCTGTGCTGCAAACGTTGCATCCCCATCTCTGTCTTTTCCTTCGACACCGTCGACTCGGTCCTCCAGGATTGCGTTGCTATGATCAAGCAATTGCAACCAAGTGAAGATGCGGACGATGAGCATACCTACCAATTCCATCAGACATTGCAATTTCCATTTGTGCGGATTTCTAACAACTATTACAACTTTGCGATGCAAGAGAATAAATCAGAGGGTTCTTCGAGTGCTTTGCCTGCTGTGGCTCTACGAAGAAGCGTCGAGGTTTTGCGTGGACGAACGGCTATGGAGAGAGGAAGTGGATTATTCGCCACCAAATTGGAGCGACTTTCTACTCTACTTCATGATGGCAAGCGGTATGAAGAGTCCTATCGATTCATGGAAGAGACTTTACATGAACATCTCGCAAGTGGCCTGGTTCGATCTGCAGCAGAAGAGGCTGCCAGATCATCACTCCATGCACTCTCCCACGCCAAAGGCCCCACATCCATGCTTGCTAGAGCTCTTCGTCGATCACATCAAATCCTGCTCAAAATCAGGGACTCCAATGAGACTGATGCAGAGGTTTTGGATGATGAGAGCATGCCGCCTGAGGAAAGAGGTCTTCTTTTGGAATTGCAGCTGCACATAGCTGGACAGGACGTTCTGGGCCGGCATGTGAATGAGATTATTCTCTCCAGAGTGAGCTACCTAGTCCACACACTGTTTGGAATCTACAACGTCGGGGAATTTCCTATACGAAGACTACGTGTCGCCGTGTTCACGTCTCGACTTGTCACCCAGCACTCGGGCTTGTTGCACGACGACCTGACAACCATACTAGACGAGTGTACACAGCCGTCAAAGTCCTTGGGACAGGACATCGGCCTATATCCTCAGTTCGATCATCTCTGCGCTCTCTTGCGAGTGACCCTGGCATTCCGATCACAGCCTGTGGAAATCCATGTGCTAGATGATTCTCTCAAAACTTGGAGATCAATTCTAGCATCTTCCCAAGATTGTTCAGCACGTATTGATGACGTCGCAGTCTGGGTTTCGCATCTAGGTCTTATATCTGACTTCTTTGAGCTACAAGGGCTCTGGCATCAGGCTATTCTATCTCTGGACATGCTCTTCCAGGCTACGGAGTTGTTTCCTAACCCTGACCTAGCGATCCTTATCAAGAGTCTGATCCGGCAAGACATGTGCAATCTTGCGTTAGGTTATTCAGGAAAGGCAGGCCATCTGCTCGAAAAGGCAAGGCTACTTCTCAGTCGAGATGGTGTCGGTCCAGAAATGGTGCTCAAGTGGCACATTGCTCACGCAGAGTATCTTCTGGCAATTGGAAACGTTGAAAAGTGTGGAGAGACTCTTGCGCAATGTGAACTTGTCGCAACAGCTTCACCTGATGTATACCAAATTTCAGGGCCCGGCGGAACAGTATCTTCGAGGATCAGAGCGAAACGACTTCTTGCGGACGCGTCGTATGTGTACTCGATCTACAGTTTGGAAATTGGCGATCATGCCGCAGCTTTCCATTTCTCGCGGCTGTGCTGTAAGCTCAACCAGAGCGTCTGGACTACGATGGAGACTCAGCAGTCATCATCACAAGCTGGACCAACGGCTACAGGAACAGATACAGAAGTAGATAGGCTCACGAAGAGCATGAACGGCTTGTCAACATCGATGCTCGGTCGTCCGCTTGTGGTATCGACAACGCATGCAACCTTATGCGGCCCGACCTTTTGGTCTTTGGTTCCAGCGCTGTCAAGAGGTCTCCTTCAGTTGTCTGCGGTCTACCTTCATCATGGATGTTTCATTGAAGCTACTCATAATGCGCTACAGGCGAAGAAGATTGCCGACACTGTTGCGTCCCCCTCCGGCATAACTACTTGTGCAACATCGCTGGCAAGTCTACACGTCCGTAGCGGTCGCGTTGACAAAGCTCAAAAGCTTTTTGACGAAGCCGCTGCTGTCGTTGAGGATGTCGGTTTTACGAAAGAGAAGATTCTGTATAATTCCGTTGCGGCTATCATGTGGAGAGCAAGGGAAGAGTTTGAGGACGAGATTGAATGCTGGGACGGGACTATCCAAGCGATAAACCAACTCATCAAGGATGCTTCTCACGACGGATGTGCGACAGCCACGCCTACTGACGAAGACTTGGTGGACAAACTCGCCAGTCTCCAGCTTCAACCAGACCAAAAGCTAAAGAGAGGAACCAAGACGCGAGGTCCTGCCACCAAGTCTGTTCTCAAACCACGAGCAACCAAGGCCACCAAAGCGGCCGCGGAGCCACCACGTTCTGCTGAAGATTGCACCCCTTTGCTGGCTCTTCGAGGCAGCGCTACCCGCCAGAAAATTGCGACGATACTGCAAAAAGGAGACGACACTGAAGCTAGCGCTCTCATGCCTGAGGCAGAAGAGTGTCAGTCGTCTCAAGGAGCGAGAATCGATCATGCAACTACAAAGTTTCGCATTCTTCTCAGAGAAGCCACTCGGCAGATCGCATCAAACTTGACATTTGGCGCGCTCCCGGAGTCTACCATCGCACTTCCTGCGTTGGCACGATCTGAGCGAAGGCCATCGCATCAACTTGATAGTTTAAATGTCGCAGCCACAACTCAGAAGAAGGGAACTGCTCGCTCGACCAAAAAGGCGCCCGTCAAGAAGACCGCCGTAGCCAAAACCGATTTCGCTGTCACTCTGCAAGCAGCTCGCGACTGTCTCCTTGAGTACCATCAGTCAAGCCTTCGCAAATCACCTATTGACACGTTTCGAGAATTGAGCGAACTTCTCGGTGCTTCATCGATCTTGCTTTCTGCTACGGAACACATCCAGCCCAAGAGCTTCGTCCACCCTCTATCCAACGCCTACTATCTTGACCTTCCGAGTATTCACTCCTCGTGTCTAGAGCAGTCTGTGTTGAAGATAGAGAACGAGATGGTCGCCCCAAAGGACAAGACCCTCAAGTGGCCGACTGTGAGCCAAGCTCGATTCGAGGAGACTGCGGTGCCCTCCGCAACCCAGTTCAAGGAAGAATACATTGACATTCTGCCCGAAAGCTGGACCACCATTTCCATCTCATTGGACCAAGCCAAGGGAGAACTTCTCCTCACACGTTATCGATGCGGTCAATCACCACTCATCCTTCGCCTTCCCATGGCACGCCATCAATCCCGAGATCTGGACGAGGATGTATTTGACTTCTCTGCTGGGAAAAACGAGATTAAGGAAATCGCAGATCTCGCCAACTTTAGTGCACATGACGCGCGAGACATGAGCAAGAAAGGCGCAAAGACCCAGTGGTGGGCTGAACGTGAAGCTTTGGATCTACGTCTCAAAGAAGTTCTTCTCAATATCGAGAATATCTGGCTTGGTGGCTTTCGCGGAATTTTTGCGCAAGACAGATGCGACCCACAAGCCCTGGCTAATTTTCAGAGCGACCTGTTCAAAATCATGGGACGGCATTTGCCCTCTAGACAAGGTAGAGTCCAACCAAAGGCAATTAAACTTGACCCGCGAATCTTGGAGCTGTTCACCGGGCTGGGTGACCCAGATGAAGAAGAAAATGACATTGATGAAGCTTTGACGGATCTTATGTATTTCGTCGTCGACATCTTGCAATTCAACGGAGAGCGCAACGCTTATGATGAGATTGGATTTGATGCGGTATGTAAAATCAAGCAACATGCTAACCAGAGTCGCACTAACATTAGATAGATGGTCATCGAGACTATTGATGCTCTCAAAACCTATCACCGTTCTACTGAAATTGAGGAGGAGGATACCCACACCATTCTGATTCTGGACAAATGTCTCCATGGTATCCCCTGGGAATCACTTCCTAGCCTTCGCGGTCAAAGCATCTCTCGCGTACCATCCCTGGCGGCACTTCGACATCGAATCCTCCTGATCGAAAATTCCCAAATTGGAATGGAAGAAGCACATGAAGGTCGCTTCTATGTCTCTCGCTCATCAGGATCCTCAATACTCAATCCTTCTGGAGACTTGAAGAGCACGCAGGAGACTATACAACCTCTTCTTCAGACCCTTCCCGATACATGGACACACTCGCTCAGTGCTCAAGATGAAAGCGGTTTTGCCAGTCTCCTCGCCAATAATGAGATCATGCTGTATTTTGGACATGGTTGTGGTTCTCAATACATTCGTTCCCGCGCTGTCAAGAAGCTGGCACTAGCTGAAGCTGGGAGGGTTTCGACCTGTGCTACAACATGGCTTATGGGTTGTTCATCGGCTGTTGTTAATGAGAATGGTGTGTTTGAGCCAGACGGAATGGCTCTTGCGTATATTACTGCTGGCGCTCCCGCGGTTGTAGGCACACTTTGGGATGTGACCGACAAAGATTGTGATCGTGCTTCTGTCAAAGCTGGAGAGCTCTGGGGATTATGGGACATCCCCGCCGGATCAACTTCCAAGATCTCGAAAGGCAAAGGCAAGGAAGTGGAGACTGCGAGAAATGGGAGTGTGGCTGCTCGTAGAAAGTTGTTCGAGAGTAGGGCTAAGGAGGATGTGAGGACGAAGAGGGGTGTTAGTCCTGAACCAGTCAAGAGGAGGATGGATCTTTCTCGGGCGGTGGCACGAGGAAGAGAAAGTTGTTACTTGAAGTACTTGAATGGGGCTGCGATGGTGACTTATGGCATTCCTGTTTATTTGAGAGATTAGGATCATGGGCAGCGGTGCTGTGGGATGGCCTCGAAGGAGTTTGTGTGAGCGTATCGCTGTCATTATTTTTGTAAGAACGACATGGTGAGAGACTAATTGTCAGATTAGCCAACTTGTAACAACACGGAGATATTCATTGAGACCTGAGGGACTTTGCGTGACTTGTAAAAGTCATTCGGACCAACCTCTTCCTACCAAATTCTCGAGGCCCTGTCTCCTGATCTATATATATCGTTGAGCGCACTCTTTGTTAGACGCCGGGACCAATTTCTCTTGTGTAGCAGGTGGGCTTCAGGGGTTGTTTGAGATTCTGGATGGAAAGCTGGATTGTAGGTGGTGATCACCTTTTGTCGTGATGCTCGCCTCTCGACAGTGGATGCCTGATGGCCGAGACAGTGGATGCCTGATGGCCAAGACAGTGGATGCCTGATGGCCAAGACAAGAGGCAGTATTCTCTCCTCCAAGCCAGCTTCCTAATTGGCACTAGTTCCCGAACGAGCCGCATATGAACAGGACCTGTGATTGGCAGTTCGGATATCTCCTCACCAAAGCCTACGGCAGATCTGGAGGCTACCGCTCCGTGCTTACTGTGTAGGTTTGAACCTCTCGATATCCGCGCGAGACCGACCCAGTGGACGACACGCTTGAAGTCATCGAGGTCGCCTACCATAGGCCTGGTTGGTACAACCACCATTCTTATCTTGTACGACTTAGGAACACGCGTATTTCCTTTGGCCATGACGTTCATCATCCAGTTTACTTCCCTCTTTCTGGCCCACGGCCGGTTAACATCTTTCAAAAGCACCAATCACCTTCCGCAGTGGATCATTTTGTATGCTACTATCGTGTGGAAAGTACCGGACACCGGTACCATTGTGACGGCGCTGAAGAGATAGGCAACTTATATTATGAGCTGGGGTCAAGCTATTCAAGAGCTTCGAAGCTCCCATGCTTCCCCACTAACCAGGGAGCTTGATTGTTTTGTTTCCAACCGTTCTTTTTGAGTAGCTTGAAGTGTACAAGCTATCTTACAAGCAGAATGCATCAATCAATGTCGCGCCTTGTTGCGTTCATAGCATGCGTTTTCGCGCTGCTCAACGGGCTCTCCATGGCTCGCGAGACGATGGATGAAAGAGCTCGAAGTTCTCGTCAAAGACGGGCTAGAATGATGACTCCAGTCAGACGTTCACCGCTGCAGGGTCGCAATAATTCTACATGGCGATTCTTGAACAGTAAGAGTCAAGCATACGCTGTCGATTCTCTGCCGGAAATCGACTTCGACCTTGGAGAAATGGTGAGCAAATTCTTGTCCGAAGCTGAGGAACAACTGGACTGATGGAAATTTCAGTACGCTGGACAAATTCCCATTGGAAACGACACGGCGCGGAAAATGTTCTTTGTCTACCAACCTACTATCAGCGCTCCTGTTGATGAAGTGGTGATTTGGTTCAATGGAGGTCCGGGATGTTCTTCCCTCGAGGGTTTCTTGCAAGAAAACGGTCGATTCATCTGGGGATGGGGACAATATTCGGCTACGGAGAATCTGTACAGCTGGGTCAACTTGACCAATATGCTCTGGGTCGAATACCCAGTCGGGCTTGGCTTCTCGACTGGAAATGTCACTGCCACCACCGAAGAGGAAACGGCTGTCGACTTCATTGCATTTTTTAAGAATTTTTTGGACATTTTCGCCATTAAGAATTTCAAAATTTACGTCACTGGAGAGTCTTACGCAGGGAGGTATGTCCCATACGTGTCTGCCGCCATGTTAGACAAGAACGACAAGGAGAGCTTCAACCTCGCAGGCGCATTGATGTACGATCCCATTATAGGACAATATCAATATAGCGGCCAAGCCATTCCTGCCGTTCCGTACATCCAGGAATACAACAAGTTCTTTAACTTTAACAAGACGTTCATGGATCAACTGGCATCGGCCCACAAGTCTTGCGGTTACGCCGACTTTCTCGACAAATACATGGTATTCCCTCCTGCCGGAGTACAGCCATGGTTAGAAGGAAGTTTCAACAACAAGAGCAGTGCCTGTGATGTGTGGCATCACGCCTGGCAAGCGGCCTTCCAACCCAATCCTTGCTTCAACGTCTACCAGATCTCCAGCATGTGCCCGCTTCTTTCGGATCCTCTCGCGTACCCAAGTGATTTGCAGTATCAGTACCCTGGAATGGGAGGTATCTACTTCAATCGAAGTGATGTTAAGGCTGCTATTCACGGTACACATTCGCGAACTGATATCAGTGTTGATCCATCGCTAACTTTTCTGTAGTCCCACAAGATATCTCCTGGTCCGAATGCTCAGGCCCAGTCTTCGCGCCAAGCAAGGAAGGGCCTTATGAAAATGGAGACACCAGTCTGGATCCAATTCAACATGTCCTTCCTAGGGTCATTGAAGCAACGAATCGTGTCCTTGTCTCCAATGGTAACTACGACTTTGAAATCATCACCAACGGTACTTTGCTCTCCATCCAAAACATGACATGGGGCGGCGCACTTGGCTTCCAGTCAGCACCAACCACCGAAATCAATATCGTCTTGCCAGATATACAGTATCAGGCCACATTTGAGACATCCAGCTTTGGAGGTTGGGACGGTCCAGGCCAAGGCATCATGGGCGTGCAACACTACGAGCGTGGCTTGATGTGGGCAGAGACATTCCAATGTGGTGAGTAAACGATTTTCTCTTCGCGCAGATGCTCCAGATACTGATTATCATATAGGACATATGCAACCTCAATTCCAGCCGCGAAGTAGTTATCGTCATTTACAGTGGTTGTTAGGTCATATTGACGTTTTGTAAATAAGCCAGCCATCTACGCGGACCGCAAAGGCTGTACCAAATATCCGAGTAATCAACGAGGTGACTTCACGAAAAAAGAAAGCATGAACGGAATATAATAATCCAATACGAGATTGACCCAACCTCTAGTAACAATACTACAGTACCCTATCTATGCTAACCTTCTAATCAACCTCTTCGTTAGAATATCTCGCTACAGCAATCCCCGAAACCCTCCAGCCTCAAAAAGACAATCGCAACAATTCCAAATCCTATCCCTCAAACTACAGATTTCTACCTCGATCAAGCAAGAACCCATGAACATGACCCCGCCATCGTGCAGCTGCAGAACACAGCTACCTAATCAGATATGCCGTCAAGAGGTGACAAATCCAAAACAAAGTATGTAAGCTTAAATAAGCAGACGTGCATGAGCAAGCTTGGAGGAACTGGATAGCTTTGACCAATCACATAGAAGAAATTGGAAAGAGAGCAGGGCGAGAGATTGGGAGGGGATGGTATAAGTATCGGGCATTGGATTAATGTTGTGATTTTCTTTTGTCGAAGTCATTGGGATTCAGTGCCATCTTAGGATTCCTCTCACCATTCCCCTAGAATTCTTTACCCGAACCAGAGTACGCAAAATGCCATTACCAACAGACAAAGTCCTCGTCGCCAAAGCCGATGAGGTCAAGGATCTTTTAAAAGGAGCTTTCAATACACCACCAGGTTACCGTCCCGGTAAATCCCCTTCCCTCCCCCCAAAATCCCAAAACCCCAAACTAACACCCCACCCAGCCCACGCAAAAGGCACCCTCCTAACCGGAACATGGCAACCCACAAACCCCCCCTCCCCCCTAACAAAAGCCTGGCACATCCAAACCCCAACGACCCTCCTCGCCCGTTTCTCACACAGCACCGGTATCCCCACCATCCCCTCCAACGCCCCCGATTCCGTCCCCAAAGGCCTCGCCATCCGCTTCAACTACCCACCCACCCTTTCCGGCCACCGAAAACACACAGACATAGTCGCGCACTCGACGCCGCATTTCCCAACCCGCACGGGTGCCGAATTCGGCGCGTTTCTAAGGGCCGTGGGCGCGTCGCAGGGCGAAGGGATACAGCATCCGACTCCGCTCGAGACATTTCTAGGAGACCATCCTTCGACGCTTTCGTTTATCCAGGCTGCGAAACCGTGCCCCGCCAGTTTCGGGACGGAGGGATATTTCGGCCTCAACGCGTTTAAATTCATAGCCGAGACCGGGGCCGAGACATTCGTTCGGTACGAATTCGTGCCTGTAGCCGGGCTATCGCATTTAACAGATGAGGAAGCGAGGAGAAAGGGGCCCGATTACCTCGCCGAGGAGATAAGGGAGAGGGTTTCCCGGGGACGCGTGGGGATAAAATTGCTTGTTCAGGTTGCTGAGGAGGGAGATGTGGTTAATGATGTTACAGTGCGTTGGCCTTCTGAGAGGCGGAAAGAGGAATTGGGAACGATTTGGCTTGATGCTGTTGATGAGGATGGGTTGGAGACGCAGAAGAAGACGATTTTCGATCCGATTCCGAGGGTGGATGGGATTGAGCCTAGTGATGATCCGCTTTTGGAGTTTAGAGCTGCGTTGTACTTGATTAGTGGGAGGGAGAGGAGGGCTGCTTAGGTGCGGTGGTGATGGGTTGTGTGCGGGGTTGGCCGCTTGTGTAATGACATTTTTTTCTCAGTCATTCTCTCTGCCTGCTCCGGGTTTGTCTCGAGTCTTTTGGGTTTTATCTTTGTCTCGTGTATATCCACCAAGCACATCTACCACATACGGTCACAAAATCAAGAAAACTCAAGTTCCCATCCGGTGACTTAGTATTTATATGGCTAGGTAACCCCCAGCAAATCCCCGCTGCTGTCTATCTGTTCCGATTTAGCTCGAGAAGACAGTAAGAACGTTCTTGATCAAGGTCAAGGTCGAAGTCGAGCTTCAAGTCATGCTGATGACATTCCTATCATTGCATTCACCAACAAAGTATCGATATGGCAAGGAAGTGTGGCACTTTCTCTTTCGAAATTTGTCAGTAACCGACATCGATCTCCAATTGCCAATGGCAGAGTATGACACAAAAACCATGTCGTCCATCTTCATGGAAACACACTTACGATACAGTAGAGTCTGCTTAAACCACAATTCTGTGTATATGAGCAGTCTTGGTCAAGTATGATGTACTAACCAATACCATCGAGGCTCAAAGTCGATGGACATGAGCCAAACCCCGCTCAAATACTCTATGATGAAGCTAAACTATAGAAAATATGTCCCAGCCTGTTCTTCGATAGTGAAGATGTCAATTTCTACTTGTTGCTTTTCTCGGCGAGCTTCTCGGCAGGATTTTCGGTTGGCTCCTCGGCGACCTCCTCGATGGGTTCCTCGGAAGCAGTGGGACTCGGGGTCTTGTGGTCTTCATTCCATTCGATGCACTTGGAGAGCTCAAGAGAGCCTCCGAAGATGTCCAATGCACTACCGATGGTCAAGTCTACCTTTCCACGGCTGAGTTTGGCAACTTTATCCAGATCTTGGATGTCTTTGGCGCCGCCGGCGTAAGTAACAGGGATCGAGCACCATTTTCCGAGTTTCTCAACCAAATCTTCGTCGATACCCTTTTGGAGACCTTCGTTGTCGGCTGCATGGACGAGAAATTCGCTGCAGTACTTCTCAAGGAACTTGATGTTCTCTTTTTGCTATCAGTGTTGCAACTACGAAAATTTGGCACGATGTGACATACTCTCGGTGACTTCAAAGTCAGTGATGGTCTGCCACTTGTCCATGGCCACGAACCAAGAGCTGAGTTGTCTTCGACAACTGAGGTCGATGACAAGATCTTTCTTGCCGTTTTTGAGAGCCCTGAGCAGTAAATCCAATCGTTCTTGCGAGAATGAGCCTTTTGGAAAAATGTACGACGTGACGATGACCTGACAATTCAGTTATTAATGACTTTGTCGCGTAACACCACCGGGCTAAATATCCCCATCCAACAACGGTTTCGAACCAGAGCGTGCTATCCAAATTCGAGGTAAGGGACGGCGTTAGACAGGTGGAATAGTGGATGCAAGGCGTAGGAGTGGAAATTAATCGAGAGACTGAGAGCGCTCACCTTGCTTGCTCCCCACTCTATCCACTCGGCAGCATTGCCATCGTTGATACCACCTCCAACTTGCAATACACCAGGACAGTTGACGAGTGCATTTTTGGCAATTTCTAGATTTCCAGGTCCAAGCATGATCATGTGTGCTCCCGTGAGTCCGCTCTCCTTGTAAAGCTTGGCAAAATAGCTGGCCGAGTGCTTCGAAACATGATTCTCTTTCAGGTCACCAGCCTTGGTGGTCAGTGTTCCTCCAACGATCTGCTTGACCTGGCCTTGATGAAGGTCGATGCAGGGGCGGAACTTTGTCATGATGCTGAAAGAACACGGGAGTAAGAGAGACGGGTGAATCTTATCTATTTGAGTGTAGTACGCCTGAGAGATGGGCTATTCCCATCAGATCCGCAGATGGCAATGATTTTCTGGTGTTTTTGGGTTTGAGTTGTCTTTGTTCGAGCCTGAGACGCAGGACCAAACTGCACTTGAAATGCCAGTGCGTAGATTTGAAACCGGCCACCATTATCGATTGAAGTTTCTAGCACGAACGGTATTCTACATATTGGTGCCAGACTCGAATCACGTGAGTACTCTTTCCCCAAGGACAGCTGTCAAAAGGCAATGGCTTCAAGTAGGGCCCTACTATGTAAATCTTGGTGGCGGGTAGACCCCATACTGTTGGGCGATATACATAGTACAGCGATGTACATAGTACTGTGGTACATACATAGTAGTATAGATGTCAAGTCACGTGCTAGACCACGTTACTATGGTAGCTGGGGAATTAAACGTTAATTGTCACCCCGGCCCAGGTCAGTGCGCGAGGTCGTCTTTCTTTCGTCTCTTCGCGAAAACTAAATATTTTTTCTTCGGATCTTTTGTATACTCTTCACCTCTTCTTTCTCATTCGAAAGAACCAAATTTTTATATACTTGTAGCTTGTTGTGTATGATTTGACGAGGGGGGCGACAGGGGGGTGCGGATTAACGTTTAATAGCCCAGCTACCACAGTAAACATTAATCTAATTCACAAATTGTGGCACACTACCTCCTACCGTGTACACAATATAAATTGATCATCGGTGCATCCCAATCCAACCCAAGTTTCACCAGGACGTTCAACACATCATTTCATCTCTCCGCAATGTATCCCAATTTGGGTTCACGACCATCACCATGGCCTGTGTGCTGAGTTCATGGCGTCGACAAGAACAAGCCCGTCCCCTTCTTGGGCACGTCTGGATACCTGTACGCTTCGCCTCCTCCACCCCCTCGTTGTCAAGGACCGATTCGTAAATAATATCAAGGTGGCTATGAGCTCTATTTATTACGCCCACAGGCCATGTTCAGCATGTGAAACCAGCGATCGACGCCACGCCCTGATCTATGTTCGCCAGGGTAACCAGCTGTCTTACTGGGCGTAGCTCGCATTCTTCAAGCACTGGCTGTCCTTGTTCGGCTCAACCTCGACCAACAGAAGGCACACATCGTTGACACCCTTGCTGATCTGCAGCATGAATCTAGAAACGTCGTCGCCTTCTGGCTTCTCAGACGCCCACAGAACTGGGCCTCTGTTTCGCGTGCATCACTTCTCAATAAGAAGAGCTGATCACATCTCCTGAGCCACAAGAAGCTTCTTCATCCTCTATTTTACATTCCTGAATAATACCGACTCTCTTCTTCCTTTCACCTATGCCTTCCGTCTTTACTTCTGTGTCGTGATAGCTCTTTTGATTCGTTAGGCACACCATGAGCCGGCCTGCCCCTACCGCGACATCACCACGAGACACAAAATGGGCTGAGGTACATACTTCAATATTTAAACATCCAATTCCCTCATCCTGAAAACTGACCTTCATTTCTAGGGGCTACGAGGAATCGCGTCTATATTTGTCGTCACTTCACACCTGGTTTTAGGCTACGCAGAATGGCTCCTACAACCTGTTCGCAAGCAATATGGCACACCAGCATTTTACAATGGCCCATTCATCAGAATATTCGCTGAAGGTCGCCCTTGGGTTTGCATGTTTTTGCTCCTCACCGGCTTCGTCAATGCTCTCAAGCCCATCAAATTAGCTCGCTCTGGTCGTGTGGATACCGCGCTTGAAAGCTTGGCCAGCTCTTGTTTCCGCCGCACGAGTCGACTTGTGCTTCCGTGTACTATTGCGACTGTTTTCGCGTGGATGCTATGCGAATTGGGAGGTTTTCGAATCGGGCATATGGTCGACGGGTGGTGGATGGAGGATACGAGTCCGCTGCCTTCTAAATCAGTATCCGCTGCTCTTTTTAGTCTGATCCAGGCCATATTCCGTACTTGGAATGGTCAAAATAATCTTGACAAGAACCAGTGGGTGGTACACGTCATCCTGAAAGGCTCTTTGATGCTCTACGTCGCACTTCTGGCCTTGGTGCGTGCAACGCCCGGTCATCGAATGCTCTGTTTTGCCGCTCTCTTTGCGTATTCTTGGATCAACGATGATAGTAAGCTGATTTCTGAACACACGAGGTGAGATGCCTTCTAACAAAATCTAGACTTGTCAGGAATACCAATATACGGTGGCGCCATCTTCGCTGAACTCTCCATGGATCCCACAATCATCAAATTCTCAGCCTCGCGGAAAATCGCAAAACGTGTCTTGCCTTTCTTATTGTTCATCTTGGGTCTGTACATGTACAGCTTCCCCACCAAAAAGCCAAAATGGGCAGGCTGGTCACAAACTCTCCACGAAATCGGTACCATGATTTTTCCTCATGGAAGCGAACTTTGGGTCTCCTGGGCCTCAACAGGCTCACTATTCCTCCTCGCGGCAATCATCCTGTCAGAGCCATTACAGCGATTCCTATCACATCCCGTCTTCCTCTACCTCGGCACCCACAGCTTCCCAATCTACCTCATCCACGGCCCTCTCCTCCGATCCTTCCTCAATTGGATGCTCTACCTCTTCGTGGCACCAGTCTGGCACCAAAAGAAGGAAACAGATAAGCATGGACACGTCATCACCAAAAAATGGGCAAAATACAAGGCCCCACCAGCCTGGAAATTCTTCATCACTTTGCCTATTTTCTTCGCTGTGTTACTATGGCTGGCTCAACTATGGACGGCGAAGATTGAACCTCAATGCGGGAGACTGACGAAATGGTTGGAGGATACAGTGTGTGGAACCGAGCCCGAGACGCCGGCGTTTCAGACGACGCTTGAGGAGTTGACGCCGAGGAAATCTTCGGCGAGTAGTCAGTCCAGCGCATCGACGTTGAATGATGATATTTTGCCGCGATGAGAGTGGATGTCTTAGAGAAAAGAGAAAAGTTCTGAGAATACTCTACGCCTATGCATAGCCACGACACACTGCAGCAACTACGCATCCTCCCGCTCCGACTCATTGCCAAAGCCAGGCGATCAAGGTATAAGTCTGAGAGGGCTCTTTTATGAAGAGGAAGTGATAAAAGGTTATGCCTAAAAAGGCCCTTTCATCAACGGGAAAACCGTGGTTCCACGACCAAAGCAGCAAACATGCAGCTACAGGGTCTCGCAAACCAACAAGAAGAGAAAGTCCATCGAGGCAATCTCGTATGACCGATACCAAAAAGTGGTCTATTTTTATCAAGGCGCCGATATAGATACCCTGTAGAAGAAATTCAATTTTTCAACCATCATCTTTGCCTTTACTGATGTTAGTCGGTTTCTGGTTTAGCTACTTTGATTATGGCCAGTTGTGTCATCGTAGTAGAATCCCGCCTATTTGTTTTCTTGATGGATTGCCCGATTCTTTTTGGTCGGTTTTGGGAGGTAGGATTCCCTTCTTCTTCTTCCTTTTGGATGATTACAGAGGACGAGATATCCACTAATCAAGGAGTTATCATTTCCTCATCATACAGCTGGTACCTAAGAAAATCCCCTCTCCACCTCTCCAAGACCTCCAACAAATCCGAAATTCTCATTTTCCATATCTTTCCATATCAGACATACGAAAACCACTCTAAACAAAGAACATCCTCATATTTCCCACCCTCAACCACGTTTTTCACCAACGCACTCCTACTCCTCAACTTGTCACTTAACTCGTGATACCGTGCACGCAGCATATCGTACCCCCTACCATTACCAATCTCCCCGACCGAAATCGAAATCGAAATCGAAATCAAACTCCATCTGAATTTTCTCAACGACCCAGAGTGTTTGCGTTGGTGCAAGGATATACAGTAAACCCTCCCGTTTCTTCAACACTTGTTCACTTTCGCAACACCATGTTCCGTGTCCTACACTTCTACCGTCTTTTCTTGTGTCTCATCGATAGCACAACTCAAAGAATAAAATTAGGTTAACCAGGATAACACACGCCATCTGCATTTGCACACGGTTTCATCGATTTCCGCGGTTCGCAAATCCATTTTACTGAGTTGGGGAGGTCTGTATCTTCTCTTTTATCTTCGCATCGGTGAGGAAATAGTACAGATCCCCGATATGGAGATGTAGAGAAAAGGAAGTTTTGGATGCTCGCCCGAAAATTCCACAACGCACAAGGTTTTCTATCTTTGGTTGTTGCTTTCTGAGAACGTCGAGGTCATCGGGTGGTGCGTTGCCGTTCGGGCCGTTGGAAATCATGACCGTATTGTTCTCGAGTAGGATTCTTGTGCACGGCAGTAGAGTTCGCGAATTACAGTGAGAAAGCCAATCGATCGTGGCAGTTTTTCGTCAGCGTTTTTCCTATAACACCAAAGAGTGTGTCCTTTTGGAAGCTCTTCGTGAAGGCCTCTGTGTCGTAGCCATCTGTAGCTCAGGGCGGCTGACGACATCATTGCGATGCAGTGCTAGATCATATGTCTTCTCTTTGAATTCTTGAGGGAGCTCAAGTAAAGGGCAGTGGAAATCCGTTGGGCATTTTTTCTTGTAAAATTCTCTCTCTAATGCTCTTGATTCCCGCCCGAATTTTTGCCCCATATGTTATACTGGACGCAGAGTCTATACGGCCTGGTGCTAGATAGGACATGTGGCATTTGTCTTGATGGAAATAACAAATGATGGAAAACAACGATGTGATATTGCAGAGAGATGAAAGAGCATTAGGTTGCGGTCGAAACCTGGAGGTCGTAAAGAAGGTTGTGAGTGCACGGCTGACCTCTGAAAGGTAGGCTAGACCACAGAAAGATACTTTTTGATGACCATGAAATTGGGCAATTCGATGTTGCTTCTACACCCTTCGTTCTTGCCTACAGGTCTGATGTAGTCTCGAGACGCTTAACAATCATAACCGAAAGTAGGTTGTAAGTTGCGAAATAAGCGATTGCATGCCTAGAGCTTCTGGGTGTTCAAAGATCGTAGATCAACTTGCTCCCAAGCGAGTATTCTTGCCTTACTCCCCAGGTATCGAAGCGCGGTATTACCGATGTGATCGAAGCTGGAGTCTCATCCTTTGCTAGTGGTCTCGCTGCCCTCATGTCCATATTGAATTGCTCAACGAAATTCAGCAGCTCCGGCCTGCCGTTCCGTGACATTTCGAAATTTCGAAAGATGAACGGCGGAATGAAACGAGTGTCCGTAGGATCCCCAATGCTATGAAAAACCAAGCGAATATCATCCTTCACGTTCAAATGGCGCAGGGGTTCAAGAATCTCTGGCATGCGTTCCCATCGATCCCGTTCCGGTTCTTCAATTGCGTAGGTTATCGACATCAATTCCTGTATATGCCGTGTCGAATCTCCGACCAGCCGCGCTAAGAGAAAATTCGGGGCTATGCCCCTGATGAACTGGAAATGTAGTGAAACGCTGTGCAAGTCCGGATGAGCTACCAGCATATCGACAACCTCTTCTATGCCGGTGATGAGGAAATTGAAGAAGATTTGGAACTTTGTAGCTCTCTTCATCAAATCCAAACTTTGTCCTGTTGGTACTCCTGGAGGAACCAAGTTCTCGAATCGTATAGTGTTCTCTTGTAGCAGAATGGGCTGTGCCTCCTTGTAGACTTGCTTGTTCACAAAAAGAAGCCCCAGGCCAGGGATAAGGTGTAAGAGTGCGTCTTTGTAGCTCTCGTCGCATAGCCCAGGAAGCATATATTCCGACTGGAGCTTCTCATTCGTGTCTGGAAAAGTCTTTGGACAGCGGAGGTGAGAGATGGGTTGGTTGCAAGTGAAGGCGAAGGTGTAGATAAGGTCGCGCAATTCGAGGGGCAGATCGAGGAAAGGGGAGCCAGAGGTAGTTCCCCGTTGACGAGCCATTGACGGCCGGCTTTTCTTTTGTGGTCTCTTAGTTTAAGAAGTTGTTAACAGCTGGAAAATGCTATGATTCAAATCTATGGGGAGGAATGGAGGTATGGACCTGAGTTGTTTGTTGATGGGATTACAGAGGGTCCAGCGAGAGCGGAAAAGGACACCCACTATGCCCTAGACCATTCCACTAGAACTACCTTGGCCTTGGCCCCCTAGAACTAGGGCGGTAGATGGCTGTTCACAGCACAACAACAACATCATCAACATCAACATCAACATCATTCGTTGTCTTTCATCAGTTGTGACTATTCATCCAGGTATTGCATCACCACAACACGAGCAATAGAGCCTCAGCAGAATACACCCCATATGTGTTTCCCCTTCAGGTTACACAAAGCCGCTTCAAAGAATCCCAGACTGAGGACGGGAGGCGGTGCCATCAGACGGAATCCAGAAAGCCAGATCTTTCCAAGACTGCCAGCAGTCACTCGCAGGGATCCGATTCACAATCCCGGAAATCAGTCTGCTTGTGGTCGACACCGTTCCTGTACCTTTGGAAGTCCTGAAATGGCCGAGAAGCGAGCAAGCAATATTCTACCGGAGGTGCCGCCGCTTTGAAGAAGCCGGTATACTCGCATCTGAAGCAGTGATAAGTATCAGATGGTTTTCGTCGCCATTGTTACACGTCTTTCAACTGAAATTTACAGCAGGTGATTGATCCTAATTTTGCAATCATCTTCCCCTTCCTCGTGTACGCTTTTCGATCGTCTCCAGTTGTTCTTTCATCATTTATAATCATACCATGTTCAACGCAGCACAAACAGGTCAGGCAAGGATGGGTAACACATTACCCAATCAGCACCAAGTAGTGCCCCACATCGTGCTTATCTATACATTGAACACACTCACTGCTCCTTTCATGATTCAAGAAACCAAACTCACAATGCCTTCCCTCGACCCCTCCCTCCAATGGTCCAACTTCCGATTCCAACCCGGCGCAACCGCCACGACAACAACAAAACCAGACAAAGAAGATGAAAGTCCTAAGATCCGAGAATTGATCGAATCACTAAGCATGCAACCAAACATAGAAGGCGGGTACTACGTCGAAACAGACCGCGACCCACTACTCATCCCAAATCCATTCTTGACGCCGCAACAGCGAAGCGAACTTTCTCTACAAGAGGACCCGGAACTCTGGCGGAATGCATCAACGACGATATTCTATCTTTTGACGCCGCAGAGACCGTTGGGGAGGTTTCATAGGAATAAGGCGAGGACGGTGCATACGTTGCATTCTGGTCGGGGGATTTATGTTCTCCTCCACGTGGATGAGATGGACGGACAGGATAATAAATCGACAGTCAGGATCGAGTCATTCGTGGTCGGAAGGGATGTCGCAAAAGGCGAAAGGCTGCAGTGGATTGTAGAAGGTGGAAAGTACAAAGCGAGCTTCTTACTAGAAGTCGGCGACGGGAAAGGCGGAGAAACGGATTGTGCAGAGTGTAGTGGTCTTTTGATCTCGGAAGTAAGTCCTTTTCCTCATCTATTCATAATGTTCATTGTTCTCCCTCGTACTGACTTACCCAGACCGTCGTCCCCGGTTTCGAGTACAAAGATCACGATTTCCTGGAATGGTCGAAATTGCAGGATTTGGTCTCGCCTGAGGAGGCTAAAGAGCTGGAGTGGCTGGTTAGGAAAGAGTGATTCTAAATCCTATAAGAGTTTGCCGAATCTTTTCTTTGACGAGACCAAATGGATCCGAGAAGATATAATAATAATAAAATCTCAACATCGATAACCTTCCCATCTTCAAATTGGCGAATCCATAAGACTTCGACCTCACGATCGGAGAAAATTCTAATTCACGTCCTGATTCTACCATGTACGCGTAGTATCTTCGCTATTCTATATCTTCCCTCCCGAAAAGCTGACTTCAATATCAGATTTCTAGTACTGTTAATTTCCTGCAAAAAAACAGATCCGTCCAAATTTCTAGAAAACAATTGAAAATATATCAACAAGTACGATTTCCCAAATATTAGTAAGCAAACAAACAACCAACTATCCGAGATCACAGCTCTCCCGCTCTTTACATTACAGTTTTCATTGTCTCCGAGCTAGCTAGAAGACGTGTATATAATCTCTCATGTGTATTCATAGCCTAGTCGAACGTTTCAATACATACACTGTGTTAGCTCTAAGAATGGAATGCTTGACTCGCTGCACACCCGATAACTGATAATGTGCCGAGTCATGCTTTGTGCTGGGATTCGGGATTGGGCTAAAGACGTGGTTCGAGATGCAAGGTCTTTGTACAGAGGGTTTCGTGAGAGACATCAAAGATTGGCTAAAGGCTTGGGCGGGAGATGCTCGGTAAGAGTAGAGGGGGTGAGGTGTGTACAAAGGGGTTTCACTAGATTGAAGGGGGGAAAAGTGGGTGCACAGAGACGGGTCATTACGAGACTGACAAAGAGGGCGAATTCGAGGTGACTTTGGATATTAGTCCAGAAGTGGTCGACGGGTTGGAGGGATTGGGATCTGTGTCTGGAAAAAGTCGCACTTCACCACGGTTGTGCTCGGATATCGTAGCAGAGAGTTGGTTGTCGAGTCTGACTCCTGCTGTCAACAGCGAGCTGGGCTACCACGAGACTTGGGGACATGTGGTAGTTCTACGAAGGTATGCTTGATCTTCTCCACGAACGCATGCTTGATCTTCTCCACGGCGTTCGTGATGGTGGATGCAATTCGCGGCCCACCCGACCTAGTCCCCCGGATGTAAGATCTGGCTTGTCGGAGTGATCTGACAGTCTCTGAATAATCAGGAGAAGACTTGAAATCAGAGCGATCTTGTCTCGGCGACTGTGAAATTGCGTCCCAAGACGATGCAGCGAATCATCAGCGATGGACAAAGACACCATCAAATTTCACGTTGGAAGCTGATTGATTTGTAAGAATACCAAGCATGAGGCTCTTAGCATTCCCGGGTGATTCTGGGGATACGAGTAGAGTGCGAGCAAGGGTTCCGACTCCCTGCCTGGATGACAACTTGAAGACAGTTCCAGAGCCACGAGGAAACAACGCCAACATGGCAGTTGATGGCTTCGGAGGCGTGCTCGCATTCCGACGCCGCCGAAAGACGGTGGGAATCAGAAATATCTCGTCGAGTTACACAGCCAGCGAACTCGTGCAGCAGCCCGAAAGCCTCCGAAGAGCCGCCTACAAAAAAAGAAGAAATGATGGACCCAAGGATAGGGGGTTTAGAGTACAAGTGTTTGCCGACGTAGCTGAGACAACAAGATCAATATAAAGCGGTAGAACTGTCGTTCGCGACTGAGAGGGCAAGCAATATGGGCAATGCTGGGTCTCTGTGTCTCAGCTGAATCTGGGGATGTTTGTGCATATGATATTGGGATATGACATTGGGGAATTCTACCATAGGAGAAACATTGGGTGAATCGTAGCTCTAGGGCCTTGCAGCGCGAGGAGTGAGGTCGGGTGCGAGTGTTTCCAGCTGCTGTGAAGCGCCATTCTCTGGTACTAGTAGTATTGAGTCCGCCCACGGGTGACTCTACCGCGTGCTTGCATTCAAGGGGCGCCTTGGTGGTAGCTAAAATAGGACATGCGCTGTGCTGGGCTGTCGAGATGGTCGCTGGCTGTGCAGGGTGAGCGAATGAAAGGCGGCATCAGATCAGTTAGGGGGGCTGCCAGATTCGACCTACACCATTAACCATTGCCAACGACCACTATCGACTCTCCGTGATCAGACACTCTGCAACCTGAACCACCCGAAGGAATGCGACAACCATAGCCCACCACCGACCCTCTCCCCCCTGGCACCCGCGACCTCTCTCTGACCTCGATGCCCGCTCGTTCGGGGGTGCCAACCGTGACGACGCTGGGCAGAGGAAGCCGATCTTCATTCTTGTCGTATTCCCTCAATGCAGGTCAGTAATTAGTCGCCAGAGCTCCCTGCCTACCATAACACACACGGATCCTACACCAAACATACGCCTACACTTCCTCAGACACTCGTCCTCGCTGCAACACACCTGTTGTGCCCACTATTTCTCCGCCGAACTTCTGCTGTGCCCTCATGCATAACCCCGTCTCCGTCCTATCCTAGCGGCACCTCATATATACTACAAGAGACGAATGCTAACACCCAGGTCTCCCCCTGATCAGGCCCCACGAAGACCACGCGAGCGCGAGCTCGATCCTCAACTCTACGCCGGAAGGCGAGGACACACTCCTCAAATTTCCATTAGCGACGATAACCACCACGTAACTGAGGCCATTGGAGGCATGTATGGTGACGACGATTTTGAGAACCATCCCAGGAACCGCTCTTCAGCCCGTCCGCTAAGCTTTATACCCTCGCCTCTGGGGGACACCCTGGAGTCTGGCCCCCAATACTTCGACGACAACCGGTCACCCAACAGGAGAAATCCTCTTTCACGCACTCCCTCGAACGAACCCAGATCACCCACACTCGGTCTCAGCATATCCCCGGGGAGCTATGCTGGCTCGTCTATAGCGAACACATCACGATCAGGCTCAATTGCCAGCATGACGGCTGAGCGGGAGGCCAACAACGGGCAGATGTCGCCGTCAAGTCTACATCGAACTACTTCACAGCCTGCCGAGCAGCAATTCGAGATCACCGACCTGGACTCGACAGCTGCGGTGGCTCAGGAATTGAGTAATCTACAAGCAATACGGCGCATGTCTATGGATGTGAATGGTGTGGATCCAGATTTACCACAATTCAACTCTGGTTGGGACCGTGTGCCGGCAGTTGCACCATCTGCACATGGAGACGAGGAGGATCCCTCGCGGCTGTTCTGGGTACCGGCCAGTGTACACCCTGAGTTGGCCCCCACAGCCTTCAAAACCTTTATACAGGATCGCGTCAAGACGATAAAACGTTCTTCTCTGTCAGTTTCGGAGCACGAACATTCATCCGATGCGGGACTACAGCAGGGAGGCCTACGAAGGAAAAAGTCTATGCTATCGCGGCAGGTAAACGATCCAAACGGATATCGAGACGGCGCCGAGCGGTTGGAACACAAGAGGTCGTCCAGTGGAGTGCCTATGCCAATTGACAAGGGCTTGGTCAGTTTACAGGAGCTCGAGGATCTGGCCCACGACCCTTCGAGTCTGGTCAGACGTATGAGTGTGGACTCTTCGGGACGCAATTCTCAGGAGTCTCTGAACGATGTCCACTCCGGCGAAGACAAGCCAATTTTGGCGCCAAAACCACCCGGCCAAAATTTGAAAAGATCTACAAGGACGACGTATAGGCGTGGCAGTCAGAGGAAAGGCAGCGCTTTTGCAAAACGACGAGGTCTCCCTGGTGATATGGAGCACGATGAAATGCCTCCACAGCCATCTCCAACCAAAGAAGATGGCGTCCCTCAATTACCAAATCTGCCTGACTTGGGTCAGTTCGACAACGGCCAATTTGGTCTCACTCGAGTTCAGACAGAACCAAGTCAGCCGAAACCAGACGTAAACTTTTCAAGACCGGGCCGGAGAGGGGCCCGATCACCGCCTGTACAACAAGGCGAATCGGAGTATAATTCAAACGGCAGATCAAACGAAGTTCGATCGCCTGAACCCGAGGACGTACGGAAGACAGCTTCGCCAGAACCTCGCGTTTTCCACTCCCGCATTGCCTCGAATGGACGGTCAACAGTCACTATACCTCCGAACAGTATGCCAGTACCTACCATCATCGAAACACCACCCCCTCCGAGTAATAACCTGGGCAGAGTCCAATCATTACCTGTTCGACCCGAGCGCTCCTCATCCATTGACAAGCCTACGACATCACCTCCTAAAGCACCCTTACCTGGTCGTCCTGCACAACAACGACCACCTCTTACGAGACCTGCCACTCTACAGAAAACACCACCCGTCCAGCAGAAGAAGCCCCAAAATGATACGGAACACGATATGGCACAGCATCCTGCGCCACTACCAGGAGGCAATACCAGCACTAGCGACCTTGCATTTATACCATTTCAAGAAGAGAAGAAATCGGACAAGAAGAGCAAAGACAAGAAAGAGGAAGGGCCCCGGAAGACGAGTTGGAACTGGTTTCTCAGCAGCGACGAGAAAGAAAAAGAGAAGGAACCAGCGAAGAAGGGAAAATCAAAGGTCACAAAGCCTCAAGACCGGTCTCACGACAACACTCGCTTGGATGTGCTCCAAAGCTCCATTGAAGGCAAGGGCGGTCGTGAAAGTGTGGTCTTGGATCGGTCAACGATACACATGGAGCCAGAAAAGAAGCCAGCAAGGAAGGTGTCAAACGATGGCAAGAAAGAGAAGGAGTCTGGCATATTTTCGTCCCTGTTCGGAGGGGGGAAGAAAAAGAGCGATAAGGAGTCTCATGGAAAACGAAATGGCAGCTCGTTGCGAGGCCTATCCCCCGATCCACCACAGAAGATCCTCCAGCCAGATATCGACTACAATTGGTCGCGATTTTCGATACTGGAAGAACGCGCAATCTACCGCATGGCCCATATGAAGCTGGCCAATCCTCGGCGAGAGCTATACTCACAGGTGCTACTTAGCAATTTCATGTATTCCTATCTCGCAAAGGTGCAACAAATGCACCCACAGATACAGATTCCGCAGTCTGCCGCCCAAAAGCAACAACAACGAGCTGCACAAGCGGCAAAGAAGGCCGAACAACAAAGACAGCAGGAACAGCAAGCAGCATCATCCTCTACTGATGAATTTGCCCAATATCAGCGCTATCAGGAAGTTAGTGCATCCTCCTCCAAGAATACGGAACATATTTTGGACTAGGACTAACGAGAGTGTTTTGGTACAGCAACAAGCACAAATCGACACGCCGAATGCGAAGACGACGAAGACGTCACCGGGTAAAGCTAATACTCGCAACGGCACTGCCAGCCCCGATCCGCCCCCAGAAGAATTACAACAGCAGGCGAGACCCGATTCTCGTGCAGCGCAGCATATGCAGGGCCAGCATTCCTCACCTGCAGCTTCCAATCCTTCCCAGACTTCGCCGCATGGCAATACCAACGGTAATTATACGGTTTCGGACGCAACGAAATACCTTGGCTTGGTGACGACGGGCCATGAGACGTCTTCCTCCAAATCCTCGTCGTCCTCGTTTCTATGATGGATAATAGGGTTCTTTTCTTGGGTTAGGATAAGACGATATAAAGACCTTGCGCATCGGTCTGGCATCCTAATTTGGTCACTTTGTATTCAATCCCGCTTGGCTGAGCGGGAGTCTTTGAGAGCTGAGCTGGAGCGGGTTGATGAAGGCTGGGTATGCCTTCTTGTTGCTTTTTGACGAAGTGTTGAAATGATGCATAGCGACGGTTTCACTCTTACACACACCTTCTCTTATTTCCGCCACTTCTTACCTCTTTTACCTTTGATACGATTTTGGCTTAGACGTGCGGATTTTCTCCCTTACTCTGATTCAAGTTGTACTATAGGGCCTAATTCTGTTTCAAGGCATCGGGTGCTTTGGGAGTCACGCGGGTGAGAGAGGGCATATATGATTTGCTGTTTGGGGAGCAGCAACTCGTGGAGGAGGGTACAATTTGGACCACGACGCTGGATAGTAGAAGAGTAGTATGAATTGAAAGAAGGGACGTGATGTTTTTTGTCCCGGTTCTTGTGTATGTTTTTGAAGGATTTCTCTTATCGCTCTGCGGGTTTCTTTAGGTCGCGTTTCTTTTTTGTTTTGGCCTTTGTTGCTGGAGTAGGTATGTATTTCGTTTTTGATTGAATTCTTTTTTTGTGGGGTTCTCTTTTTTGTGTTGTTGATGCCGAGAGGGGGCGGGGGGTAGTGTCCTAACATTCGTTCAATCGAGGGGTATCATTTGGGAGAGTGAGTCAACGGGATTTGTGGGAAAGCTTTCACGTATTGAAGGTGGCCATTGGACTTTGACTACAAAGATCATCATTTATTGCCAGCTGCTATCCTGCGCGCCTCGAAACCTCTCGTCTCTTCAACGATTCTGACAACCTCGGGTAGCACTTTATCGGCATACTCGCTAATCCGAACAGCCTCCCCATCACGCATATCTCTGAAAAACGCCTCTTCCCCTCTCACGCCTCCGAGGTTCAGAATCGCAATCGGCATCCCTCGTTCTTTCGCTCGCTTCACTAGGCGCCAGGCAGAGTAGGTTGCTAAACTACTGCCGATGACTAGAACGCGATCGGCGCTGTCGACAGCGGCTTCGGCGGCTTCTTTGACGGCGGTGGGTACACTCTCGCCGAACATTATGACGGCGGGTTTCAGCATACCGGCGTTACTGGGTGGGATCCAAGCCCCGTCTTCGTCTACCTGGACCCGTCCCTTGTCTTCCTTGTTCCAACCCTTCTCGGGAGGGGCGGCGAGGCATTTCGGACAAGCTGGGTATCTGAATGTTTGGTAGTCGGCGTTTGGGACGTCGACGTCTCCATCGGGGTTTGTGCGGAGGCCTTTTTGGCGTCGTTGTTGTGGGTCTTCGGTTGTTAGGGCGCCTGATTCGAGGATTTGTTGGAGGAAGGCGTGCCAGGTTGGGTTTAGGCGGGATAGCTCTTTTTGGAATGCTGTGCGTGGGTAGGTGTGGTTGCATGATATGCATGTTAGGGTGCGCAGGTAGCCGTGGAGTTCTAATGTTGGAAGGGCGGGGTGGGCTAGAGGATGGAAGGAATCGACATCTAGAACACGAGTTTATGTTAGCAACTGCTTCACAGTGTGTAGGTAGCGAAGAAAGTGTACAATGGGGGATTTTTGAGTACGCTCAAAGAAGTTTTAGATACAGACTATATTGGATATACTCAAAGCCCCTACCGTGTTTCCTCAAAGATATGGCTAGGAAGTAAAAGCAACCAATACAACCTGGCCTTGACTCATCCGTATAATTTCAGACATAGAAAGGAGACACTAACTTTGCGTAACACAACTCCTAACCACCCCCAACTCGCCCAACCTCCCACAAGCAAAATGGGCCCCATTCGGCCTCGCCCTCTCCAAATTCGTCCACCCCAGAAAACTCCTGGCCCAATACCTCTTCCGCGCCTGATGCGAATTACAAAACTCGTGATAGTAAATGGGTCTATATGTTTTATTCAGCGTATACGTCCCATTGGAGCCACGATAATCGGCCAGGCCACTCGCAACGGAAATACCGGCGCCAGTCAGAAGAAGCGTATTCCCAGCATCCCCTCCGTCGGTTCCAGGGACGCGAGGCTTCCTCAGCAGGAACTGGGAAAGGGCTTTGATGGCACCGGAGACGGTGTTTGCGTAGGCGGGGATGATTCGGGGAGGTGGTAGGGGATCCGTGTAGGGGATGCGGATTACGCCCATCGTTCTTCTGGACCTGGTATCTCCTCCTCCTTCTTCCTCGGTGGGATTGTGCGGTCCAGTCGATATCGAGTGCTCGGCTGAGAGAATCACCTAGCGATTGAAAGCGCGATCAAGTGTGACGACGACATATCGGCCGTAGCAAAGGTCCTTCTCGAATATCGACGTACAGGCCGGAGATGCATTCGTCTGGATCTGGAGTCGGGACAGAAAAATGGTTGGTGTTGAGTTGATGAAGTCACCATGCAAGGCAGATGATTAGGTAATTAGCTTATTCGTGAAGCGCTCACACGGACCTGATTTTTGCGCGCGGATGTGATTTGTTCTTACACCACGACATTGAGTGTGCGACGGGCTGGCATAGTACATATCACCATGTGAATCTGCCTTGGACGGCTCGGGCCTGAGCCCCGAAGGATTCACCGGTCACAACCACTGGCATACCGTTCATCCTCCCAGATCGATCCCTCGAGCAAAGGTCCAGAGACAAAACCCTCTCATTCGCTCGTTTCCATCTGAAGAACGCCTCGCTCATGACTCAATCAACATCTACTCGTCTCGACTATCCAGCATCCATCCCGCCAATATCAGCTGCCTGAAAATATATCCAACCACTGCAACAAACCGTAACAGCAAAGCCCCCCCATAGAACCAGCAAGCCAGCCAGACCACCCTAAACAAAAGTACCCATACGATAACGGTAGCATTATACCGCGGCCCAAAACATTGATAGAGCAAACCCCTCCCCCTCCACACCCCACCTCACAAAAACGCGATCCCAGAAAATCAAATCACCATCCCATCATTCCCACGCGAGACCCCGCCCAAGCGCCAACAGCGTCAAAACCCACGCAAATCAAGTGCCAATCCATGCAGGGACCCTGCGCCTACACCAAAAGAAATCCCTTTCCGCGCTTCGGATTTTGGTTTGCCGCTCTCCATTTGGATGGAAAGAAGGTAAATTTGTGTGTATTCTTGAAACTGTCGCGATGGGTTGGGGGGATATGTAAAATGGACGACGGGTCTTTGGATGCGTTGTGAAATTGGAGGGAGAGGGATTGAGGGTAGAGTATAATGAAGAAGATAAATTCCATCTTTGGAAGTTGCCGTTTTGTAGAGTTGAATGTCACAAGCCATAGGTAGTAGCAAGAAGTGGTATAATTTATTTATCATTATCATTCGTGAATAGCAGCAAGAATACGTTTCCAGACAGCGTCTCCAAAACGAGCGCCTGCTGGTACAATGTGCAGAAATATATCTTCGAGAATGTAGAATAGAATCGCAAGTAGCCTCCAACGCCATGGTGTGGTAATGAAACCAAATTCCCAAGCAACCCAAGCCTCCCTTTGTCCCAACGCCCGTTGAAAGCAAAGTTCCTCGACTAGATCCTCCTGCTCTATCTTCCAATCTTTGGCAACCCTCAATAGCCCATCCAACTTCGTGTTTTTATCTCTTCCGTTGTCGTGGTAATGATCGTGAAGCAGACTTGTCGATGTTTTGATCGACCGAGCCCCCTTAGCAATTCCTCTAAAGTCTGGGATTCTCAGCCGGCGGTGATGGCGAAAGCATCGACTGGATACTCATTTTGCGGCTTCGGCCCGCCCGAGCTGAGGCGGTTGGGGGAATCTGCTCTCGCTGAATAGGTATGGCAGGCGGTTCCATGTCTGCGTCGGACTCAGCGTCTGAGCAATCGCTAAAGCCGCTGTCGTTCTCTCCCATACCTCGCTCCTTCCGGCGCAAAGCCTTGTCTGACGCTTGGATATTCTTGAGACCTTTCTCCATGCACTAATAACTTAGCCCAGTCTTTGCGGGCTAGTGGAATGGGAGGAATAAAGAATCGGGACACACCTTTGCTTCGATGACTTGCCACTTCTCGCCGAGACTATCAGCAAGCGGCTTCCATACTTCAGCCCGGAAGAGCATATACTGCCTAGCCAATCTCTCGGCATTGATACCGCCCCAGCTGTCGGCATTGCGTCGCTCATTCAATCGCTCGTGTCTTTTGCGACATGCATTGGGGGTCTTGGTCGGGAAGTGTCTTTGCGCAATCGGTTTCCAGTTCATACCGGAAGCTCTTGCGTCCAGGAGAATCTGATCGTCTTCGACCGTCCATGTTGAAGTGACGCGAGTGCCGTTGGGTGGTGACTCTGCCATCGCAACCGAAATGGGATTTGACCGATAGGGATGACTGGTCGCTCGGTAAGTCTTAGGCATGCTGCTGGCAAGGCAGCAAAACAGCATACGAAGGTGAAGAATGTTGTACAGAGAGAACGCGGGTCATTCACGTTTGGCGGTCGTGGGCCAATATGCGTGGGGCGTGAACGGCCTGTGAGTTAGCGTCTCTAGGGCTGGCGACTGTCGGTTGTCGACGTATTAGAAACTGATAGAATAAGGCGCAGTGAAGCGTAAAAGAATACGAGACAGGGAGCCTGAAAAGAGCGGAGATTTGACAGAACAAAGACGCCCGTTATGGGAGGGTGGTACGAAACAGCTTGAGTGACGGAGAGGAACAGGTAATAGAGGAAGGAAAGTGACTGATTGGAGGCTAGTGGGGAACGAAGAGAGTAGGAATGGGCAAAGAAAAGACCAACTGTGATTCGATACCAACTCAACTGACCTTGCTGTGCCGTGAAGTGGGATGGACGGAATATTATACACGCCGTGCTCAAACAGCAACATTCATGGAAGGATTCGATGTCTACAACAGTCAAATGATAGACCCAATTAGCACGGAAGGGAAATTTGGCGAAACAGAAAATAGTTTCTCTTAACGCTGAAGGCTCGATCTTGCATGCGGGCTCGGTACGCCACAATGGGACATTAATGGTGGGATCTGGCAGCGACAACGGGAAGGATTCAGCCTATGCTGACTCGACGACCAAGGCGCGTGTGCCAACAGCACTGGAAATGCCAGGAAATGCCAGAGTCCAACTTGGCCATAAGGCTGCTCTGTGAGCTCAAGCTGCAAGGACCATTCGTTCGGCGGTTAGACTCTGGAAGGCGGGACGTACAGATGCACTCGAAACAAATGTGGGAGCACAAACAATGACTCCAGAAAACCTTGGTTTCCATGATGGATCTGAGAAGGCTGATTCGGACTAGAGAGGATGCACGAGTGATGAGATTCGGGCTGTTCCATTGCGGCGAAGTTGAAGGCTGTTGGATTGACTGGTGGGTGGACGTTGATTTGAGATTCGAGCCTGCAAACATTGAGGTCGCGAACATTGCCGTGCCGTTGCTGAAGAGTAAAGTCCCGACAGTCCGGGAAGATGGCTGTAATTTGGGAGGGAGGACTCGTGCTTGTTGGTGGTTTGGTTGTAGGAGGTATTCTACATACATAGTACAGTGCGTGAGTGCAGAGAGCGGGAAGAAATGCGGTCTCTCGGTAGTTCTAGTTCTACTATAGTTCTGTTCTACTCGTAGTTCTATTTCCAGCAAGGTCAGGTTGGCTGACTACTATTACCTCCCCGCCGCACTTGGTACGATCGAGAGATTTATATTGTCTCTTGCCCGTCGGATTCACCCATAGTATGCTCTGTTGCTATATCTGGCAGTGCTCGAGTCCTTGATGTCCATCCTCCGCAGCAGCGCAGCCTGTTCATCGAGCACGTTCTCGACACTGGGACGCCATATTCATCAGAGGCCTCTCCCCTCTGCGCGTTCGAGTCCACCCGGCTCGTCATCAACCACGAATCCTCTTCTTTTCCATGTCCGGGCCACACGCCGCGTCTTCGTGTCCCTTAGTAGAAATACATCATTGAATAAGCCCGTTGCGCCCTCTCTCTTTCCATCCTCTAGACCTCAATCCACACCCGCCATGGCTGTTACTACGACAATGCAATCCCAGAACCGGGCACACGCCGGTCACTCTCACAATCATGATAACACCTATCTCACCTCGACGAACAAGGCCGATGCAGGTGTCCGCATCACCCGAATCGGCTTGTTCGTCAATCTAGGCATGGCCATTGGAAAGGGTTTGGGAGGGTACTACTTTCACTCGCAGGGTACGTTTGGCATTGGATCAAAAGGCTTCGACTGACAGTTCGTAGCCCTGTCTGCAGATGCTGTACACAGCCTCACAGACCTGGTGAGCGACTTCATGACATTGGCCACCGTTGCTTGGGCTCTCAAGCCACCGACAGGTACTTGAAACAGCCTTCACATGGCAATACGTGCGCAATGGCTCATCAGTTGTAGACAAATTTCCGCTTGGCTTTGGCAAGATCGAATCTCTCGGATCCTTGGGTGTCTCTTCATTACTGCTGGTCGGAGGCATATTAATGGCAACTTCGTCCGTTGCCGACCTCGCCCATTTATACGCCCCCGCTGTAGCCGACTCCCTGGAATACTTGGGACTTCTGGGACACTCGCATGGACATAGCCACCAAATACCAAATATGGGAGCTGCTTGGTTAGCCGGAGGCTCCGTATTGATAAAAGAATGGCTTTATCGTGCAAGTAAGTCATTATGATCAACTAGGACGAGATTGTGGTCGAAGATGAGGGAGACTCAAGCACACCAGCCCTGCTATTCGAAAAGAACATCGAAATGCATGCGCTCGAACCTACAGACCGACTGAAAACATTTAAATTCGGCCATTGATCTCCCCCGCTGAGAACAATCATTTCCCCTCTACTTCATGCTAACAATATGCCCAGCCATGAAAGTTGCCAAAGAGCGCAAGTCCTCCGTCCTTGAAAGTAACGCTGTCCACCACCGAGTCGATTCTCTCACCGGTATCGCCGCTCTTGTTTCCATCGCCGTATCGAACATATTTCCTGCCTTTATCGGAGCGGATAGCGTTGGAGGTCTTTTGATTTCATGGTTGGTTATCTCGGCCGGATGGGGCAACACAAGGACAGCCCTAGTTGAGTTAGCAGACCAAGGCATCGATCAGGAAGTCAAGGACAAGGTACAGGCAGCAGCGACCCAAGCTTTGGGATCCATCCAGCAGCCCGGTGTTGCGGTTCGCAAAGTCCAAGGCATCAAGGCAGGCCAAACTTATCTACTCGACCTGGAATTGGGCGTTCCATCAGACTACACACTCATCGAGACCGGCGCTGTTGAGGATGCCGTGAGAACAAGGGTCGGCGAGAAGGTTCGTGGTGCTCGTCGCGTGCGTGTCCGGTTTGTACCCAGCGATTTGGGGGAAGATGGCAACCAGGAGTTTATTTCACCAAGTGTCAGTGCGAGATCTAGTCCTGAGCCGGAAGATGAGCATGACCACAGTCATTCAAATGGATATACACACGACCACCAACATTTAAATGGCAGTGGAACGACGAAGCGAAAATGAGCGCGATAACCTGCATTGATTTTTTGGACAACATAGAGCATTTCTGGAGTTTCTGGCATTGTTCACGATTAGACGAGGTGGACGGAATGGAGGTCTATCGACTTTGAATCGGCGCAACTTTGGTTATCTTTCCGCATATGTTGGGGCATTCTGCCACGACATACAGTATTGGAATCGACATCGATCTACATTATGGACAGGCTCGAGAGACTTGAACATTTGAGAACAACCTGTGTGTTCAAGATACAAAGGCGAGTATTTTCAAATGTCTGCTTCACGTTGTCAGGTGGTTATGTAAGCTGTCCGTAGTAAGAAAATTGAGCATGTTGAAATTGTGGACTCTCCGGAAGAAGGCCGTTGTCGCGTTTACTAATTATAGGAAGATTTTCGGTAGTTGATTGACCGAAAGAGTTGCATCAGTTGCCCCGCCTTGGACTTCAAAGTTCATACCAGTTTACGGTCTTTCTCCAAACTGAACTTGACGTCTGACGTCTTTTGAAGACAACAAGCACGTCAATCATCTCCTTAATTCCTACCAGCCCCCAGAATGTCGGACCGTCTGTACATGGGCTTCGATTTGTCCACGCAACAGCTCAAAGGTAATAAGATACCAGCTTGCACCTCTCTTTCAAGATCCGATCGAAGCACGTGAAATGCAATGAATTCGCACATCTAACAATCACTAGGAATTGTGGTCAACTCGAATCTGAAATTGGTCCACGAAGCAAAAGTCGATTTCGATGCTGACTTGTCTAAATATGGCATCGAAAAGGGTGTCCTGACCAACCCTCCCGAGGGCGAGATCTTTGCTCCCGTTGCAATGTGGCTGGAAGCTCTTGACCTCGTCTTACAACGTCTTCGCGAATCCGGTCTTGATTTCTCGAGGGTCAGAGGGATTTCGGGGGCTGGTATGCAGCACGGGACTGTTTTTTGGAGTCGGGATGCCGAATATATTTTAAGCGGTCTTGACGCTGGGAAGAGCTTGGTGGAGCAATTGGAACCGGGGAGTAAGGGTGAGCGGAAGGGCGCTTTCAGTCATCCGTTTAGTCCAAATTGGCAGGATGCTAGTACGCAGGTACAGTGCGAGGAGTTTGATAAGAGGTTAGGAGGACCAGAGGAGTTGGCGCAGAATACGGGGAGTAAGGCGCATCATGTGAGTTTGATTTTTTCTACTTTGCTACCTGAGGAGGGAGGAGTTCGCTAATGGAATAAACGTAGAGGTTTAGTGGGCCACAAATCATGCGATTTCGACAGAAATACTCGGATGCTTATGCAGCGACGGCAAGGATTTCGCTCGTCTCCTCGTTTCTCGCATCGGTTCTTTTGGGTAAAATTGCGCCAATCGATATTGGCGATGTCTGTGGCATGGATCTTTGGGATATCAACGCAGGAGCGTGGAATGACGATCTTCTCAGCCTGGCGGCTGGAGGTGAAAAGAATCTAGGAGGGCTGAAGCTGAAACTTGGAGATGTCCCACAAGATGGTGGTGGTAGCTTCGGTAAAGTATCACAGTACTTCGTCAAACGGTATGGATTCTCTTCCGAAGCTTCCATAATCCCATTCACCGGCGACAACCCATCCACGATCCTGGCTTTACCTTTACGAGAGTCGGACGCTATGGTCAGTTTGGGTACAAGCACGACGTTCTTGATGTCCACACCACATTATAAACCAGACCCGGCATACCATTTTATGAATCACCCAACCACACCTGGACTGTACATGTTCATGCTCTGCTACAAAAACGGAGGGCTAGCACGAGAACACATCCGCGATGCGCTCAACAACGATAAATCGAACTCGTGGGATAAATTCAATGACGTCTCTATGCAATCCCCTCCACTCAATCAAAAAGATCCCAAAGACACAATGAAAATAGGTCTTTTCTTCCCCCGTCCAGAGATCGTACCAAACGTCCACGCAGGAACATGGCGGTACACCTACGCTCCCACATCCCAACAACTCACCGAAATCAAAGAGCGATCCCAGGAATGGCCACTGCCCCAAACAGACGCGCGAGCCATCCTCGAATCCCAATTCCTCTCCCTCCGCTTCCGCTCACGGAACCTAGTCTCCGCGCAACCATGGCCAAAATCCGGAACTGAGAAACTACCGCCCCAGCCACGCAGAATCTACCTCGTCGGCGGCGGTTCTCAAAACCCCGCCATCGCAGAACTCTGCTCCCAGATCCTCGGTGGCGCCGAGGGCGTCTACAAACTCGACATTGGAGGCAACGCCTGCGCATTGGGCGCTGCTTACAAAGCCGTTTGGGGATGCGAGAAGGCGGGGAACGAGACCTTTGAAAAGCTGATCGGGGCAAGATGGGACGAAGATGGTTTCGTGGAGAAGATCAATGACGGATATCAGGCGGGTGTGTTTGAGATGTATGGAGAGGCGCTGAAGGGGTTCGAGGCGATGGAAAGGGAGGTTCTTGGTTGTGCTGCTGAGGGGAGGGGGGAGAAGGGGGGGGATGATGATGGATCGGGGACTGTGGTTACGGCGATGAGGGATGAGTAGATGGTTTTTAGATGTGGTGGGATTTTGATTTTTGTGCTGGGTGGTGGTGGGGCAGTCTTTTTTATAAGGTTGGGTTTGGCTCGTATAGAAGTAGCTAATAGTAAATTGTTGGTAGAAACGTGGTATAATCAACGCCGTGGGCTACGCTTAGAATATTACGTTAATAGCTATCAGATCGATTCCCCATACCTCTTAACTGCTATTCGCCAGTAGTAATTTTCTACGGACCAAATTTTGCCTTTTCGGAAGGTACGCAACCAAAAAAACTCACCGGCCAACACTACAAGTCAAGGGAATGCATATTTTACAGGAACCAGCCACATTAGGGTTCGACGTATAGTTGGTAACTACGGGACTATATTTAACGGGATTTTATTTTTTGTAAAGACGAGTCCCTACCCTAATCTTTGTGTTGAGATATCTCTTCGCGACCTCTTTGTAACTTCTTTGATTATGGGCTTATATGTCGGAGTCAAGGGGATTCTTCGCTATGAGGTAGTAAGGAGATGAGGGAGGGAGGATAGCGGAGTAGATTTCTGGTGGAAGGTAGAGGTTTATGATGTTGGTGGGAAGGATAAGGACGAGGAGGATGGGGATGAGGAATAAGGTCCTGAATTGTGGGTTTCAGGAGGCGGGTAGTTGAGAGATGAATATATGAATGAATGGATGAATGAATGAATGAATGAATGAATGAATGAACGGATGAATAGATAGGGGAAGAGTTTTATTAATGAGTTGCGGGAGAGGGATTGGATTAAGGAAGGGTTAGGAGATGATGGCTGGGGGTGGTGGGAATGGTTGGGGAGTTTGTATTGTGGAATAAGTACGCTTAGTGTTGTTTTCACTACTTGATATTTTTTTGGTATCTTAGTACAGCGGGGATGCAGATTCATGTTTCCTGTGGAGCTTGTCTCGACGTGAGAAAAGTATTTCTGGACGGAGACCTTGTGAAGTGAGATCGAGATTGCTGAAGTTTCCGGCGAGCAGTGCCTAGAAATGTTGAAAGTTTAGTGATATCGAGTATCAGTGAGAAATGGTTGGTTGCTTCGAATTGCAAGACGAAAGGTCATGAATGACAAAGCTGGTTGTCGTTATCTTTAAATCTCGACATTATTGGCAATTTGTGAAACCTCTTCTTCGTCCATGGCGAGGGGTAGGCAAAGCTTCGCCGACCATGGAAAAGATTCCCTCCATCTAGATCTAAAGTCTCCTTCCAGTCCACGGCTCAATCATCTCACAACCTCTGGGCACCACACAATGCCCCCGTGCCTCGCCCGCAGTCTTCCAAACCGTCTCCAAAACTTCCCTTCCAACCAAATCAATCGAGTCCATAGCCCAAAGTACATCGAGATGCTCATACTCCTCCAAAACATTCGAATGCACAACCTCAACAAACGGTTCCCTTCCCTTCTCAAACCTCCTCAATAATCTCTTCCCATCCACCAACTCATCCCGTCCCGCAATCCACAGCGCCAAAGGCGGAACCCTCGCATCAAACCAAGCCGCCCTCTCAATTTCGTCCAAACTCTTCTCTTTCACCATATCAGTTTCATCTTCTATGTCTTCAGCTTCAACTTCCTCTTTCGTATTCAAAATACAACCCTGTCGTGCGAAACAGTGTTTCTCCTGTCCGAGCCACCACCACATCGCTTCCGCGCTGATATACGTAGGTGCGAAAAGGAATCCCCTAGTTCTCAGATCACGGTCCCAACGCGTATCGGACCATTGGAACATGTAGCTGAAAACGACATAGCCCATCGTACCGAAGAGTTTGACGGGCAGAATGACCAATAGTGCGATCATACTTTGTATGAAAGCATGAATACCAAAGACGCGATGCCACCACTTATGATTCAACAATCCGAATGCACGAAAAACCCAGCTTTGTTCGAGGAGTGGACCGGCGTAGATTGCTGGTGCTAGGAGACAGGCGACAGATAATCTTTGTCCCAGTTCTGGTGTGAAATGTTTCGAGAGTGAGATTAGAGTTTGAGTTGTTCCTTGCGAATGAGCGACCAATCCTACTTTCTCGAAACCAGTCACTTCGCATACTCTTGAGATGAGAGCTGGTAGATCAAGGGTAGCCATGTGTCGAATATCCCACGTCCACATGTTGGGATCTGAAGACTTGAGATGGGCATGCTGAGGTACCATTCCACATCGATTGTTCCCAAGCCAGACATCAAGACCTTGTTTCGCCAGGAAGAAGGCTAGGGAATTGTCGTCTGTGCAGCAGAATGTGCCCGAAGATTGGAGAAGGCCGTGGAGAAGCATGACTGGGAATTGGGCATTTGGAAGATTTCGTGCCTTTGGTAGATGAGATAGAGGTGTTGAGACTCTAGCAGCACGGTCACGCTCACTATAGCGTTTGGAAGTGAGCGGATTGTAAACATGCCAGAGCTCGAGTACGAATCCATCGTCAGTTTGAACGAGGAAAGTCTCACTTTCCAGACCTACGCGGCGAGCGTAGATCGCTACGTCTGGTTTGAGAGGATCTTTTCCACCGTCGGTCGGTATGAATTCCGGGCCCTGTGACTTCGCTGTCTCCTCATTTGTAGTGATATCTTTCTCCTCGTCCTTCAACCTTTTCTGACCCGATTTCTCTCCATGCTTCTGGCAAGTGTTCCATTTCTCGAGTGATTCTTTCCTCTCTGCTTTTCGCTTATTTTCAAGCTCATTGAGCGGCCTCTTATCATTCGAATGCCTCGGATGTCGAATTTGGCTAGTGACTGCGCAAACGACAAGTACCGAAAATCCAAGCGTACAGCAAATACCAGACAGGACGCGATGGGCCAAGTATCTCAGTAAGTCTGTTGCATTGGGCGGCCCATATTCGGGTATTCCTGGGAACAGAAGATCCGCCCTGGCTGAATTTCCTTGCTCATCATGCGTCTCTATATGAGGCTTGGGTGGTTGAACAGAAATCTGGTCTGTGGCTTCTTGATGAGAACTGCTTTGCGCTTCCGCGTTCATCCTGACAGACAAAATCCGTGGTGCAATTTTAATATTTGAATTCCGGGAACCGCTGGCAGCCTCGTTTCGATCTCGAGTTTTATATTGTCCACCTCCATTGCTGCCTGCTTCAAGGCCCACGCATGCCTAGGACGCTATGATACAATTTTTTATGCGAGCCTCGTTAATCTGAGCGTTGCACTGAGTTTACGATCGCTTCCGACCACATCGAGTTGTGAAAATGTTGGCGTTTGTGTGTTCAGAAGGTCGCCCGAGCATGTGAAACACCAAACCCGTTTTGAAATACGCGTAAGCTCGAGGCTGAGCTTTGCACCTGAAGAAAGCACAGCGAGACCATTAATCCAGTGACGTTCTCCTCATTGTCCAGAAATCGAAGTTCCTGTTGTGCTTCTGGTCCATCAAGCCGGTGACAATGACCTGGTTTTTTGGTGGCTGTATTTTGAAGAATTGTTAGCATTTCATAGCCATCGCTATCCCACTGAAGCAGTTTGTACTTCAGGTATGTTAAAAGGCCAGTAAGGAAGTTCACAAGCGTGCTCGAGAACAGGTCATTGTCGCAGTGCCATCATCGTTCTTTATTTTCGCGGATACGCCATCGCGCAGGTCAAACGAGGAAATTATGAGCTGCTCTGAAGCACTTTTCTACGTGAGACGCAATAAAGCATCCTCGCTGTCTGCGAATTGGTCAGGTGCCGTGTTGTGAATTGTTTCCTTCCGTCGTCCCAAATGTGAGGCGTCCCAGTGTTTGGCCAGTTTGATTTTGTGCGTGTTGGAGGAAATGAGATGGCCCAGGGGTAGAATTTCCTCTGGAGCTGCTGTGCGCGCTTTGGATCTTCTGTACGGGCTTTGGATCTTCTGTATCTATGAGGATTCTGGTGAGGATTCTGGACATGACGGAAGGAGATGAGTTGGGGAGAACCTTGATGGACCTCAGAGAGATGGAGCTTGCAGGCGTTCCCAAAGGGGCCAAGGGTCATCTCACGTGCAGCACTGCAGTCACGGCCTTTCCGGACGGGGCTGAGGCCTCAAGGCTCAAGGCTCAAGGCTCAAGCTCAATCTCACACCTCGCATCCTACCCGCCACTTTTCGAAACCAACCAGTTCCTAAAAGGGGCGGGTAATAACCGAGATGCTATGTCCGGATGTGGAACCTCTGCAACTGTTTCTCACCGCTGGATCGAGGCAATACAAGGAGTGTCCTGGACTCCTGGTAGCGAGTGTTGCAAAGCGCGCAGCAGGAGGTCAGGAGACAGCCTCAGTCCGACCTCTAACCAAGGACATTCGGCCCGGATCTTACACCTGTCAGACGGCAAGGCGAGCATCTCCATTCTCCAGTCTCCATTCTCCATGCGCCGCCCCAGACGCAGTTCAGGAGACCTGCCAAGAATAGAAGCTGAGAACCCTTCTGAGTGGCTGAATGATTGAAGCTGCGGCGGGAAATCGAAGTACCTTGTCAGCGATGGCCCTGCAGGAGCCGCGAGGCCTCGATGCAGAAATGCGGAGGTGACCGTATGATCAAGCTACTACTAGTACTCGCTTCTTGGTGATATTTAACCACTTCGCAGTTGTCTATTCCCCTCACTTTTATCCACTTCAGACCAACAAAAATGACTATGAAACCAAGAATTCCGGGACAGCACACGACTGCAGTGCTCAACTACTATCAAGTTCCGTTTGGGGAAGAAGATGAGCGGGTACCAAGAGAGATCAACCTACACGATGCCGAATTCACCTCCCGAAGAAGCGTCATGACCGACATCAGAGGCCAGGAGCAAGAATGGAAGTTGCTCGACAATGGCGTCCAAATACTAAAGACGACCTCTTCAGAAAGCAATTCCGAACTTGAAGATCGAGTACGAAATGCGTGAGTTCCCTAACGACGTTATGCCTGGAAAGATTTGGGACAATCTGACTGACATTGTGATCAGAGCTGGCGGCCGCAATGTGATCACTTACCAAAACCAAACACTCGACGAGAATGCCTTCAAAATGCCCGGGACAGCCTCGCCACTAATTCAAATCGACACCACAGTGAACGGAGCCAAGGATACCATTTTTGACCTCTTCACAGAGAAGGGACACGAAATTATCTCAGATGGATATTTAATGGTAGACGCCTGGAGACCTGTCCGTGATTGTCAAAGAGCGAGTCTTGCATTCGTGGATTCATCCCCCCGACACGCATCAAGAATCGACGAAGACCTCATTCCAGTCCGACAGACCAATGAGAAAGGAGCAGATGGTCAATTCTATTGCTTGAAGCATGGAGATGGGTGGGATGGTCCGGATAGGCACCACTGGAACTTCCTCAATGAGCAGACTTGCGACGAAGTGGTTTTGCTCAGGGTGGCAGAAAACAGAAACGGCATGACGAGGGCGGCAGGAACCCCAAAGACATTATTTGATTCTCCTGGTTCGACAAATCAAGTGCTAGCTGGATGGCAGCGCGTGCGGATGATTGTTCAGTTTTGATCGCTGCTTGGGTGGACTATGAAAAACAAGACCGGCGCATCTGGCTTCAGGATTGGGTTGGGGCGTTAGAGGATACCCCATGGATAGACAATGTCAATACTTTCTTCCCTTTCTCTGAATACATACACATATCACGTGGTTTCGTATTATTAATACCTCAAACCCGAACCTGGACTCTGGAGTCCAACTGACACTCTCCACATATCAATCTCACTTCAGCTTTCCACCATCTCTGTCCTTTTCAATTTTCACAATGCCACCGCCGAGCCCACTGCCGAAGTACATCTGGAAGATACTTGACTCAGATCCAAGTCCTCTGCCCGAAGGACTGCCGCTTTCCGACCTCGACCGCGGCGATGGTTTCATCCACTTGAGCACGCCAGAACAGGTAGGCTTAGAACTCCCCCGCTTCACGGCATCCGGAACCTCCAGACGGGTTCTGACAAAGGCCTTGCAGGTGCCCGGGACTTGTGGCCGTTTCTTTGCCGCCAACCAGACCCTCTACCTTCTCCAGGTTCCTTTGGAAAAGGTGAAAGCCAGAATCAAGTGGGATGAGAATTCTCACGGGTGCTTTCCGCATTTGTACGATGGCGATCTTCCGAATGCTCTGGGCTCCAAGGAGGTCAAGGAGGTAATCAAATGCGAGCGGCAAGCTGATCAGGGGTGGGAAGAGATCATCCAACGGGCGGTTCAGGAGTGAGTGAGTGACAAGAAAGACTCATTCGACACCAGCAGTCACGAATTACGATATCAAAATAGGACATGGAATGATATCAAAATATGACATCAAATGATAACAAAATATAATATCAAAGCATGACATCAAATGATATCAAAATATAATATCAAAATGCGAAGAGTATATGCCCATGACTCAAGGTACAAGGGCACCCCTCCTACTGCCTCGGCAGAAGACGAAATGGGTTGTGTCTCCTCTGCGTTTCCAGTGCAACTCCTTTCACCCACATATTTTCCCATCCGACGCCTATACCACACTCCATGTCCATATCAACCTCCCATAAGCGCGCTAACCATCGCAGAATATCGATAGCACTCCTATTATGACCACTACTCGCTGTTCTCTGCGCCAAGAATCGACTTTATCACTCCAAATATCATATTTTCCTTCCCTTAAGGCCCGGCGACTGGCTGGCAAACACCCATACTCTTATGTGTGCAAACTTATGCGCCCAATATCAGCAATTGCTTTGCCGCTTCCATTTTCTTATTAAGACACTCGCCATGTCGTACGCGTCGTGTTCTTCTACTCGCCCCTCACACACTCATTTGGTACTGCTGCCATGGCTGCGGTGACAGCTTTTCGTAGCACTAACAATACGATGGATCCGCGTTTCTACCTCACTTTACTTACATGGCTATGTCTACCTCTCACTACAATTCTTGCAGTTCTTTGCTCAGTGTACGGACGAGCTCACCATCTACTTCTTCGTAGAGCTCCCAACACAATCCCAAACCACCGCACCATCCTCGTATCTGGCTCTTCGCCTTCGGCAATATCACTGGCTCGCTCACTGAAATCAAGCGGACACCATGTGATAGGGATGAACTTCACTCCGTCCTCCCCACGCATCACGACCTTACTCAAGACTGTCCACAGATTCAATGACAAGCTACAATGGAAGAAGAGAAGGATCACATTGTTTTCGCTTGGCATAAAGATTCAATGCGACATCAGTCTGCCATTGCTTCTCAAATCAAAACCGACGAGGAGTATTGAGCTCGCACAGGCTATCCTTTCGGTTGTTCAGCGCGAAAAGCCAGACATATGGGTTCCATGTTCCTCTCCAGATCTCGAAGAGGACGGACTGGCTTTCTGGCAAGCTATCGAGACTGTGCGGGAACAATCACCGATTAGCATCCTTCAAACAGATATTGACACAGCAGAAATGCTGACGGACGAATCGGCGTTTACAGAGTACGTGGAACAACTAGAAACCGACATTAGAGCTCCAGCATACCACGTCGTTACTTCCCGAGACGAAATACATAGACTTCTTGCATCAAGCCACCAGATCGTGAAATGGGAACTGGAAGTAGACTTGGAAGCAACAGTAGCGACACCAACGAAGAAGTCAGGCTTCGAGGACTTGGCCAAAAGACGCTATACCTGGCCTCCACAGGATACATTGACACCCCCAGAATCCAGCAAGAATTCTCCTGTACAAGCCGCCCAGGTCCACCCAACAACTCTTGAAAAAATCATTCTCCCGCTCTCATCGACAAATGCAACATATCAATGCGTGGCTGGCATGTCAATATCCCACGACCGTCCCTGGATCATGCGCGAGACTATCTCCGGTCAGAAAATAACAACACACCTTCTCGTCATCAAAAACGAGATCCAAATTTTCGTCGCTTCATTGACAAACACCACCATCACCGGGACCGAAGAAGCGGAAATCATTCCCGCGACCTCGTCGCTTCATCGTCCTCTTTTCGCTTTCGCAGAGGCATTCACGAGTGGCCTACCCGAGGAAACCTCGTCGTTTCTGAGTATCGATCTCGTAATTTCAGGGAGGGTGACGAGTACAGGGACTTGCAATACCATTTTTGCAACTGGGTGCTCCGTTGGGGCGAGGGCGAATAATGTAGCGTTACTTACGATTTCGCAGGCAAATTCTGCGAATCTTGCGAATGCTCTTACAGAACTTGTTCCTTCAAATAATCAGAATGGGCATCTTGCAGGTAGCAAAGCTTCCTGGAGGGATAAAGCTGTTGTTCTTCCTTCAACCTTGCCGCCGTTACGAGGCGTGTATTCGTTTTTTCCGACGCTGTTGACGTTTGCCGTATTACCGTTCTTACGGATGTGCAAAGGCGAGGGGTCAGTCCTGGCGTTCCTCGAAGATCTGTTACTGCTATGCGAGAAGACACTTTTGTGGAAGGAGGAGTTTTTTGACGTCATGGATCCATGGCCTTGGTGGTTTGAGTGGAACATTAGAAGGCCTTTGGCTCTTTTGATAGAGATATCTGGTTAGTATACTACGTCTTATGTTAATCATTAATATTCGTTTCCTCCTTACAATTGTGTCATTGACTTCCTAGCTATTCGAAGTTGTGCATAGGAAAAAGTAAAGTCACCCAACGTGAGAACCACATCGACGGTTCTTTTGATAGATTCTAGCTACACTGATTAGAAGAACCTTATCAGCTTCGATTCTCTGAGTGTAATGAGAAGAGAACATGATCAGAATGAATAGCGTACTCAACAGATCTTATCTACCGATTTATGTCCTTCACAGACCCAGGCTTGACTCACCGGCACATGGATACAAAATATGTATCCTCGTAAACAGGTCTAATATATGAAGCTCCGTCTATCATCGTCGTGAAATCAGGGATCCCATCTAAACCAACTCACTCGTAAACCTGATATCCAGATCCCATTACATATCTTTACCATCTATCCATCCATCTATCCATCCATCTATCCATCCCTCCCCCTCCTCCTCCATCTAACCCAACTCCTCCTTCCAAAAGATCCAAACCCCAACCGTCTCAAAATCACCACACCCCTACTTCAACCTCAATCCCGAAGCCAAACCCGCTCTATCCCAAGAAGTAAAACCCTCCTATCCCCTCTCCAAATCTTCCATTATATATTTTCCAAAACCATACTCAACAAAAGTATCATCCTATTCCTCCCACCTTTCCCCTACCTCCACTCCGACTTTCCCAAACAACCAAAACAACCAAACCAAACCAAACCAAACCAAACCAACAACCTAATTCCTAATTCCGATTTCTTAATTCCGAGTTCCTAATTCCGAATCCCTAATTCCGAGTTCCCAATAACTACCTCAAAAGATCAAAACACTACCTCTCCCGCTACACTCTACTATAACTCCCCTCCCCTCCCATCCCATCCCATCCCTCCTTTCCACTCCTACTCCTCCCCATTTAGGAAAAACAAGAAAAAATTCCTCAAAAATCCAAACTCACTCTCCCCACTCCACCCTCCCCAATCACGAACCCTCTCTAGACACCTCTCCCAAAAGTAAAAACCCCATCCTCTCTCTCCCCTCCCTCCCTCCCTCCTCCACAGAAGCCCCCCATCATCCCCACACAAACAAAAGAGAGAGAGAGAGAGAGAGAGAGAGAGAG
>JEMP01000040.1:420912-529463 GCA_000738655.1 Venturia pyrina ICMP 11032 | reverse complement strand
GATATTATAAGTATTACCTAGGGGGTAGAAGATATATAAGGTACCTACCTAAGTAGGTTACCTAGAAGGGGGAGAGGTAGTAGATTTTTTAAGTTATCTTTTATTCTATATAGACTATAACTAGATTAGGGTCTATTACTATTATTACTATAGTACCGCGCGACGAGAAAAAGGAGTAGGAAGACTCTCTTATACGAACTAACTAACTAAATACTATATTAGTATAGACTATAGCTATAAAAGAAAAGACTTCTAGTATAGATTCCTACGGATAGCTTAGTAGAGTAGGGATCTATAGTCTCTAACTCTAGAAGTATTCGCACAATAAGTAGATAGAATATATAAGATAATATAGAGATACTATTCCGTTACACGTGTATATTTCATTCTTACGACTATTACGACCTAGGTCCAAGACCTACCAACACTACCAAACGGGAATTATCAGTATGCTCAATTTGGAGTCTTGAAAGACAGTGATTTTTAGTGTACTCAATTATGCTAACTCGAGCCCGGTTTTTCCCCTTAAAAATACGAGGTGCTGACATTGGTGGTGACGAATGGCATGAATCGAGCACCCGCATGGTGTTGGCGATCTCGAATCGCTTCCCGTCTCCAGCAACCTCGGATGACCACATGTAGGAAAGCCCATCAAGAGCCATTCCCATCTCCACCACGTCTTGCTTTGCGATGTGCACTATTCACTCTCTCTTACCGATCGCAAGTGATCCGGGGGAATGCGCTGGTGGTCGGAATCTTTTCACAACAGGATAAGATGGCCACCTTGAAGCCAATCCACACAGTATGTTTACACCCAGCTGTTCATTGGGCTTTCGATTCGACCGTTGCTTTGGCACAGAATTATTTGGAAAGAGAAATCTGGGCTAACACGACGAGAAGGCTGCCATTGAGCGATTGAGAAATTATGTCCCGCCTCCGACGCATTACTACTCCCTGCCTGTGAGTAGGAGAGCCGCGGTTCTGATCCTACTTTATGCGGATGCGCAGGGAGAGCTGAGGGTCGTTTTGACTATGAGGGCGAAAACGCTGAGTTCTTGTAACCACTTATCCTCAAATATTCTTCCATTCTGCACATGCTCATTCTAGGATTATAGATGCTGGACAAGCAGCGCTTGCAGGAGGCAAGGCAGACGACCTCACCGAGACACCTTTCCAGACCGCCCGCCGCGAAGCCTTTGAAGAGGTTGGTTTGCCGCTCTCCGATGATAAGTTGCCGAAGCCTTTTCGCGTCGAACATCTGTGTCAGTTGCCTACGAATTTTGCGAGGACCGAGTTGGGGGTGAGACCTTGCGTGGCATTTCTGTCGCCTCATCCGGATTGGCCCAAGGATAAACCTGTGCCAAACGTCGAAGAGACATTGATTCCTAGGTTGGATGCCAGAGAAGTTGCGGCTGTCTTCACGGCACCACTTCAGAACTTCCTGAAGGAGAAATTGGAAAGTGATACGAATGAACAAAGGTGGTATGAAGGCCTCTGGATGGATTGGAACAACACACGCTGGCGCTTTCATAATTTCTACGTACCTGTTGCTGGACAGAGAGTTGCCTGGGCATCACCCACATCCACATCTTCACCTGCCGTGGGTAGCACGAGCTTGCCGTATAGGGATATTCCGAGGTCCGCAAAGGTGGCGGCGAAAGAGGCGGAGGAGATGACGAAGAGGTTTAGGGTGTTTGGTATGACGGGAAGGATCATGGTCGATGCTGCTAGAGTGGCTTATGGTGAGGCACCGGAATTCGAACATACAATGCATTTGGGGGATGAGGATATGATTGGGCATATGTTGAAAGAAGGACGATTGGGGCCGCTGCTGAGGAAGAGACCAGGGGACCATGAGGATGGTGATGCGGCGGCTGCTGCGAAGATATGACACACAAAGGGGAGAATGGATATGATGCGACGAAATCTACGGCGCTCTTCTTGCACAGCGAGCTGCTAGGTGTCTTGTACATCATAATCACTGAACGGGAACCTATGATGAAACAACAGTTCGTACCGGTCATCGAGATAATGAGGAACCACAATATCGACTGCAACGAAGTCGCTTCGTGGTACCATTCGAATGTCGCACACTGCTAATGGAGAAGTCTTGTTTTTAATTTTGGAGATCCTCTCTTGACTTTAGTTGACAGATGAAGAACGAGTCCCCAAGAAGCCCGCAGATTCTCGTTCCTCTCATTTTAGGACAAACACAGTCGCGTATCCATAGCAGCTCGCGTCAAAACTTCTAAATTGGCAAGTCAAGGCCTTCTACCGGCTCGATATTTACACAGAACAGTGTTGAAAGTCTCTAGTACTTTGAGCCTGAAGCTTAGCTCGATTTCGTACAGGGTAAGGAGCTAACCTTGGAAGTAAGGCTGAAGCTAGGTTAAACAGTCACGAATTCAACCAAAACCGATATCTAGTCATGGCCCCGAAGACAGAAAAATTTGACTAACATTCTTCAAGCTTGGTATTACTTGCTTATTCTCAAATTATTTCTGAAACCCATTTTCAGGTCGATACCAATGCAGTGAAACCATTGTAAAAGAAGGAAGTCCGAAGTGATAGGGAAGAACTGGTAGGTATGGTATAGTCGGCGGAGATACCAGCACCAGCGTACAGGGAGGGGCTTGAGAGGACAGGGTAGCACCGGGCTTAGTTGTTCGGCTAATGGGGGGCTATCTGTTGCGCATAGGTGTGGATTTTGGTGAGTAGTTTTTGTTTATGTGAGGCGCTAAGTTCCTTTGTGCTGATTCTTTTTGGTAGTATGGGAAATGTTAGCTTGTGTGTTTTGTTACGTGAGATTTGCATCTCGTGGGACCATGAAAATATTCGACAGAACCTGCCAAATCACTCGGGCTCTCTATATTCCCTTCGGATGAGACATCACTTGGTCCTTCTGTAAAGATTCCTATAAGATTAGGGCGAGACATCACTTCACCTTTACTGTGATCGCAATATCCGAAAACCCGGCTTTCCATGACTATGGCTTTCGAAATATATATCCCATTCAACCTCACATTCCAAGACTCTTTTGCAACAGAGCAGAGAGCCCCGAATCCGGTCTGATGTTTATGACTTCAGGGCAAGAAACCTTGTTTTGAGTTCTGCAACAGAACTTGAACTTGCTGATATATGAGGCATGTAAGATCACACTCGCTTAATCGCTGTTCGCCCTCAGCAACAATCACGTCATATTCAGCAGATTCAACCACAATTGATTACACCCTCATCATCCTAGAATGGGGTAGCAAAATCTACAATGCCGCTGACTTCGCGAATCTATGGCGGAGGGAATCATGGCTTAGTCTTAAACCGCTTGTCAATCAACACCTACTAGGTCAGCCTTATTTTGAATCGGTTACTGAGAAAGAGATCGTTGTAGGGTTGCGAGAGGATTCGAAGGGTGGAGGGGCACCTTAATAAAAGATATGACTCATTGAGTTATCCCTTAGGTTTGCATAATTTCGTTTCTTTGCGATGGGTCGCTCTGTTGACATATATCCCTCGGGGCATAAGGCTGAGCCTTGTCTGGCCTTAGTAGAGTCAAGATACGCTTTTCGTTTACAAACAACAAGTCTTGAATGAATGTAATGATATTCTGGAAGTTTTCTCTTTTCCAATACTGCTCGACCCTTGTCTACGAAAAAAGAGACAACTTGAAATGCCATCGTTTGCTGCACGTGCTTTCGGGTATCTTCCGCTTTCGCGTCCGCCTCCACTTTTCGCGCTTGTGAATAATAGTCGCGTCCAACAACATCACCACTGTCCTCCACTACACATCTACTAACATAGTTACCCATCACTCCTCACTGCATACATTCATCATAAGAGATTCGATGAGTTGCAAGTGAGACAGAACTTCACCTGAATCGATCCGCATAGTGAGACGAAAGCGAAGTTCTACCAATATCATCGACCCGTCGCACTGTGTCTGGCATGGATCGAGACTTCAACAAGCGGTCTTTCGAAAAGCGGTATGATGCTCTCGAGGACAGCCTTCTTGACGCTCGGACTGAAGCCGGACCCGTGAGAAAGAAATCGAAAATACTTGAGGTGGTGGATTTGACAGGAGACGATGATGAGAAGACGTCGAGCGTGCCCATTCCACCTGCGAGACTTGAAGTCGATTACGGGGATCGGATCGTTCAAATGAAAACGATAGGAAATCCTCAGAACAAATACTCTTTGGAAAATCAAAGCAACTCCCACAGCGCTCCGCCATTCCAATTGCCAACAGCTGTGTCTCAACAGCGGAATGCAAAGCAGGCTCTCGAGGATCGTTTGGCTGCTGCTCAACGCGAGGAGGAAGCGCTCGATGCCCAAATCAGGGCACAAACCGTTAGACAGAAGAGGCCTACAGCACTAAAAGTGCCATCATTCCCAGTCTCACGGAATCTCAGCAGCGATGAAGACGAACAGCACTTCTCGGAGCCGATAAGAAATGCCCCCGGAAGACTAGCTAGTACCAAGAATAGTTCTGCTATCAATCTACCTCCACTCAAAGAATCGAAAATGCCATTCGACGTGAGTAGCTTCTCATACGATCCATCTATCGACTTGGAAAGCTATATGCCCTCACAGATTTCGGTCAAGCAAGAGCGCTCAGGACCTCCTAAGCCACGGAAGCCAAGGGCCAAAAAAGCCAAAGTTGAGCCTGAGCTATGCGAAGAGCAGCGCAATTTGGTGAACTTGATCTTGAGTGGTCAAAACGTCTTTTACACCGGATCGGCAGGCTGTGGGAAATCTACGGTCCTGAAAGCTTTTGTCAGAGAGCTCAAGACAAGAAAGCAGAAGGTAGTCATATGTGCTCCTACGGGAAAGGCCGCGCTCGAAGTCAACGGTTGCACGTTCTGGACCTTCGCAGGGTGGACTCCAAGTCACTTCAAGAAGCCCCTGAAAAAGCTGAAGGACGCCTCTTATGGTAAATTTGTGCGCAAGAAGATGAACGACGTCGACGTCCTGATTATCGACGAAATCTCGATGATGGAGAATTTCGCTTTCGAAAGGCTGAATGAAGTTATGAAAACGGCACGAGGCAGCCATGACGCGTTTGGGGGAGTACAATTGGTCGTCACGGGCGATTTTTGTCAGCTTCCCCCGGTCAAACCTTTCAGAAATTGCATGGACTGTGGTCGCGAGACAACGGAGAAGCAAAAAGATACCATCTACAAGTGTCCTCAGCATGGAGAATTCTTGGACGTCGATAAATGGGCTTTCAAAAGCCTCGCGTGGAAACAGGCGCAGTTCCAGCACGTCAATCTTACAACCATCCATCGACAAAAGGACCGAACTTTCATCGACATCCTTGAGAAATGTCGTATGGGCAAACAATTGACTGAGAAGGAGACGGGCCTGTTATTAAACCACAAGACAAATGTCGCAAATGCTGTCCGGCTATTTCCCACGCGCAGAGAAGTCGGAGCCGTTAACACAGCCGAATTCAACAAGATACCACATCAACAGCATACATTCAAGTGCTTCGATGATTTCCGCCAGAGAGAAAACCATCCTCACTTGCAGTGGAAGCATACCCGAGCCGCGGACGGCTCTCTTGCGGCACTCAGTGAGCATAAGTTCGAATCCGAAATAAGGCTCAAAGAGGGCATGCTGGTTGTGCTGCAGGTCAACTTAAGTATTGAGGAAGGGTTAGTGAACGGAAGTCAGGGTGTTATCGCCGGATGGGAATCCTACGACGCTGCAAAGATGCCCAAGCACGTAGACAAGGATCAAAAATCCACGGCACCTCAACCCATGAATCCGATATTTGGAGATCAGGCAGTCTTGAGAGAAGAAAACATCAAGCTTTTCCTGGAGCAAGCTCCTGTGAAAGAGTGGCCGATTGTCAACTTTGATAATGGCGTGCAGAGAACGATTTTCGCCGACTGTGTTCTTAATGAGATGGGTGATGAGGAACCCTACAGCATCATCTCGCGCACACAAATACCTCTCATTGCTGGATGGGTAGATATCTCTCCTTTGCTCTTTCGATTTGGATCTATACTAACACTGTGTAGGCAATGACTGTCCACAAGTCGCAGGGTATGACGCTAAACAAGGTGATCGTCGATCTGTCGAGGAGTTTCGAAGAAGGGCAGATGTATGTTGCGTTGTCAAGAGCGAGGACTTTGAACGGGTTGAAAGTAGAGGGACTGGCTAAGTGGAGAGGAGGTGGCAATGAGCAGGTGACAGAGTTCTTGTTTGAGAAATTCGGTATTGCAAAACAGTAAGATGTTGGGTAATGGATGGGAAGGTTTGGATATACCCTCGATTGCGAAAGGATACAGCAATGATCCAACACAGAGATGGACCCGTTTGGATAAAGCTGGCTGAAAGAAATATGCTACTAATCTTGGCTTGAACTTTCGTCGACTTTTTGGGGATCATCTTCATGACAATCGTGCTGACGACTGTGAGTGAGAACTCACGTTTGGGGACGTCTGCTCGATTTAGTATCTCTCACAGTATCTGGAAACTGACGGTTACGATGACTTTGAAGGTCCCAACTCTAGATCAGTATCGATGAATTTCTGGCGATTCTTGTAACGACGGTTGCTAGAAATCTATCGATATTGATCGATCTCTACTTGGATGTATCAAACAGATAATAAAGCCCCATCTAAGTGCAGAGAAGCGTGACCTCGCTATGGCTGGATATGAATAAACTCCTTGAGTGTGAAGTGACGGCATGGAGCTCTATTCCGACTTAAACGCGATCGAGGCATCAGACAAACTCATGTCATTGCCTGAGTCGCCCAAGTCCTCACACCGAAGGATATCACAGATATCTCGCGAACCCACAAGAAGAAGCGCCAAAGCCTCCACTGTTCATTCATGGATTTCTGTGATATGTTGACGATGGATGCCAATCACGACCCGCTGATCCACCTTCCGGCTTAGAAGTAGACAGCACTCGTAGCTACCTTATGTTCGAAGGTTGGAAGAATAGTCGCCGCATCTCTGTCCAACATGGCTGAAGTCATCGCGCATCTGTGTCGTCAGAAAACAAAGGCAGATTTCGAATTCGAAGTCTTGTAAGCACCTGTCTTACCTTCGCATTAGGGGTGTCGTCGGATCATCGCCCTCGTTCGAGAGGCCTAGAGCAGGATTCCATGATAAGGGAGATGAAGAAATGGCCGAACAAGTATTGCTGGATCTGTGTAGCCGAATCTGTCTGCGCTGTATGAAGTTTTACGAGGAGGTTTCCGTATACTGGTGAAGAGATGACCAGCCACCTATGGGCTGGTCACTGTATGTCTTCCCAATGGATATTCTCACGATTGCGCTGCGTAAGGTGTTGTCTTCGTCGACGACTGGTGCACCTTCGCGAAGTTGTCGATCTGTCTCATAGTAGTGAAGTGAAATTGCTTGTGACTACATGTGCATGGCCTTTGATAATAACGCATAGCCGTCGCTATCTTGTACGATAGCAAAGTGACTACAAATTTCTGGCGGTGTGATATTTTATCTGCTTCATGTTTGTCTCACACAATCTCTGCATCTCGCCATAGAGTGCCAATCACTTTGGTTTTGTTGTTGTTGGCCTCAACGGTTTCCCCCATTGGGTCTCACATATTCGAGCTCCGCCAAGCTATGGGGCTTATAATCCTTTGCGCATGAAACGTCTTGAAGATAACCAATTTTTGTCTCCTCCCGTCAAAAGAAAGAGGAAGAGGAATTGCAGCTCTGACGATGTTTTGTGGACCATATCCGTTTCCAATGCGCCCTCTTGCAGGACCTCTTGAAACCATTCTTTTCTAAAATCAGCATACCCACTCTATTCCCATGGTGATGTTTGTTTTCTCGGCCTTATTCACAGTTGCCAGTGACGAACTTTCTGGAGATCTACTAGGGATCACAGTGGGGAGATCAACCTTACGTGCAGGTGAATGAGGTGATGACTGCGTTCACCCCACGAGGTAGTAAACTTGGAATAGCCCACCCAACCTCGTCGCATCTCAACGGTCATGCAAAGGATACAAGCAAGATCCCATCCGGCGCCTCGCTTTCCACCCGCACCATGGGGATCGAAGCTAACCTTTATCGCGAGATAATAGGACGGCCATTATAACTGGTCCAATTGTGCAATCTCCTTTCCAAGACGTCATGTTTGACATTCCGATGCAAACTTTCTCTTTCCCCCTATCGAATCGCTTTTTTTACTTGTTCAGATCAATTCCCGCTCGATGAAACTCTTCTTCACTTTCCCAAGACGCAGATCTTCCGGCGGAAAGTCGAGGCGATGCTTGGTAGATTTCAGCCAGGAACCTGACCCCGGGATTAGAGGGCGGTTGTATACGTAGGGCTTCGCGGGCATGTCCCTGTTGAAGATTAGAGTACGAGCTGGAGCTTCGGGAACCCGGTTTCTGGGAGCATCCTGTGCTGAATGAAGACTGTGATGTTCAGGTATATATTTATGGTGATGTTTTTTGTCATAGGAGGTGGTTGAAACGTCCGGAGGCTGTAGGTTAAAAAAAAAAAAAAGGCAAATTTTTTGCCGGGGAGGCAGGATTGTGGCCCTGAAGAATGGTTGATCGCATAGAAACGCGCGTGTTTTGTGGAGAGGTTCAACGGTGTGTTTGGGAGACGGAGACTGTGAGATGAACCTGAGCCATTCAGGTCGTGAGAAATGTGGAAGCCTGGTGTGGGCATCGGAGATTCAGACTCGATTTACTCGTTCCCCTTCCCTGATACGGATGTACTCTTTGTCTTATAGGCTACCCAACCTATAGTCAAGCTCTCGGTGGATGGACGGAATGAAAATCCAATCAAAGAACTCTGGGTAACTGAGCTACCGATATGGTCCATCGTATGGACTTGGTCTCGTCTAAGCGAAAATTGGATTCAAGACGTTTTACGAAGAGGGGATCAGGTACTCGGTACACAGTACCTCTCCTCTTTAGCGAGCAAGCACATTCTGTTTGGAGCTGAGAGGCTCGCTTCGCTTCGCGGCTATTCTTTGATGATTCGTACAAGGCATGGGAGTGAGGGAGGGTTGGATAGATGAGGCGGATCGATCAACCCACAACCCTGAGTCCCATCCCAATCTCTGGTTCTCCAACGGCCAATTCTCTGGATCGTGGCCCGAGATGGGGAACGCAGCACGGTTCTCCCCTCTGATCAAAACGTTCACGGGCTGTGACCGGATTACTCATGCCTTCAGTCAACACAAAACACCAATTCGAAGACGCTACACGTCAAAATCTATTAATTGAATGGTAAGTCGGTCCTCGCCCTACAGGGTAAGATTCGGAATGATGGGGCATGAGCATCTGGAGAGGCTGACGTGCCATGGATTCTTTTCTTTTTTGTGCCTTTCCGTGCATTAGAATCTTAGATCTCCTTTGCTGCAAATTATTCGCGGGCCGTACCCTGCTGCTGCTCGATTCATGCTTCATGCTTCACGCTTCAATTCTCCATGACCATCACCATGACCATCACATCCGGGCTTTCAGGTCGTCTCATGAGGTCGGTGGATGGGGTTGACGACAGACGACGGACGCCGGTTCAGCTTCTGTCTCACACACTCATGTCGCACTTTGCCAGGCGGTTCCGGCAGCACCTTACTGTGTAGAACTAGCGGCACAGCCTAGCAACGGGAGGGTCACAAGCCACTGTTGCGGGCGGGTATTACACAGTACAGCCTGAGGAAGGGCTTCCGCGCGCCTTCTCTCCAAGCCAATCGTTCTCGGCTTTTCGGTTACGCAGTCGGAGATCTGGAGCTGAGCACCGCGATCGTGGAACGCAGTGGGAGAGCACCAAACCCGTCGCAATCGATCGCGATTGCCCTTCAACTACTATGGTACAATGATAATACGAGTTTGCGATGCTGGGATGAGAGGCTGATCCGACTCATGCGCCGGGCATTTCCACCTCCGCATAGAATAGTTCCACTGGCACAAGCCGTCGTGAAGGTGAAGCTGCTGCTGCTGGGACGCCGAGCCCACACCAGCCGGACCGTGGAGTGGACGGGGTGCCAGTAGTGCCAGTGCCAGTGCCAGTGCCGGTGCCAGTGCCAGTGCTTCCTCTGCAAACAGGGTGCAGGGTGCAGGGGGCCTTTCCGCATCGGTTTGGAGGTCGCCTGATGCGTACTTTACACGGTATGAAACAAGAGCGGGCCGTCGATCGCTGCCCTCTAGTGTGATACACAGTACTGTGTACTGTGTACTGTATAGTTCTAGCAGGTACTATACATTTTCCCATTTTGTTTTGTTTGGGTACGGCATTGGAGCGTGATGTGGGAACTCCTCACCGTTGAACGGAATCATCAAGCATCAGCACACGACAGACGCTCTCTGCTTTCCTCATCTCTGTACTACGTGCAAGCAAGGCAGGCAAGGCAGGGATGGTGGAAGCTCACAGTACACAGTACGGAGGTAGATGGACCAGGTTGGGGAAGCGTAATCACTGGTCCGTCGATGCTATGGCACGAGCCGAAGCCGTCGGGAGTACGCGGGGAGTACGCGGCATTACTTGTCGCACTGCTATTCTCTCGCGCAAGCCTTTTGTGAATGGAGATTGGAGAATGGAGATGGGGAAGAGGCCGACGCCGTGAGATGGCTTCTATCTCTCCATGGAAGTTCACTCCTCTCTCTCATCACATAGCGAGCTTACCCTGTGAGGACTTGCTCTCAGCTCACAGCCAGGCCAGCAAAGGGCAGTTTGCGCCATGGCGGGGAACAGTCTCGCCTTGTTCCTGTTGGATCAAGCTGTTGGATCTCACAGATGGATGAATAATTCCATCTCACAGGGCGATTCCATTTCGCAGGGTCAATCATCCATCTCACAGGGCGATTCCATTTCACAGGCCCATTCCATTTTGTTTCCTGAAATCTGATAGCGCACGCGGGGCCAGCTCTGTCCAACGTCGGCAGCTCAACAGGCTCGCTGCAGGCTGGGCTCTTGTTTGCGGAGCGATTGGTTCTGTGCACACCCGACACTCTGGGCCTGCATTGGTACCCAACTGAAAAGCCATTAGGCCATCTGAGGCGCCGAATGGAAGGTCGCGGGTGGATGCATGGCACTGGCAGCTCCGTCTGCTTGATGTTTCCCGTGGGATGCTCTGTACTGGAGGACTGTACTATGTCTGGAGGACTGTACTATGTCTGGTGGACTGTACTATGTCTGGTGGACTGTACTATGGCTGGTGGACTGTACTATGGCTGGTGGACGGGAGAGGGACCCTACCTACTGGTGGACGGAGAGGGACCCTACCTACTACTGGTGGACGGAGAGGGACCCTACCCCCCTCCAGAAGAGGCATACAGCATACATAGTAGGCATCCATGCTCAGCAGGTCGGAGCCCCCACCCACCTGCACACCCACGCCCACACCCCGAGCGGGCTCCTTCATCAGCTTCTGATTAAAAACAAGCAGGCACCCCGCTGTCTCGTCAACCTCGCCCTCGCCCTCGCCCTCGCCCTCGCCCTCGCCACAGTCTTCATCTCTCACGTCTGCTGCCAGAAGCATCATCGCTGCCGGTTCACCAGCCCTTCAATTTTCCGCGCGCTCAACCGACGGCGGCATTCCATCCCCGGCCGAGGCTTAGTAACACGCTGCTATAGCCCTCCCGCAAAAATCCGTTTGCTCCCCCAGCGGCACAGGCAGGATTTGGCGAAGAATCCCCGTTTAGTACTTCTCACCGCTATATTACCCACTCCACTTTGGTGACCTTCGCAAAGCTCAAAAACAATGGCCTTTCCTGACTTCCAGCGCCCCTCTTCACAACTGGAAATCGACCCGAAACCTCACCCCTTTTCCCACTTTGACGACCAAGACATTTCCGACGACCTGATCTTGGAATCCGACATGATCTCGCCATCCTCCACCGACCACCGGAGGGACTCCTTTGCCAACAACTCTGCTGCCGTATTCTCCCCCCAGAGCAACGTGTGGGAAGATCACTACACCACCGCCACCATGACGGAACGACCCCAATCCCACTTCCAATCCGCAAACCCCTTCCACAACAACAACCCCTTCTTGCAGCAAGAGCCCTCAGCCTTTGGCAACCACAACCCGCAATGGCCTGCCATGTTCGACCAATCCACTGACTCGCGGACGCCAGTCGGCCCTGCTGTGTACGAGCCTTTCACTGGGGATTTCGACGGCGCTCACTCATCAGGTTTCCCCCATGCCGCACCTACTGTGGCAGCTTTCGGTGGGGTACGACCACAATCAGTGTTCCCTCCAGTTGCCACCCCTGTGTCAATGCCAACCTCACCACACACTGGCAAGGACTGGATGGCGATAGCTGAACAAGCCGACTCTCGACCCTACCCAAAACGCATGCGCCAGAACTCTCCTCCTCGGCCGTATTCTCCCTTCCCTCGAAGAGACGGCGGCATCCGAAAGAAGAATGCAAAGTTCAACATACCACCCGAGCGGACCCTGGAAACCGTCGACCAGCTGATCGCATCTTCTACCAACGACGACGAGATCAAGGAACTCAAACAGCAAAAACGTCTGCTAAGAAACAGACAAGCCGCGTATGACTCCACCCTCCCGGACGATATTGGTTTATTGGTTCTCCACTGGCCAACCTCGTCCACAGTTTTGGTTCATTAGATCCCCTTGCTAACCTCTCCGCAGTCTTGATTCACGGCAACGCAAAAAGCAGAGGGCTGAAGAGCTCGAGGAGGAGAACAAGAAATGGACGAACCAGATCTCTCTGCTTGAAGATGAGATTCAGAAGCTCCATGTGCAAAATGATCATCATCTGCAAGAGAAAGACCAGCTCATCCTTGAGCGGGCACAGTTCCAAGAACAAATCCAAGACTTGACTGAGGAGAAGGTGATGATGCTCGAGAGACATACCAACGAAACTGGTGACCTCCGCGCCAAGATTGCTGTCCTCACTGAGCAGCTTGAGATTGCTGCCAGTGCTGTGCCTGAGCGATCAAGCTCTGGCGAGTACAGCGACTTCACCAACGAGATGAACGGACTCAACATGCACCCCAACGACTGGGACTTCCTCGTCAACGATTATGTCATGGAATCCGAACCTACCGACCAGAAGCCACAAGAGACCGCGTTGGCAATGGCACCAAAGAAGAAGGACGCTCTCCTCGACGAGGAGCAGCCTGCTGCCTCCGGTTTGCTCATGCTCCTGCTCCTGTGTGGAGCCTGGGTTGCTAGCAAGACCTCTGGATCATCGATGCCCACCATGCCTACCATGTCTGACGACGTACGTGCTGCTTCCGCTGTTGTACTTGAAAGCGTCATGAAAGACGCAGGTGTCTCCGATCCATCACAAGCATTTTCTGGTTTGAGTAATCCATCGCCATCAGGCGCTGCTCGACAATTACCCTTCCACATGGCCGACACGACCTCACGAAACCACCGACTAGACACCGTCCACAGCAAGCTTATCACACCAAGCAAGGCTCAAGAAGCTGATGCTGCCTTCTCCATGTCCGTCAGTCAGTATGATAGCCTCACCCAAGACTTCAAGCGGCCGTCATATAGCAGTTCCAGCGATGACGAAGCCATCACGCCAAGCACCAGCACTTCCAGCCACCGTCGCAACCTCGCCGACACCCTCAAGGCCATGCGCGACGACGCCAAGGGTGAATCCACGTCAAATGTCTACACACGAAGTTTGCTCTGGGACCGCATTCCTACCGACATCGTTCAACAATTCAAGCAAATCGTGGATGCGAGTGTTTCTTCTGGCGAAGGAAGCGGTGGCGGCGACGACTAAACGAATCTCCTTTTTATTTTTCATTTGTCCGTGATTTGTCTTTCTCATTCCATGGTCATGATCAACGGCAGAGCGAGCGAAAACATCATTAATGATCAGAATTGAACGGCCAACACTTCACGGCTAAATCCAATTTGTATCTAGTGTCTACAGCGGGTTCTTGGATTTTTTGACCTTTTTCCAATTTGGCAATATCTAGCGTGTGATAGCGAGCGATTTGGGCATTTTTGACTTTTCTTCACTTCATCTATTTTCACACCTTGCATTGCGAAGGGGTTTCTCTGGTAACAATTTTTTCTTGGTACTCACATGGGACAGGGTGTGTGAAACACGATAACGACAGAAACGATACCCACGGGCAAGAGGAGGCATCATAACTGTTGGTTCCTCATCACAGCATTTTCGGAAGAACTTGGGCGGAAAGACACACTTCATACTCCCTGCTGCTGTTGCACTTCATTTGCGTCTACCAAACTTCCCATCGCGGAATCTCAATTTTTCCTTTGTCACAGCGGATGCTTTCGATGTAGTCGGCTTACCAGCAAGCTATCTCTTCACTTTGTCTGTTGTGGTACCACAGTACACATTTCGGGATTTCTTCTTTGTTTTGGAGAAGGCAACCTTTGTTTACACATTTTGTTGCAAGGATCGATGAATGGGAGGAGCTTTATTGCATAATGTATCTACAGACACAGACACATATACAAAGTCGGATACTATTGTTTTGTTTTGTTTTGTTTCGTTGGTCAAGAGATGGAAGCAACCATGACTCACTCGATTGCATTGAACTCAGCCACGCATTTACACGACGATACTACTCGCCTCGAGACAAAAGTAGCATGTACGATGGTGATGATGGAGAGGAACAAGAATTTTCAAGAACAGATCCACCTTAGACGTCGGTTATTCTTCGTTCTCAAACAGACCGTCTCTTTGACCGCCACTCGTCCATCACCAACAACAACTGTAAATAGCAACATTCAAAATAAACGATCAACAGCTTTCTCCATAACTCTACGAACCCCTCTCCATTGTTCCTGATTCATAATCCGTCCCTCCCACCCTTGCGTACCTGCTTAGAGAGTTCCTGTTCGTGGTTGTACGTGCAAGGGAGGGAGGGAGGGGGGCATATGTACACCGTCTTTTCTTCCTGTTCCCGATTTCCCACATCCTCCCTCCCTCCCTCCCGCCCGTGGATCCACAAACGATGGGTTCGGATGTCTCACCGTTCACACCGCGTTTGCGCATGTACGGGCCGATGGGTCTAAACTGATCCTTGGGGTTTCCGGTTTGGAATGTGAGTCACAGCCGATTGGGTTTCCAAAATATACATTTCTCTGTTTACCTGGGTTTTTCATGTGAGGTTTGGGGAGATGGTTTTTTTGATGTCGATGGGTTGGGTTTTTACGGGTATTTTTTACTGGAATGGTATATATATATATATATATACGGCGTCATTCTTGGGTTGGGATTCATGTTATTGAAACCTATCCATACCATTATAGTGTACAGATGGATGGATATCTTTGCACTAATAACCACGCGATAAAGAATCCCGCCCGTGGACGGGAAAGAGATGGGAATGATGTACGCGAGAAGTAGTACGTTTATGCAGAATGAAAAGACCTCGTCACGTCAATGCCATATCACGTTCTGCTTCGTCATGGAATGAAGGAACTCATTCACCCCATAGTACAAATAGACTTTCCGTTACCGATAAATCATACTCGTCTACACATGATTCACCAAAGCGTCCACGTCCACGTCCACGTCCCATCGTGATCGATACCGCAAGAGCCGACCCATACAAATCACCAGATGCATCATCCCGCGTACAACCAACGAACCCATCCGCGCCCTACAAAAACCGGGAGAAGAATCTTCCCTCCCTTTCTGAAACAAACAGTGCAGAATCTTCGCGAGAAACACCAGGTTCCTCGTTGAGAAAGGGACAGCGAACGGACTTTTGTTTTGTTTATCTTGTTCCCTGCCCAGCAGGCAAGCAGATAGACAGGGCAGGAGGTCGAGTCCATTCTGACTCATGAGGTACATCCTTTCCAGCGAGTGGATCAACGGATAACCGCCGCATCCCCTTCAAGCGGATCCCCCCAATCCAACCCGATTCAGTCCACAAATACCCGCGTACAAATCGCTCGATCGAAGAGATGATCTGCGGTTCCGGAGGTTTCCTCCAAAAGCAGCAATCCCCCATTTCCCAAAGTGGTCTGACCGACAAAACCACCCAGCATAAATTCACTTCGACTTCATCGGTCCTCCGTATTTATCTTTGTATATCCTGGGTGATGGAAAAGGTTAGCCAGCGCACAATCTGCGAACCCAAGGGATGAAAATAAGCGGAGATGGCGGGATCCTGACAGGGCCTCAGGCGCTCAAGCTAGTAGTGGCAGTCGCTCTTTGTTGATGGAAATGGATCCTTCCCAAAAGGCTGGAACCGAGTGACTCCAACATGGCTATCGCCGTGATCGGAGAGGCTGTGCATGCTGTAATGACTCTCTACAACCAGTAAGAGAAAGGCCATAGCAGAACCCAAAATTTTCCATTGGCTGGCAGCTCTTATTGATCAGAGGTCGTAAGACACAGTGGCTTAGACGGCCTGTCCATCAATTGAGCCGTCGATCCACAACCAAGATCATACGAAAGCAATAAAGGTATTGCCATTTAGAGCCACTGTACATTGCCAAGGAGAACGAGATGCGAGTGGGGTACTACGATAGGTCCTCCAGCTCTATTCACGGGCCATGTGTCATGTGAGACTTTCCTTTCGTGGGATTCTCCAAGGCCACAGATGGAGCGCCACGTGTATGCCCATGGCAGGCAAGGCCGATAAGGAGCTACCCTCGAGCGAGAGATTGTGGCGGGTGGTTGTATAGTCGCTGATGCGCTTGTGGAGAGGGGTAGTAGTAAACCAGCCATCAAACAAGTTTTAATTTACTCATCGAGGGCCGGCGCTGACGGTGAATTGATTGTGGTGTTGTTGCTTGCTGAGAGCTGCAGTTCGCTTAGGCGAAGAATGCATAGGTGTGGTCAAAACCGGAGCTTCTCATCCAACGGATTATTCTGCCAAGGGTCGCGATGAAACCCATCAAGTGAGAAAAAAGTCGTGAGAAAGCAGGAACAAGACAGTTGTGGATCGAAAAATGCTCCGTGACGACGGACCTGCTGGATGCGAACGGCTGCCGTATGATGCTGGTCTGTGAACGTGGACCCAGACCCTGTGGTTGTGTTCCGGACCAGCCATTTGAATAGGATGGCGCGCCTGATGGAGCTCACCGGATCGATACGCGGATCCCGAGGACACTGGATGAGACAGAAAGGAGAAGGTTCACGTACCATGTATTCCCCAATGTCTTCACTCCCTTTTCCTCAGCAAGGCGTAGTAATCGAGCAGCGCGATACTGGTGGATGCTAGTCAGCCTCGTCGATCGATGCCCAATTCATAAGGCTGCAGATTGGAGAGAATGTCCATGCAATGCAATGTGTCGTTGTCGACCTTTTTTTACAACTCCAACCGCAGCCTTGGGCGTTTTCACAGAAACGGGAATTCGTGAAATGACTCCCAACTACTCTGTCTGCGGGATGTTCGTGTTTATAAGGCACAATCGTAGTCGGGAGCTTGACTTACCTTGTCTTTCTTGCAACCAAAGCCCTCGAGGTAGCACCAGGCTGCCTCATTCATCGCATCGGTATCACCCATGTTAGCGGCCGTCTCGTAATACTGTTTCGCAGCTACCGGATCTTTCTGGACTCCCCAGCCATTTCGGAAGCAATTCGCCAGCTCGAAGATCGCAAGAGTCAGTTCGCCTTTAGCAGCTCCTCCTTTCTTCATTCCCGCCTGAAGCGCGAGAGCCTCAATGTCTGCACTATTCGATGCAGCGTAGGACAGGTAGGTCACTGCGCGAGCTTCGTCCTTTGGAATGCCCCAACCGTGCCTGGTAACTGTTAGCTTGGTTTAAGTGCAATCATGCCCGTTCTTATGATGAGAATGTTATGCCAAATTGAGAGGACTACTGACCTGAGAGCCAAACCATACAGAACTTGGCTCAGAGCATTGTTTGCACCATGTGGATCTGCCAACTGACCAAACATCTCCGAAGCTTTCGTGAATTCTTGAGTATGTTAGCCATGGCATGCTAGATCTTGCTCGTGGATACACTTCATACCACCAGCTTCATGGAGATCTATAGCCGCTTGTATATTGATCTATCATGCCATCAGCTAGTCCCTGGCCTAATTAGGTCGCTGCTCGTACATCACCACCTTTGTCCACCACAGGAGCTTCACTACTTTTCTTTCCTTCATCTGGCGTATTAGGATTACTCTTTGCCAGTAATGTCGCTCTTTTCTCCCACACGTCTTCTCCATCCCCCGCGATTTCGGGAAGATCTGCCGGTATGTTCACAGAGCTCGTACTCGCGGCGCGATCTCTTGGCCCCAAATGCAGTCTATCACTCAACCTCCTCTCGTTCTTAGGCTGAACGTCCAACTTTTCATTTTGACCTCCCAATTGTGCGGCACTAGTTTGTCTTCTGAGTCGAAATCGATGGCTAAGTGAACGTTGAGGAGGACTCGCAGGAGGTTGATCGCCGGGAAAAGTTGGAGGGTCAATGGTTTCCTGTGTGTTTGTGGTTGTGCGTATGAAGGTGAAAGCTGGAGTAGCTAGATGCTGAGCAGACGAGGATTCGACCTCGATCTTGTCCTTCTTCTTCAGTAAGTCTTTCAGCGTCATGGCTGTTTGTAAATAAAGATGCGCGCCTCAAAGTGTGAGCTTCGCAACGACGGCGGCGAAATAGCGAGAGTAGACGGCAGTTACTTGTCCCTAGGTAAACGTGAATCTTATCAAAAGTCACGGTACTCAAGGCAGGCGCATGGGACCGGAAGCGGTCAGTATATATCGTCGTCCAGCAGTAAGATTGACAAAGAGGTGGTGGCCAAGTCGCGCTCAGCCTCCATGTCCGTGTATCCCCATTACTCGTGGATTGTGGCTATATTTAGCTAAATTGACTTGCACAAAGAGCAATCTGCTATTGCCTGCGTTCTTGTGATAAAGCATGAGAGGTGAGCAATGCCAAAGTGGTTGTGTGCTCGGTCTGAGGTTGAAGCATTAAGTCATGAAGGGCGTGTAACCTCAGTGAGGGCAAGGAGGGAGGGATGTACCGAAGAAGAAGGTAAACCACTACAAGTAACTCGGCAAACGGTTTCATTCTAGATGCGATCGAGAACGGGTTTCAATTGATGTTCTTCGTTATTCATTTTTTCATTTTGGAATATATACTCTGCCTACAACTCTCCTCCTATTCTTTATACAGCGCATCCTCGCCCTCACTCTACTGGGAGCATTTTCCAGTGACCAAAAGACGCCACGCAATTCCCAGGGTATCATGCCAGCTCCAAAAAATGCAAAACCATGAACAGGATGAAAAGTCGAAGTGGTCGGATTACAGTTTAAGATCTTTGCTGAACTTACGTGTCCGCAAAGCCAACATAATCGTCTTGTTGACTGAAGGCGCTGGCCTCAACTTTAATTGAGTCACCAGAGCTCGAAGGTCGAAGCAAGAGTCCATCTGCATCGTCAGAATCGAGATCCATGCCAGCTTCAACCTTGATCTCGCTTTCGCCAGAACTCGAAGGACTTTTCGGTGCCGCAATAGATTCGTTTTGCACACCAGCAAGTCTCCGAAGCTGGCCGGCTCGATCAATGTGTGGCAGGCGGCACTTGTTGTCATTGCAACGACCTAGGTTAGCATAATCGGGGCATTCGATGGAGTGTTGATTGGGACAATCAGCTCCTGCTTCGCAGTAGCCCAACTTGGCGAAGGGACTGCAGACTGGAGCATCCAAGTTGACTTTAATGTGCGGGTAGCGGCAGTCGGGTTTTTTGCAGCTACCTCGGACGAAGTGAATGCAGGCGGGTGTTCGGTTGGGCGTAAGGTTATGCGAAAGAGCACAAGCAGATCCAGCAGGACAAATACCTTGATGCAGGAATGTCTTGCAGACAGCAACCTTATTGATATTGTGGGTGAACTTGCAGTCTCGAGTACATTGACCTAGGCAAAGGTTAGTGGCCGGGAAAGACATGCCTGTCCACGGATTTCGGTTGGGTCTAATCTCGTGCAATGGGTGGGATAAATGCGTGGTACCAGTGAGGTTAAACTTGGGGCATAGTTCCGCCAGTTTCTTCGGTCTTGCTTGCCTGTAGACCGAGTCAGCTGTTGCTCGGTTTGTAAGATTATGAACAAACTTCTTGTGTTGCATCTCCAAGTAGCGATCGGAGCGGTAGAGATTGCCGTTCTTCGTTCTGTAGAACTTGACACTCGCGATCGTATGTTCGGCTGGTGTTTCTGCACCTTCGTGGAGGGCTATTCGTTGTCAATGATGGTTCCTTCCTTGTAGATTTCTGTGAGAGGCTCACGAGTTATTCTGGTAAGTTTGCTTCCTTTCGCGTCCAACTCGAAGATAATGTCGTTAATTCGAATCTGTCGTGTTTGAGAGGGTGCAGACGTAGACGCAGACGCAGACGCGGCGTCCGTCAACGGATTAATCGAGGTACGGGAGGGTAAGCCTCCAGGTCCCGTAACGAATCCTCGTCCTCGCGGTGCGTGCCATGCATCTTGACGTCCTCTGCTCCATGGCGCTGGATATGGTTGAAAAGCGGGTTTGAAGGAGCCGCGGCCACGGATGGTGAAGGCCGGGTCTCTGAATGGACGATTCTCCATGTGAGCTCCTCGTGCCGAGAGTTTGATGTATTGTGGGAGGAAGATGGGCTTGACTGGTGAGAAGAAATGGTTGGTTGTGAATAAGTAAGATCTAAGTTCCGCTTCGTGGTGAGAGAAGTGTTAAAGCCTCTCTATAACGAAGTGGTTTCGTGGGTGTTTGTGAAGAGAAGCAAATGGCAGCAGGTGGGTTCAGTGAGTGCGCGAGTGCCACTCCACCCACTGGCAGTGGAGGCGGCCAATGCTCATCACGTGGTTCCTAGCGACATTTCGCATCATTTTTAATCAATCTTACGGTATAATTTAAGTTATTATCGATACTTGGCGGCCAATTGAACATATCCAGACCCATGTATCCATCATCAATATCCAATTCTCCATGAAATCTCGCTACTCCTACGAGAGCATCGCGAGGACCATAGAACTACCTGAATCGAGCATCCAAAACTTCATCCTACCTCATCCGCAAATATGGCTCCGCTATCAAGGTCACCAGCAGCATCGCTGATCTGCCGATTCGCAAAGAGATCAGTCACAGAATCAAGGTCGACAGTATCCCTCCCTCTACGCTGCCTAGCCACTGCAGCTCAATCCTCCTCTCCTGCTCCCAACTACGTCCCTCCGCCCTTCACATCTCGAACTCCAACAAAGAAAAGAGCAGTACCCTATAAATCGCACACGAACCCAGCTCCAAACTCTGGCTTGCCCTACAAGAAGAAATTCCCAGGATGGAAACGGGGCCCTCCACTCGCCCCAATACCGACAAGCTATGAACCACGCTCGGCGCCCTCCTCACCATCGCGAACAGTCTTCGACAAGACAATTGATCCTTCAATAATCTCCCTTCTACCGCTGCTGAAATCGCAACCCCCGTTCTACATCACAGCTCATATACATGGGAGGCCTTACATGGTAGTCCAAGGCGACACGATCCGATTCCCCTTCCTAATGCATGGAGTGGCACCTGGAGACACGTTACGTCTTAATCGTGCAACGCTTCTGGGATCCAGAGATTACACATTGAAGGCCGGAGAAGCAACCGATGATGCAGCTGTGAAGCCAGGAGCACAGGGAACGGGTAATAGGGCTGAGAAACAGCCTTGGTTGGACGAGAGACTATTTACCTGTCGGGCTACTGTGTTAGGAGTGGAAAGTGAACCTATGAGGATCAAAGAGAAGACCAAGAGGAGGCAAAGACATGTCCGAAAAATAGAGAGCAAACACCGATACACGGTTGTTAGAATAAGTGAACTGGCTGTGAGTGACATCAACGCCTTGAAAGAAGGAAGTATCGGACAGGGTGAGGTGGCATTATCTGAGCTTGAGGATAAATTGGACGCTTAGGAGTATAAGTCAGTCCCGAGACAGTGTAAAGATACATGGCAGAGGTGGTCGTCAGGACACGAAAGTCTTCGGGTGTATTGAGTAAGACACGGACACAAATTCTGAAACCCTGTTGTTGGAACTCCAGATGAATTGATTTTTTAGACGCTGTTCTGCCGGTGCATGATTTTTTAGGGGCAATCGACTTCAAGCAGGCGGCCATTTCCTTTTCCACGGAAAGTATATCTACCATGGGGGGCATATGCATGCCTCATCAGCCTCAGCCTATCGGAAGACAAGCAACTCAAGGAAGCACCATTCAAAACAAAACTTGACCAACTTGCGAATGCAGCCTCTGCTTTACAATTTTTCCCTCCCAACTTTGTTATCCCCACGAGGACTGCGTTCAAACGCAAGCATTCTCTGCTCAAATCGATCTTGCACATCTTTCAACCATGTCACCACCTCCCAAGATCGATTGGAAGAGCATTTCTGTGGACGGAAAATTTCACGTGGATCCAGCAAACCCAATGAATGTAGCGATGCACATCGAAGCATGGAACCCACCTGGTGTGACCGATACGGATTTCATCTGAGGTGGCAATACGGGAAGGCTGGTATCACTTTGAGATGGTACTGTCCTGAAATACATCATGGATTGGGACGATCTGCACTTCAAACTGGCAGTCCATGAGGATGTACGCCGTTACACCGAAAGTCACGATCCAAGCCCAGAGCAACTATGCAGGAAGTGGGCGGAACAGACAGCCCAAGCAGTCGCCTTCATCCACTCCAAAACAGTCGGAATCAGAACCTCCCTTCCTATATCGTTCCCTCTATCCATCTTGATTTCAAGTGCAAAATGCCTGATCTGTTCCGCAAGTCGATCCCAACGAGAGGGTGGAATAGCTACCCTTAGCTTCTCTACAAGCATTATCGAATCGCTTATGGCAAGGCCGATTGCACTACACCGGAGTTAATACTGTGTAATTCAGATAATATACCCTAGCTCGGTAGTAGTAACTTGCCTCGAAGCTTGAACTCGAACCTGTGAATTTTCCCCCAGCAATACGACACGCATTTTGTGTCGCTCCAGCATCAGCTAATCGACTTGGGTCTCCATTTTCGGTACATTTGCATGCAAGAGCCGATCTATAAAAGCGGCGTTAGATCGAGGCGTAGCTAGTAATTAGTAGACTACTTACCCAGTAAGCGCGAGGACGAGCAACTGCTTAGGTCCGTACATATTTAATCTAAGGCCGAAGGGAAATTGACTGTAATTTGTACGAAGAAGGGAACTCAGGCTCGTTAGGTACTGTGGTAATAGTCGAAGGCGTTTCGTGTAAGCAAGAAGAACAGAGACGATGGGCTACATATGCGATTTTTTTATAGTTCCAACCTCATATCCTAAGATAGATCCACCTCCGCTACTATATACGATTTCTCATCTCCCATCTATAGTAAGAACACCCCCGTTTAGATTCTCGACGAGCACTTCGATATCCGACTCTGCCGCTTCGCTAGATCCCTGTTCGGCGATCTAGATAGGCAGGTAATAGAGAGTGCTTAGTTCTATTTAATAAGAGATACACTTATAAGACTACTAGACACGGAATCAGACCTGTTCGCGCTGGGTTCTACGCTATAGTTCATCATGCCTGGTCATGAGCCATATATAACGACCTCGCAGACGAAGAAGTGAAAGCTCGCTATCTGCGACAAGAATTTCCAGGCTTCCAGAGTCTGCCATTCGGAGAAGTTGTTAAGGGTTGCTGGAATGGACACCTGAAGTGTGCTCAAGATGTGGTGGATGCTGTTGAAAAAGATGCGAACTGCACGAAGAGTGGGTATAATTTGTCTTGGCTTCGTATCGAAGGCAGTATGTACGTACGACCTTCGAGAGCAGGCCCGGTGATGATAATTAATCATTGCTCCTTCAACAGCTGGAGCAGAGCAACGGCAGAAGAGGACTGGAATCAGAGCATGAGAAACAACTACGCGGATCGGCCAATTCAGGAAGACGAGCTTGCAGAGAGGGTATAGGTTGCGCATGGTGTGCAATGAGGAAATGGGAATGAGAAGGACTATTGGCATGGAGAATGCCATTCAAGGATGGTGTGAAAATGTGGAACTACCGTAATGGCAAAGAGGCACTCAGTCACTCGGACAGGTGAAGGAAGCAGATTGTAGAACCAGCTTTGTTCACTTCTACAGCGGCATAACCCAATTATAATTCAGTCACTCTTTATCATCATCATCTTCTCCTCATCTTGAAGCGAGCCTCGATCATACACTCCCACTATTCTCACTTCCCTCCTAGACCATCACAACCCAAATCCTGGAGCTCAAGTTTTCCAATAAGGTGCGGTTGAAGTATGACATAGGTGGAGTCACAAGAACTCACAAAACAAGCATTCATGTCTATTCTTCGAACCAACAAGTGTGTATATTCGAAACACTCGATACACGTCCATGCCGTCCAAAGCTCAGAGACGAGTATCATCCCGTCTCCAGCAGCATCCACGCTGTTTTGAACAACGGTAGCGTGTAATCTATATTACAGTAGTCAAGCAAAGGTGCAAGGATAAGCGTCTCTTCCCACCAATGCCGAAATCTCATCTCTGTTGTTCCCATCCCTTATAGCAAGAGGCTATCCTTCCACAGTGGCTTGAAACTCAAGCAACACTCGTGTCCCAAGATTGGCGGCGTTGCCAAATCCTAGCTATTCACATTTCAATAATGACCAGAATTGTGTAGCCATCCATCTCGAGTACCCACTTCTTCAAAACCCGATGGCATCTTTGGTTTCTACACGAAATCAAGGGCAGCAGAAAGGTCGTTAGCTGTACAGCTAGGGCCCTTTCTTGTTCTGGATGTTTTTATGGACGCCACCCACCAAATATCCAATTGGGATCATCCCATTAAGAAAACAACAGGCGGCACAGGTAATGGGAGCCTGCCATGAGTCAGCAGATCATGCCTCTTCAAATTCAGCTTCATCATCGTCGCTGCCGTCAATTTCGTCCCCAATCTCGCCCATATTCTGATCCCCATCCCCATCCTCGTCTTCTCCGTCCTCCATCTTCAAAACAGGCGCCATGTCTTCTGGCTTGACATCTCGGCCGAACTCTCCGTCAATAGCTTCTTGATATGTATCGTTCAGTCCCCAGTAGTTGTTTGCCTGACCTCCGTCGACCCGTTTGCCGATCTTGCGCATGACTTCGATAAGGTACGCCCTGGGTTGCTTGAGCTGAACCCTCATAGTATCCAAAGTGTAATATCTGTATTTGCGGTAAAGACCAGCAATAGCACTGATGAGATCGTTCTCCTCCATCCTGACAAACTTGTTCTCCTGCGATTTCTTCTTGTTTGCTGCGCCCGGGCCAGAGGTGACGATATTGCCGCCTTTTATACCTAGAGCCATGGCCTCTCTGTGAAGTTCTGCAGCTTCGTCTTTGCCGGCTAGTGTGTAGCCTTTGTTCAGTGATTTGATCTTGTCTTCTTTGGCGGCTCTGATTCGGCGGAACTCGTCGTTGTCGCGGGGGGAGCAGCTGAATTCTGCGTTGAGCTGGCATAGCATTTCGGTGTGTTCTGAAACAGTCAGTACATGATGAAAGCGCGAAGGAAGGCTTGGATCTTACTAGGTATCGTTCTTGGACCTTTCCTGTATGATTTCTCAACCTTAACTGGGCCACCTAGCTTCGAATCAACACCATTGTTACGCTTGAAACCAGGCATGTTCTTTTCACTGAAAATAAACGTGTTTTTCAGGGTCGGGTCACCATGATCCTTCTTGTCCGTTGATTCGGTCGGATTCATATCGTATTCTTTTGGAATCTCCTCCCAACCTGGAAAACTCCTATTGAACTCAAGGCGCCATTTTATCTTCGCAGGTGGTTGCTCTTCCCACACCTTCACGTTGCCAATATGTATCTCCTCGTCCATGGGGAGATCGGCCAGTCCTGCCCAAAGCTCTTTCGGTATGCGCAGTAGCCATCCCTGGGGTAAAGAAGGGACCCCGCCCCAGTCAGGGACAGATTTGGGCATATTGAGCTCTCCCGTATCTTCGAATTCGTCGATGTCTGCCATGGTGGGCGATGGGTGGTCCGGGTCCAGCTTGATGTTGCTAAAGTCTTCAGACTCCATCTTCATTCCGTTGGACATGACTGTTGTAGTTCTTGCCGAGTGTTATGAAGGAGGGCGCGTTTTTTGTGATTACTAGGAAGCGACTGTTGGGTGGTGGTGGTGGTGGACTGAGTGTTGGTGTCGATGTTTGCAGCCGTGCAGTGCAGAAGAGACGGAACCCATCGCAGAGCCTCATCACATGCGGGGGAAGCCTGGAGCTTGGACTTCGCCGCATTCGTAAGACACCGAAACCTCCGCGCTGCAGCTTTACGTAGTATAACTTCAACTTTCCCCTCATAAATAGACAATACCAAAGTCTCAGGTCAGTCCTTCTATTTGCTTGAATCAAATTTGGTCTTCTCAAGTCGAGATTGATTTTGATAAATTTCTGGCAACTTCCACAAGTCAAAGTTATCGATGTCCATCTGGAATTGAGAGCCTTTGTTGTGAGCCATGGAATTAACGACCTCTCAGTGTAACCATAATGGCTTTAGACACATCTCAAGTCAGTGAGCAGCTGCTCGAGATTGAGGATGGCTCCGCCTCCAAGAAAGCTGCCAAGTACACCGAACTCCTCACGAATATCCTGGCCAACTCGGGCAATTCGCTTGCCGCCAATCTGATAGCATATGTCGACTCTCTATTAGGAGACTCACTCAATGTGGTCGCCGCTCGTCCCATTCTTTCCACTTTCATCTCCCAATTCAGGACCATACAATCCAACGATATCAAGACAGAGGTTGGCAAACACACCATCGAGCTACTCGCACCAAAAGTGGTATCGTATGAAGAGCAGGACACAGCTATAAAATACGCCGTCGCAGAGGCCTACGAAGAAGAGCAAGAGTACTCGGAATCAGCCAAGATTCTCCAAAAGATCTCCCTCGACTCCTCCCAGCGTACGGTTTCAGCAGACGACAGGGCAAAGTTGTGGATCCGCATTGTACGCTGCTACGTCGAAGAGGAAGACCCAACAAGCGCTTTAAGTTACCTCAATCGCATCAAAAACGTCATCTACGAAGTTACAGACAAAGAGACGATACTACACTTTCAGCTCAACCAGGCCAAAATCTTGGACTCACAACGATCCTTCCTTGACGCCAGTGCCGCGTACCATGCTATAAGCCAAGAGACCACAGTTGATGAGGGGGAACGTCTTAAGGCGTTGAGCGAGGCGATGAAATGTGCCGTGCTTGCCCCAGCAGGTCCGCTTCGAGGCAGAACACTTGCCAGACTGTACAAAGATGATCGGGCAGATTCGGTTGAAGAACACGGTATCCTAGAGAAGATCTTCCTCGATCGTCTCCTATCATCAGAGGAAGTTACTGAGTTTCGCGAGAAGCTGGCACCACATCAGCTTGCCAAAACCTCGGATGGCTCGACTGTGCTTGATAAAGCTGTACTGGAACACAATCTCCTCGCCGCATCGAAGTTGTACAGCAACATCGGTATCGATCAGTTGGGTCTCCTTCTCGGTGTAGAAGGCGACAAAGCAGAAGAATACGCAGCAAAGATGGTAGAGCAGGGTCGACTGGCTGGCTACATTGATCAAATCGATCGCTTCATCTTCTTTGAGGGTGAGGGCACGGGTGACAAGCTGACAGCTCACAAGGATGCCGTCGTGGGTAGAGAGATGCGGAAATGGGACGCAAATGTGCAAGGTCTGGCTGAGGAGGTCGAGAAAGTCACGACAATGGTTCAGAACTCCTACCCTGAGTTCTATACCGAAACGATGGTCAATTGAGGTTCCATTCCAAAAAGGTGGATGTCAAAACATAGCGATGGCGTTTTTTGGACTTAGCGATTTGACTTGTGACATTTGATATGATGGACGACAAGATGGCTGATGGTAGAGGTACGGCTTCGGGTCATGGCACGGTACGCCATAGATCGAGTTGAGCAACGAATGGAAAGCTCAAGGTTAGGGCCTCTGTGGACGACCGCAAGAACATGCATATATTGGTAGCGCCTGCCGTAGACATGTCCGGAGTTGCGTGTAGCACTGAACATGAGGCATGTAAGCCTATCCATGTCGAGAAGGCCAGAAAAGAGGAGAAAATAGCGAATCGATTGACTAACAAGATCGTCATCTACAACATTCTCCATGTCAAAGTGAACCCTGTGATCGTGACATATTAGGTAACCCTCCACACTATGCGCTATCATCCTACAATCGTACATATACCCTTGTCCAATTAATCCCAATTCAAAATCCAAAAGAATCAAGCAAACTATTAGCATCCGGCTCCTTGAACTGCGTCGGCAGTGGTTTCTTCTCCGCCACCTCCTCCTTTCCACTCCTCTTCTCCTCCTCATCACTTTCATCCCCACTCTCCTCGATGGCCTTCTCATGTCCCTCCCGATTCACATGCGTCAAAACAGGTAAATCAGCAACAACAAGGCTACTCCGTCTTCTCAGCAGCTTCTTGGGATCAATGTCATACCCATCCAGAGCACTGGGTGCTCCTTGCGAATAGCCTGGAGACTTGACAGCTCCACCTTCCATGACCCTCGAAGATGTTGTCGTAGATGGCGGATGCGATGGCGGTGTTAAAAATTCCCAATTCTTGACGAGGTCGAGAGCCAGGATATCGCAACCCATACGTTCGTAGAGTCCAGCTGTGTGCAGCACAAAATTCCACTCAGCGCGTGGATCCAGTGAGAGAGCGCCACGAAGAGTTTGTAGTGACTTGTCGCGGAGTTGTTTGTACAACACAATCAGGGCAGGATCGTCCGTAAGAAAAGATTTCGACTGTAGATTGGGTGTTTCCGGTGGCGAAATGACGCTGCTGAGAGGTGAAATCAGCGCTCGCACAGCTTTATCACGTTTACCGAGCATCCACAGGGCCCAGGTTGCAAGCCAGCGGTTGCCCTCTTCAGCAGCCTGTGGAAGAACCTTTTCAGCCAAGAACTCAGCAAGAACAGGACCGTTGTCGCCTTCGTAGACGCGGGCAACTGCTATCGCGAGTTGGGTGTCACCTAGCTGGTTGGAGAGGATGTTTACTGCGTCTTTGAGGTTTCCGCCAAGAAGGAAGAAGGCTGCAGCATATTCTGTCGGAGGCTGTTAGCCAGTTGTTTCCAGCGTCTTACATGTCCAGGACTTACCAAACCGTCTTTTGCCCATGAGCGCGTAAGCATTCTTCAAAGCAGCAGTCCGCCATCTTGGCTCATCGAAATTGTTCGCTAAGAACTTTTGAGTGGCTCCTTGTTCGCGACTCCAAGTCGCCATTCGCCACAGACCTGTGAGTACAGCCTTTTTCTTTAGCGCGATGTAATATAGACTGCAATCAACAGGATTCTTGTCATCAGTCTTGGTGTACTCATTTCGAGCAATGTTTTCAAATTGTGCTCTCTGTGATAGCATTAGCCAAGGCACTCAATCAGGAGCGTTCAACATACTAATGCAGGCAAATCAGTCATCCAGATGAAGGTGCCACTCGCTCTGGCATGCCTCCAAAGCATCTTGCCTTGAAAGTGGCGCGACACTAGATCCATCAGAATGTCTTGACTGCCACTATAGAATGCCCATACAATCTCTCGCCATGGGAGTTGGTCGTCAGCCGAATGTTGACTGACCCTCAAAGCGTGCTGCCTAAAAAACAAGAGGAACCGGCAACCGTTGTCATCGATCGAGCGTCGATGTTTCTCCACAATGCCAACACATTCGACAATGTCAACGAGATGCATTTGTTCTCTGCTAGATAGGAGTGGCACTGTGCGAACTGCCAGAATCTCATTCAAGGACGCCGCGACTTCTTCAGTGACAGTCTCCGGTTCTTCGTCAACGAAGTCTGCGTATGATGAGTGCATCTCCTTCTTCGCGTTCACTGAAACAATATCCTGATCCAGCTGTGAGAACTGATCGGGAGAGAAGCCTAATAGGGTGTCGAATGGATCGCCATCGTTGTAGAATTTGAGAGTCTTCCACAGTTTAAGCAGGATGTGCTGGGCCAGTAGCAGCTTACCACCCAAGATACACTGGGCCAGGAATTGGGGGTGGAAAACAGGCAGTGGGCCGTTTACGCGACTAACGATGGTGAAGATTTCGAGCCCAATCTTTTCTTTTGTCGATAGACGTAGATCCGGCAGCAAGCCCTCTGACACGTCGACCTTCTGGTCCTGAATGAAGAGCTGATTTCCAGCTCCAATCACGAAGCCACCCGTTCCGAGCCAGACTGAATCGCCAATAGGATGTGAAGTGAAATCTCGGATGTGAAATTCTCGCAAAGGCGCCCAAGATGGGCGAGCATCGATATAATCGTATCGAAGCTGGGCGTAGATAATGACGCGGTGAGAGAATCCAACAGCAAGAATTGATTGGTTGTCAGGCGTTGACAGCCAATCGAGATCTTGTATTGTATCACGGCCTTCAAACTTTTCTTCATGTTCGAGTTGTGTACTCCTGGTATTCCAGATCGTAAGGAGCGTCCTGTCGGCGCTGATCAGCGCTGCCTTTCTGATGGACGTTCCGCTCCCAAGGGACGGATTCTCGATCGAGGTTTCGACAGTGGAGGTCAATAGCCATTCCAGTCTTCGTTGGTCGTGGTCTGGTCTTGCCGTCCAGGACTTCAAGACACCGGATGTTGAGTACGATATCGCCACGTCTCTTGCGAAAACATCAAGAAATCCAGACATGACAGGAGCTGTACCAGCTGGATCGACTGGTAGGACATAGGCCAGATCTTTGTCATCCCCAAGATCAAATGTTCCAAAATCCTTCAAGACTATAGGATCGTCCTCGGTAGAACTGCCGCTGACTGGCAATTGAATCTGCCATGCAATCCCTTTCATTTCTGTACTTATGGTTGCAAGATGGGCATGCGATTTATCCTCATGCTCCTCAGGTATACAGAGCAAGGCGACTGGCTTCCCCTGCAGTACGAAACTTCGACGAGCTACCTCTTTGGCTTTCGGCTGGCGAGCATCCCAGATTGATATGCTCTCATGGTGAAGAAACGCAACAAATCTGCCTTCTTGGAGTAGCCACACGCGGTGGATATGTTCTGATGTTTTCATTGAACTCCTTCTTTCTATTGTGTCTCCGAGCTCGGTATGTATGCGCGCCCAAACAATGCTTTCGCTGTCTGCTGTCCTGGATATCAACGCTCTACCAGTCGCCGAGCGCACAATTTTTTTGATAGCGCTTGAATGACCTGTCCAGATAGTGTTGAGTTTCATTCGATGCTGCTGAGGGGCTGGGTTGAAAAGTCGATCCAAACGCGAATCAAACCATTCTAATCGCCCATCAAAGTGATGCATTAACACACAGAATCCGCCAGTGGCCTCATTACAGAATGGATAGAATTGGACATTATTGTCAACGCCACTGGCTTCCGAGTTGAAATGAAGTTTCATGCCCTCGATATGCGCGACGTTGAAAATGTCCCCTGGCTTCCGAACCTTACAGCCTACGCTTTCAAGTCCCCACGCCGACATGTTCCCTTCGTCATCGAGCACAACACAGATGTCTGGGCTTCTGTTCGCGATTTCAATAAGATGTGCCATGCCGAGCTCAGATTGCTCATCACTGGATGCTTGTTGGACAAGACGTTCTGTTGCTGCCGTAAAGTCTCGGGAATCGATGATGAACGAGAAACGCTTCGAGGAACGATCAGGACTCAGGATTCGTGGCTGTATGGACTCAAAAAGATCTATCTTTGCCCAAAGCTGCAATATCGAGAGACCATGTGAGTCTCCTGGTGACCAAATCCTCAGCTTATTGTCGGCACATGTTGTATATAGCACGTTGTCAAAGGTCTGGTCTCTATGAACTGGCCGTCTCCAATGTATGCCAGTGACTAAAGCAGGATGTGGGAGATATGCATAGTCAAATCTTTGATCTGCCATAGACAGTCTGCGCCAGACTTTGACGAGACGATCGTATTTGCCAACGGATGCAATCAGACTTGTGTCGTATGAGAACAGGGCATATTTTGCAGCGTTCGCAAGCTTCTTGCTCCACTGTAGCTCGCCCAGATTGTGGTAGGTAGAATATAGGGTGAGGGATGAGCTTCCCACGAGCAATTCTTCGTCCAGACCCCAGGAAAGGGTTTCGATGGTGTCGCCCTGTTCTGCAACCAGATGACATTGTAGTGACCACTAATACCATGGTCAGCTACCGCGTCCGCTTAGTACTGCGCGAATCAAAAGACCAACCCTGAGCTCTCCCTCGTCCCTCCCATATGGTTTGTAGACGTGAATTGTGGACGAGGTTGCCGCTGCTATCTTTCCAGACAATTCGTCGAACACGAGGGCAATAAGCTCGTCGGGAAGCTCGAGGTATGTGGTTTGGAGGACATGATTGGGACCGTCGAGGACAACGAGCGCGTTGCCAGAGGCATAAGCCTAGAATCACGATTATGTGTCAGTATTGTGATTCGCTGGCAGGAGAATAACTGCTATCTCACGATGACCTGCTTGCCCTCCCAGGAACCAGTTGTTACAGCTTGGAGCCTAGCCTGAGGTCTGCCGGGAAGTATAGCTCTCATCGAAGTGAGAGAGGTGGGAGGATTGTGATCTTCTGAAGGAAGGGGCTCGCATCTGGGAACAGCCTGAGGATCGTAGTTCTACGGAACCGAGGGGAGATCTGAAAGTTAAATAATAGTTCTAATTATCAGCTGCGAAGCTTCACCCGGATGGTAGGTAGCTCGTACAGGGTCCAGCTATTCTATCATACCTGGAGTGCGAGTCGGATGATTATTTATCGGCGTCATGGAGTTTCACATAGTACAGAGTCCAGTACTCCAGTTTGTTCTCGTGTCCTGGATTCGATATTCTAACCAACACCTTTCAATCGTACGTGTCATTGCAGCTTCCAGTATGCGGCTCGCTTTCTTCCATCACGGTGAATTCCATCTTGCTCCTACGACACAATATGATACTCCAAAGCTCCTCGCGATACCCATCATCGTAATCGTATTCATGCAAACTTCATGCAAGACAATCTCGACAATCCCTACTAGCCTTGCAGCCATTCAAACTCTGTTTTGTTCTACGCGAACCGAATTTAATTCACAAACATCGCCATTTTTGGAAAAATTGGTTGACTCGCTAGAACTACCACGGCTACTGCTAAATTCAAATTTAACCAGGACTGGAACAACTAATAAACCAAACATAATTTCCACCTATCCAGCCATTACACGAGCTCCATGGTCCCACAACAAGCAGCGAGCTCTTCGAGCTCGGAAACTTCGGATTTGCGTGAAGAAGAAGGGTGGGAGGATGCTGAACCTGACAATGAAGAGTTATCCTTCGTGAGCTTTTTTGACGAAAAAACTTTTCCTGATGCCATATCCATGCTAGAATACAGCAAAGAAAAGTATCAATTCGACTTCATCTCAATTCAGAACGAGCATGGTCCGTTCATCATGCCCTTATACGCGCACCATGACCAGTAACTGATGAGCACTACTAGGTCTCGATTTCTTGTCCAGTATCAAGCTTGTGAACTACATTCGACAACAGGCCAAAGACGGAAACACAAAGCTGGAAATCAATTCTGCTGTCGAATTCGAGGACGACAAATACCTAAAACCAGTACTCGAGGATGACGCTCTGTTATTCTCGTTAGATGATATTTCGCCATCCGCTCAGCGGGGCGACGATGTTCTTACAAGTGACCAAGCAACGAATGCTGCCTCTTCTCCGGAAGCGAAAATCGCCGAACTTGAAAGACAGCTACAGAATGTTCAGTCTCAGTACAAAGAATATCGCCACCAGGTAGAGGAGACCTTGGAGAAGAGGTGGACTGATGAGACCACTGGAAAACCTTCAGCCAGTGCTGACGCACAGGCGGGAAAACCAGACTACGATGGAAGCTATTTTGATTCTTACTCTTACAATGGTACTTGAAACCAAATAATATGTGGCGCTGTCCAGCCGCTGATCATGATAGATATTCACGAAACCATGCTCAAGGATACCGTTCGCACAGATGCCTACCGGGATTTCATCTACGAGAACAAGCACCTCTTCGCTGGGAAAACTGTTCTTGACGTGGGATGTGGTACAGGAATTCTGTCCATGTTCTGTGCTAAAGCCGGCGCAGCCAAAGTCATCGCTGTCGACAACTCCAACATCATCGATAAAGCAAGAACGAACATTCACGCTAACGGCCTCTCCGATGTCATCACCTGCCTGCGTGGAAAGATCGAAGAGGTCAATCTTCCAGTCCAGAAAGTCGACATCATCGTTTCTGAGTGGATGGGCTATTGCCTCCTGTTCGAGGCCATGCTTGATTCAGTCCTTTGGGCGCGCGACAAGTATCTTAAGCCAGATGGGCTAATGGTCCCTTCCCATTGCGTGTTGCAAGTGGCTCCGATTGAAGATCAGGATTACCTCGTTGAGAACGTTGACTTTTGGCGCGATGTTTATGGATTCAACATGACAGCAATGATGGAGAAGATTTATGACGACATTCTTGTACGGCATCTACCCTCGAAGAATCTTGCGGCAAAATCGGCACCTTTCTTGACGCTACCGTTACACAGCATCACAACACCTGACTTGTCATTCGTAAAATCATTCTCGGTGGAGCTCTCTCGAGACATAGACGCTCTAGACGGCTGGGTGATTTGGTTCGATACCTTCTTCTTGACCAGCCGAGATGCCGTGCTTCCAGAGGATGCGAGAGCCGAGACTTGGCCATCTAGCAGCAAGGACGGTGTAGCATTCACAACTGGGCCAGCTGGGAAGGAAACGCACTGGAGATCAGGGGTCATGCTCATTGACAGAAGCAAGACAGCTGGTGAGCCATTGAAGGCGGGTACGAGGATCGAGGGCAGCGTAGAATACAAGAAAGGAAAGGAGAATGTCCGCAACTTGGAAATTGAGCTGAGATGGGGTTCGGGCAGCCAATTGTGGTTTATGCATTGATAGACTTCTACTCGGGCGCATCTAGGTAGAATCTGGGTGCTGTGTTGACATGAAAATGTGCGAAGATACCCATATCTTGAAAAGATTCTTAACCGAGAAGTCGAAGAAGCAGTTAGACGCATTCAAAATAGAAATGACTTGCTGAATGCTCGAGGCTGAAAAATTGACGCTAAATCATGATTGGCCACAAATATTCAGGGTCCTAGGAATTTTCTCAACTCCATGTAAATCTCCATACAAGCCCGCGGATAACACAACAGAGCCCCACGAATTGCTCTACCCACTGAACTCTTTCCAAACCGCGCTTGAGTCTACGGTCAGACTACGAACCTCGATCAAATCAACCAGAGCTGACTAAGCGCTCGCTCGACCAAACGCCACCTCGACTTTACAACCTTCACACATACCGAACCTGAGCTTTACGCTCCCAAACTTTGCCCAAGATGCCTCAGAATGAGTACATGGACCGATTTAGGAAGCTACATGGTCGGCGCTTCGATCATGAAGAGCGAACGAGAAAAAAGGAAGCAAGAGAAGGAAAGAAAGTGTCTGAGAAGGCGCAGAACTTGAGGGGTCTCGCGGCCAAGCAGTTTGCTGAGAAGCGCAGGAAAGAGAAGATCCAAATGAAGCAAAAGATCAAGGCTCATGAGGAGAGAAACGTCAAGTCTGCTGGTCCGAAGGAAGATAATAAGGAAGCGCTACCACAGTTCCTCTTGGATAGAACGAAAGGACAAGACGCAAAGGCTTTGTCGTCACAGATCAAGGAGAAAAGGTGGGTCTATTGGATAGTTGAGTATGGAAGGCAATACTGACGGATAGTAGGAAGGAGAAGGCTGCTAAGTTCAGTGTACCTTTGCCCAAGGTCCGCGGAATATCCGAAGAAGAGGTCTTCAAGGTCATCAAAAGTGGGAAGAAAACCCACAAAAAGTCCTGGAAGCGCATGATCGCCAAGGTTTGCTAGACTATCCTGAGGGTTTATAAGTATCATGTCTAATACTGCTACCTTCAGCCTACCTTCGTTGGCGGTGATTTCACGCGCCGACCAGTCAAATACGAACGCTTCATCCGGTAAGCCACCAAAGCTGTAGCGCAGAAATTCAGAATAAGAGTTAATCATGATTTTAGACCGATGGGCTTGCGTTACAAGAAGGCCAACGTCACTCATCAAGAACTGGGCGTTACAGTCCAGCTCCCAATCATATCCGTTAAAAAGAATCCTGTAAGAGCTTGATAGTGGGGATGACCATTTCTATCATTTTACTCACAAAACTGGCAGCAAAATCCACTCTATACCCAACTCGGTGTGCTCACTCGAGGGTAAGTCGACGTGCTCCTAGACTTACACCGCCTCTGCTAACCAAAGAACAGTACAATCATAGAAGTGAATGGTAATATATCTCTAGCTCTTTTTTTTCTTAGGAAAAACTGACCACATATGAAGTATCCGAGCTGGGTCTCGTTACCGCTGGCGGCAAGGTAGTTTGGGGACGCTGGGCGCAGGTATAATTAATACCCTTCTCCTTAACGCAGCCCAAACTAATCTCCATCGTAGATAACGAACAACCCCGAAAACGACGGCTGCATCAATGCCGTACTTTTGGTCTAATTCACAGCTTGACAAGATATACTAAGATCAGCATCACACGGCGTTGTATGGAGTTTGGAGTTTGGGATGGACATGATATTTGGAAAAGAAGGCATGACGTAGCAGCGTCGAAGAGTTGTACTAAGAGATTTCAAAGCGTGCATTGAAGGAAGCGTGACTGCTGTATCATGGGCCAAGCCTTGTAAGTCTGCAATCTTAGAGGTTGACCGCTGTTTCCCGCACCAGAAGCAGGTGCATGTGGAGAATGTTCGGCTGGGCAAAATGTAGGTCGGAAATCAACATATTCGTTCAACCCAAACTCGAAGAAACGAACTCGGATGCTGTAGAATTTCAGATAGTATATAAAACTTCTCGCTTCGTCGGTGGTTCTTCGTCTAATGTGTGCGTTTAATACTCTTTTGACATCATCTTACCCACTAGAATATAGACGGTACTTGAAGAAAATACCTATTCTGATATATACAATTGATATACGAGTACATAAGCCGCAGAGCCTGTAACAAAACTCTACCAGGGATATGCTCCAGTAAACAGCAAACCCCACACCATTGTCTCTTTGCTGTTCAGCGAGTCCTTCTCGCCACGGCTTTGGCCAGACTCTGTAAACCGTTCGAAGTCGCCACATCTGGATCGGGATAGTACCATGCAGCGGCTGCAATGATAAGATAGACAATCTAAACCCATCAGTATATCCGGAGGAAAGAGAGGGGAGAAGATCGGAGGGTACTTACGACGAGCAGCGCGCCTTCCAGGTAATTACATTCACCATCTCTGAGGAAGTTTCCTACAACGACGATCGAGATCAGGAGGAGGAGAGCCATGAAAATCTCGAAATTGAGATCCATTGGTTTTCCGAGGGCCCATCCTATGAGGACTACGAGCGGGGCGTTGAAGAGGGCGGTTTGGATCGATGGTCCTAGACAATGGAAGAGCGCGAAGTTCTGGGATTTGTCAGTGGATCCATCAGTTTCGATTGAGCGGAGGGAATTCGCGTACCATCTGTCCGTCCCAAGCCTCGTCGATGGCAGTCAGATGCTCGGCAGCCTTTTCTGCGAGTGGAAGCAGGATAAGGCCCAAGAATTGATCTGGTATCCCGGCTTCAACGACATCGTCTATTTGCTCGACGAGGAATACAGCCAGGAGGGTGACCAAAGTGAGGGATACTATAATAGCAACTACACATTCTGTAAAGGTGAATTTCGGTTTCGATAGGTCGTATTCGTGATCCAAGTCCCGATGCTCATCATGCTCGAGGACCTCGTCGAATATGCTGTGATGAGAACGAGCGTTGAACCACATGTATCTAGACGTTGATTAGGAGTGTGCTTGATAATGCTAGGATATATGGACTGACATGAAAAAGGCAACGATGAGCAGAATCGAAGTGATCTGACTGATACGGAGAACATCGTGCTGAAGTTTTTCATTCGTGAATTGGTGGTGCTTCGAGCCATCGGGTTTCAGAACCGCAGCGCCTTTCAATGCCGAGTAGAAAGCACTTGGAACAAGCAGCCCGAATCCTGCTACCAGCAGAATCCCGCTTCCCACCTCGCTGACCACGGCGTGAAATGTCGCTATTTGCTGTCGTATACCTCCAACGAAGAAGCACAATCCCAGGCAGAGAAGCAAGTTGGTGAGGATAGAGCCCAAGATAGCAGCCTGTATAATAGGAATGAAATTCCCATGCTCAGCCGAACCATCATTGGACGTGTGCTTGAAAATCAAAATGAGGAACAGAACGATTTCAACAACAGACCCGAAAGCCGTCTCAAGCAGAATCCCCGAAACCTTTGGCATTTTCCTAGCAAACTCTTGACCAGCGAACCCCAGCAGATTGGCAACAGGAATCATGGAAACATAACTCAAAGCAAAGATCCAGAGATGCAGTTTGGGCGCAACAAAATGGAGGAGGATAGCGACAGGAACGAAGGGCCAGAGGACATTCACACCCATTGAGACAGCATTGGAGCTTCTCCACAGGACCCTCAGGAAATGGGCAACCTGGAAGCCACTCCTCCCACTTTCGCCATCAGGATGAATCTGGTGGCCGGTGAAGCGTCCAAGGAGCGGTTGAGACTCGCTGCCCTCGGTACCGTTATGAGGGCGGTTTGATGGACTCATCTTCGATATTGTTGGGCGGTGATGCGCCCTGAAAATGGGCAATTGATTGATGAGCTGTCAATTCGAATGAAGCATCAAGCTCTTCAGAAAATGGTCGAGCGGGGAGACAATGCCCAGGCTTGGCTCGCACAATGTCCGTTCTTGGAGGCTGTCGTACGCGCACGCGCGACGCTACGAATCAAGAAATTGAGGTACGCTTAGCATCGAGCAAGGCACAAACGAGTCACTAGAACCAAAGGAAGTAGTTATTTACATACCTATGGAGTCGAGTTAGCGGTAGCCATGTTTATTTCCTCGAAAAACGAGGCACGGAGATACAATCACATGCATGTCTCACAACCACAAAAGGCACCACAGTCTATACAAGTACTGATTCAATCTAACATCGTGTGCATCGATTTTGGCAATCCAATGCAATCGGATTTGTCGTACCCGGCAAATAATTGCACAAATGGCAGTTAAGACGAGAGCAAAGATGAACATCATCGGCAACAGTCCATGTCATGTATAACTATCAAGCACCACAACCCCCCGGTCTTCCAAACCCCATCTTGAAGTATATGATATATAGCCACTCAATCCATTCATCTCTTCTCCACAAACATAACAGAGCACGCCAGCATCGTTCAAACGCGCCTCCTTCAACAACACAGAAAGAAGTGAAAAGGCTACAGGCGTGGAAGAGGAGAAAGCTTCAAAGCCGGGTATATCATCAACATTCCCCCTCCATCCACAGCGACCTATTCAATCCCGAAGCATCAGCATTCCTCAACGAAGAGGAAGCCAATTGATGGAAAAGGGAAGAATCGAAAGCGCCTCGATATAAACACCGTACTCCACCAACAACAGCAGAAAGAAGATCAAACAGAAAAATTTGAAAGGCAAACAAAGAATTAGACGCTAATCAATCTGGTATCATTAATATTGGGGTGTGGTGTGGTTTGGGGCTTGTTGTGCAGAGATAAGAGGACAAAATCAAGAAACTGTACGCGAACCAGATTTTCGTCCGCCGAGAGGGCGAATAAATCAACGCAAAAAGAAATCAAAGCATATGCTGGCCTATGGTATCCGACAGTTTTTGGTCGAGGATATTTGGACGCCGATATACTGGTCTAGAGACTGTGGGTATCATGTATGTGCAGCGAGGTAATCATTTCTGCCACTGTTAGCGTGACGAGCCACGACTTCGAATAGACCAAGAGCGCATACTGTGTTCGACGAAATAGCTCATCGTCGAGTGATGGGCGCGTTTGGTCCCTCCATGTTTCCTATTATCATGTTAGCATTGCCGGTTTTTAGAAGTGAACAGAAGGCGAACCTGTGAGCTCAGCGACACGAGCCTTGATGCGAGCAACGCGGGATTCAATGGTCTCTTCACCACTTGTGTCACCTTCATCAGCGTCGGTCTTCGCACTTTGGCTAGTATTACGGCTGCGTCCAGAATGCTGCTCTTCACTGAGTCTCTGAGCGCGGTCTGCAGCATTCTTCCTAATCTGCGCCCATCGATCTAGCACTTTGTCGTCTCGAGGAGTGGCATCAGCCGAGTCGTCGGAGGTTGAATCTGATACCGGAGATCTTGGTCCGGGAGCGGAACGACCAATTGGAACCACTGGTATCCTGCTCGTTGCCTTGCTTGGTGCGTGGTAATGCGCTGGTGCTGGCGCCGGCGCCGGAGTGTGTGCTGGCTCGAGAGCCGGCGAAGGAGCACCAAGATCGGGGATTCCACGATTTGGCGCTTTGAATGGAGCGGACTGCATTGGTGGCGATATAGCGACCACAGACTGATCTGGAGTGATTTCATCAGGAACGAAAGCAGGAGCGTCGAGGGGACCTTGGTCAAATCGAGAAAACTCTTGGTCGGCAGCTTGTTGTTCTTTGCTGCCGATTGTAGATGTATCGAAACGGGGACTTGTGCCACGGGGATGTTGGGAATTCTGGTGGTATGGATCAGGTGTCTGGTGAGTGAAACTCTGAGCAGGCGAGGTTTCCGCGATAGACGGCTCCGGCGTTGGCTCCTTGTATGATGGGATCTGAATAGGCACACTCTTTTTGGGTGATTTTTGAAGCTTGGGAGAAGGCGTTTCAACGACGACAGGAGCCGCCTTTTCTGGCGTAGAAGGTGAAGGCTTCTGCTTCCGACCCCAAAACTTCTTGATACCACCACTCGATTCTGCCTTGTTCTGCTTGTCCATGCTTGGCTTCCTAGAAGATTCTGGGGAAGCTGAAGGGCGATGCGCTGGATGTTGTGCGCCGTTGTCAAGCTTTGGCTTTTCTTCCAATGCGACTGGGAACTCAGGTTCTGGTGACATTTCCGGGCTGAAGGCTCGAGGAGGTGTCGCTGGAGGACTAGGAGACTTGACAGGCTTGCGCTGCACGGGAGAAGCAGGTACCGAAGCCTCCTTCGGCAGAGATGGCAATTCACGATTGGACAACTCACGTCGAAGACTGGTAGTTGAACCTCCATTATTGGGAGACGCTCCGTATGGTCGCGGGATGGCCAGGTTTGTGCTTGAGCCCGTACCTGCCACTGGATCGCCGAGATATGCGGCCCTGACAGCTTCCTTGTCAAAGTCTTTTGCCCATTTCATAGCAGGTGCGGCTTCGCTTAGGATAGCTGGCTGCAAGGTCAGCACACTGTTGGTCTTGAGCGACGCCGACTCGTCCATGCGACCGCGGCGCTGAGCATTTTCACCACCCTTCAGGTTCTGGTCCTTGAGACGGGCTGCGGTTTCCTTGATCTTACGGTGCTGATCGGGCGCGATCCTGCTAGATGGCGTTGCAGTAGCTGCGCGGTTATACGGTTCTTCTGTGAGAGCCTTGTTGTCGGGCTTCTTCACAACAGTCTTACGTCTCCCAAGACGGCTGCGTTTGGTCCAGCTGAACCTGCTCTTCTTCTCGGCAAGATAGACGCCCTCGTCTTGGCCAGGTGAAGCGCCCTTGATTTGTTCTTCAATCACAAACCAGTGTGCACCTGATATTTGAGTCTCAATCAATGCGCAGCGACCGAAAACGGCCTTGCGCTCAGGTGTCTCCTCGCCCGCGAGACTGGTCATCCAAACCCACCAAAACGTTTCGTCAAGGTCAAATGAGTGAATGCTCGCCAACTCGCCAGGTTCGAGATCTTCCTGCATGCCAGGTCGCACGTGCGATTGGGAGCTGTGTCCGCGTGGTTGCTCGGATAGAGGCAACGGAAGCGCCTTGTCCGGCGGGAGTAGACTGGGACTGCGTTCGTTGGGAAATCCAGAAGACAAGAAATCTGCCCAAGATGGTGTTGTAGGCCGTCCCCCATCATCAACTCTTGAATTGCCAGCGGGCCTAATGCCACTGGTGTCCTTCGAGCTTGCCAAATCGCCTGGGCTTTGCGGGCTCTCAGCGAGGCCAGAGAAGCCCAGGTCTTCGAATCTCGACCAAGCACCTTCTTGCACTGGCTGACCGGCTGTATCGTTGTTTGGGACGGTGGACTGATTGATGGACGAAATGCTGTTTAGAACACGTTTACATTCCTCAGTCAACGTCTGTACAGGGTCCTCATATGCCGAAAACTTCTGCAGAGCCTCGTCATCGTCCCGATATTCGAAATTCCTGGCGCGACGAAGAAGGGCAAACGGCGTCGGTGACACTGTGTTGACAATCATGACCACCCGCGGTGTCTGTTGCAGCATCAAAGTCGGTGTCTCGGGTGGATATTCTGTTTGAGAAAGGAGAGCTTGTAGCGAACGTGGAAGTTGAGAAATACCACTGACCCCACCAGTGGCATCGGGCGAAAGAGAACGCAGGTATGCGAAGAACAGATGGCTCGTGGCGTCCGCAGCACTGTTCGGATTAGCTTGGCCTTTGGTTGGCATTCACAAAACTCACGTAGCCCATGACTTGTAGCCACCCTCGAACCCCTTTCCGTTGTCTGAGTGTTCAAAAGCCCACCATCCCGCCATTCGTGAGAGCTTTCGTCCACCGAGGCCATTAGTCTTTCCACGAGCAGCGATTGCGGCTAGCAGGTCGAAGAAATCGAAAACGATCTTCTTGCGAGCCTCAGATTCAGTACTCATCGGGATGAAGACTGTGAAGGCATTCTTTGCCATTGAAGCATCTACAATCGCTGGTTGGTAAACATTTTCATTGAGGTTCAGGACAAGGACTGACCAATTTCACCGGTTCGAAACAATTCATAAGTTTCCCAAGACACGACTCCGCCGGGCAGCCTATTCCAACACCATTTCATGATACTGCAGAGGACCTGTGAGGTTGTGTGAGCTGAGGGTTTGCCCTAATCTGTGGCAATTGTATGTGCCTACCAACGGATCCATGAGCCGAAGCTCCTGTTGGATGACCAGCTTATTCTCGCGAAAGGTCCCATCGTATTGTATCTTGAAGAAGTTTCGTATGAAGCTCTTGGAGCCCACGGGGTCTGAGCCCGGACGGAATGGGAGGAGGAGGAAGGGCATGTCCAGAGCTACAAGTGCTCGTTAGCCTAGCTCGTCCGTTGTACATGGCTGAACGCTCACCTCTTGACTTCATTTCTTGGGAACAGTCGTGGATGAGTTCCTGAACCTCTTCCGGTGACACCTCTTTGCGCGACCATGCCTCTTCCCATCGTGGTTTGATCTGTACGACGTCTTTCCCAGGAGCGACATTTTTCTTGGACTTGCTAGAAGCATCCCGCTTGAATAGATTTGAAAAAAACGGCATGTTAGCGATCGTGTGCGGGGTTTATCGTTCTGGTAGGTGGTTGCATTCGTCGGCGCTGTGAGCTCTTCTGCAGTCTAGGGGTTGTACTGGTAGTTACAGTCAATTCGCCCTGGGTTGCAGGACATAGGCGGAATTATCGGCCGCTGAAACGATGAATCTGTCGCCGAGAGCGCCAATCGGCAGGTATAAGTGCTGCGGTATAACACGTCGATGTCTTGTTGCAAGGATGCGGTGGTGTAGAAAGTTATCAGGGACACGGACGCGTTGCGCTCCAGTGCATCAGTCCGTCGGCGAAAGAAAATTTGCGACAAGCAAACACGGCAATTGGAGGAGAGAGTAGCAAAGCCCGGGCTCGTCGAGGATATGGGAGAGAAGGGAAGCTTGGAGAGGAGTGTTTGCAGGTGGTGAGGAGACGATTCCCTCGAAAAGAAGGGAAATTGGGGAGTCTCAGTCTACGGCTTGCTATCAGGGGTGAATGAGGTCTCCAGGGACCAGCACTAACTGCAAATCACATGGATTCCAATGGGTCCGATCAACGATAGGCTGCTACACCTGCCAGCAGAGTCGCCAGAAGCCTCAAAGAGACTTCTGCCCCGATCTCATTGTTGGATTGTTCCCACGGCTCGTCAGAGCTTGCAGCTGTCTTCATGTACGAACATGAGGTGCACGGCACAGCACAGGACCAGTAGTCAAGCAATGCAGTAATGATGCGAGTCCAGGATCGCGTCGATTGTCTTTCTTCTACACAGTAGGAGGTACAGACACAACCACTCTAAAGTCTAATAGCGAATCCTCCCGCAATAGAAATCCTGGGGCCGATGTCGAATCTATCAGAACCTTATCCTCCATTTTCAATACTATACTGCGTAACTCCTGTGCATCCCAAGAGAAGCGATTCATCCCCTCCCTATCCTGGACTGTGCGTCCACTGTGTTATGAGGGACATGCCCGGATCCTATTTCGGATGTGGTAACATTAAGGAGAAGCTTTCGAACGGGAATGCCCCCATCGCAACGTTTTTCACGAAACTTTCGCGTAGGAAATCCATCAGCCACTGGATCAGGAATAGACGTAGATGGCCGAATTGGCTAAGTGACGTGAAACGTGCTAATTAAATAACCGTTTGGTAACCTATCGTCCATTAGCTTCCAAAGAGAACGACTGCGCGTGGTTCAGCTTCGTTCGCTTGCAGTCTGCAAGCCCGAATATTGTCTTGGTGGGGCTGAGCATGATCGCCACATACGCGCCACATGCGGGTGGGCTGTCACTTCATCTCCAGCGCATAAACTTGCAGGGTCTTGGGCTTTGTTGTCGTTGGCCGTCAATTTCGGAATGTCTACTATGTATACTATGTAATTCACGTGGACGTGTCAGATCGGAAAGGGAATGGCAGGTGTGGACCGCTCCGCATATCGGCGATCCAAGCACGTCGCCGTCGTTCTTACAGCCTGATTAACAAAAGCCAGTAACCAGAATCATTTCTCTATCTTGATATCTTACATCCATGATCGTTTTGGGCGCAGCTGCTCTGGATCGTCATAAAGGATATCTGAGACCCAAAGCCAAGCATTGGCTCCATCAGTTCTCAGTGTTCAATTCCCTGTATATGAAGCACTGGAATTATGTCCTTTCACAGTCCGAAGATTCAACTCATGCCTCCGTTTCCATTTTCTCTCCTTCAACGTTTATTTCCTCAGCAACCACGGTCTCGGACGCAGGCTCTTCTGCCTTCATGGCTGCCGGGTCCTTTGCGTCAAGCCGAACGCCACCAGCAGCATCAGCGCCGGCTGTTGCAGATTCTTCCTCCGTGATCAAAGCCTCCACCTCAGCTTCTCTGGCCTTAGCCTCATCTGCGCGGTTCTTGGAATGATCAATGAGTTCCGAGTTGTCGTTGTAGAGTCGGAGCAGCATGGCCTTGCGTTCTTCCTTTGGCAACATCAAGTTCAATGAGTGCATGCTTCGCCAAAGTGGTAGCACGATTCTCTCCCTAGTCAATGTATTAGTAAAATTCCAACTATGCGATCAGACAGAACTTGCTTGAAGCCATCTTCACCCTCACTGGTCTCGACGCGCAAGACGCAGCATCCCATGCTGATGTCCCGGACTCTCTCGCCAATCTCGCCCATCTCTTTCCATGCTTCGCCCGAAAGCTTTGGAAACATCTCAATGAGCAGTTTCTTCAGCGTTGACCGCTTGTATAGTCTTACTATTCGGTCTTCGCCCACCCACGGCTCCAAAATGGGCAGACCTTCTGACTGTATCCTCCATCTGCAGATGTCCTGTCCTTGTGCGTCCTGCTTCATGAACATTTTCACCCCAGCTTGCACAAACTTCATGCCTCTGCCCTCGTTCTCGTTTAAAATGTCTCGAACATGAGTGGACGTGTAGTAGATGGCCTTGACTGGCTCGCCTGTGGCGTTGCGCACCATGAATCTGTCCTTGGGAAAGCGCTCCGAAATCTGATAAAATTCGTAGATCTTGAGAAGCTCTGGGTGATCTGCGGGTAGATATTTGTAGGGCTCCTCGTGGATTTGGCTAGACTTCTTGGAATTGGCGCCTCGTCCGTTACGTGGTGTTTCTGCTAACACTTCCTCCTCGACATCTTCAATATCCTCATCCTTGATAGCCGGTGCTTCCTCAGACTTGACCTGTGCATGTTCTTCTTTGGATTCCTCTGTGGCAGTCTCCTCTGGCTTGGTATCTTCAGAAGCGATTACAGGGTGATCTCCGTTCTCGACTGCACCGTTGAGATGGGATAGGAGAAGGTCAGTTGGGTCTTCCTTGGTGGTAGCATCCGCCATGGTCTCGTCTCCATCCTTCTCCTCGGTCTTGACTTTTTTCGCAGCGGCAGTTTCAGACGCCTCATCTACCTCTCTTCCACGCTTTGCAGCGCGCGAGACCTTTTTGGCCTCAGGTAAAGCCTTGATCTCGGACTGCTTTTCCAACACACAGACAAAGAAACCACCGGTATCTTGCATATGTGGGTAAAGTCTGAGGCATCGCTCAAAAGGAGGCACCTCGGACTCTGCTAAGTCATCATATGGAAACATTGTCTCGGTAAGCCGGACAAAGTCCTCCTTTCCTTCGGCTTTTGCGTCTTGGACCTCCTTCCAGGAACCAAACATGCGGCCAGATTTGTCCATGATTTTCCATTGCTTGAAACCTGGCGATCTCTTCAATCCCGGAAGGTCTTTACTGCAGTCGATAATTGAAACCTTTGCCGACCCTCCACATCTTGATATGGCTGCAGAGACAACAGCTTCGTTCTCCACTGGGTTCATGCTGCACGTGGAATATACAACTCGGCCACCAACCTTGAGCATTTGAAGTGAGCGCACCAGGATGCGAACCTGAATGTTGTGCAAGCCTAGACCATTACCCGGAATCCAATCTTTCCAAATGTTAGGATTTTTTCTGCATGTTCCATCTCCTGAACAAGGTACGTCGGCAAGAATTCTGTCGAATTTAAGATACTTTGGTTGATCGCTGTCAGAAGTTATCCGTATCGAAGGGAACTGGCTGGCGTCGTGATTTGTCACGACGATGTTGGGTGAGTTGAGGCGTTTGACCTGGTGGACCAGCATCTGAGCTCGCCTGTACTCCACATCGTTGGCCACAAGTAGGCCTGTCGCTCGACCGTCATCGGAGTTGTCCTCGTCTTGTGTAGTTCCTGTTTTGATGTCAAGCTCGACCTCAATTCCATCAGGACTGGCCTCTCGATTCTGATTCTTAGCAGCCTCGTGAACAACCTTGCGTATACGAGCCTCTTCACCTCCATGGACCATCTCGACCAATTGAGCAGATTTACTGCCAGGAGCTGCACACATGTCCAAGCAAGTCATGCCCGGTCTCACATCCATGAGTAACGGCGGAATCATGCTCACAATCTCTTGTCTACTAATGTTTCCAACGCTGGTTTCTGAAACGAGGAATTTCTGGAAGGAGGCAAAAGGAGGAAACTTGCGAACGACGTTCTTTGGCGTAGTCATGGACCATGCGAGCTTTTCGGGAAACCAATCGACGGGTCGGGGAGGCTCGACAGGCTCGCCATTGTGCTGTACTGAGGTAATTTGAGGGACGTAGTAATCGACGAGGCGCTGCTGGACTGCCAGAGCATGTCTAACATGGAGTCAGTACTTTTCGGCATTCTAGAGTCACTCATTCGCGCGCGAATGAAGCATACCCTTTTGATCCTGCGAATCTGAAGCTGTTTGGTAGTTCTTTGCGAAGAGAGTTCCAGAATTCTTTCCGCTCATCCTCTGGAACCACGCCGAGCTCATTGTACAGCTTCTCAAAGAGCTCATTCTTTTTTTCCACCTCTTGATAGTCAGCACGAGGTCCCCAATTGGATCTGCCTCCTCCACCGCCGCCTCTGCCTCCACGACCTCCTCCACGTCCGCCGCCACGTTTCTGTGAATCAATTAGTGATTGTCTAGGGAATACATCAGTGACCCTACATTGCCTCTGTTGAACTTGCCCATTGTGAGTGTGGTGTAGAAGAGTTGAAGTGGGCGCAGAGAAAGCTAAAGCTCCAAGTGAAGGTCGAACGAAAATCTACGCGGGGACGAAAACCCTGGTCGTTCTGAGCACGCTAGTCTAATCGAGCAAGTGGGTCTGTCTAAGTGAGATCTGGGTAGGTTGTTACCCAGCTGAATCATTCACCTCTTCTATCCCATAACAGTGTTCTTACAGCTCCGGGTATCAATTAGAGAGTCCCGAAGAATCTCGTTCGTCCATGTTCTACATCTCATCCTTTGAGATGAAAATGACAACCAGCTTTCACATTGCCTGTCTTCCCTGATACGTTCCGCAATACCCATCTGTCTGCTCACTCATCCGGTGGAACACCATTTGAGCAAGTCTTGCGTCTTTCCACAACTTCAGTCCATGCGGATTGACAACTTGCAGCATACATCCAACTGCGCCTTTATACCCCGAATCCATAGCTCCAGCATTCACAAGAGCGCCTGATCGAAAGAGCGAGCTTCGTACAAAGATCTGGCCCATGACATCCAAAGGCACATCAACTGTCTCGTTGAACTCGACCAAGTAGGAGCCTTGGGTCAAATCAACGAAGCTTGATACCGAAGGGTTCTCTTCAGATCCAGATTTGTCGGTTTGAAATGGCAACAATTCTGTGGCAGCGTTGCTCCGATGACCACTGTCGAAGTCTACTTCGCCTGCAGATTTCCAGGTAAGAATACGTTTGAGCGTGAGATCAATGCCACACGGCTGGACTTGGAGACTTGTAGACCGAACGTTTTGGATGATGTTTTGGATTGTCAGCTTTTTGCCTGGTAGAATCATCTATGTGTGCAATCAGTTAGATGGACGTTAACGAGCTTCGGGGATTCCTTACAATGCTTCTCAAAAATTGTACGCATTCAACTAGTTCCGGATGGCTCCTCACTTGTGGTGATTGATATGCGGAAGAATTTCCTGGTCAGGGGGCTGGCGGCCAAGAGCTTCTTACTTCGCATCTACCCGCCACCAAGCGTGCAGGCTCTCTCGTTCCTACCGCCATTCTCTCCGAACTCTATCGTGAGTTTCCCAAGGTTGTCGGTCTCTAGTAGATGAAACGAGAGGCCATCATTGGTGATCGCCGTTCGCGATGGCAAAGCTAGAGCCTCTTCCGATATTGGTCCGCAGATCGTCCAAGAGTGTTAAAGCCCGAAAGAATCCACTCCTTCGCCCGTGAGATCATAGGGTCTATCAACGTTCAATTTCCGCTTCAATCGACAGGTTACTCAAGAAGAGGGCTTTCACCACCATCAGAAGTCTCACTCGTCTTTTTCGAACATCGCTCGATCATCCCTTCGTGACGTCAACTATTAGCAGTTCAAATCCAGACAACGTCCATCCATCTATCCACGATGGGTAATGCATTGAGCCAGAGCTTCTGTATTCCAGCTCCAAGCTTAACAGAAAAGAACCTACCTGATCAGAGAGGCAAGTACCAGTAGACTGCAACGAATAGTGCATGCACCCTTTAACCACATGCAGGAAAGGTCCACATCGTCACTGGAGGCTATGCAGGGTGTGGCTATGAGCTTTGCAAGATCTTTTATCAGAAGAATGCGAGCGTCTATGTGGCTGGACGCTCTAAAGACAAGGCGAACAAGGCTATTGCTGTAAGTTTGACATGGCCCAATGAATGGCCTCGTTGTGGAGGCTACTGCTGAACATTCTTTAGAGTATCCAAAAGGAATTCCCTAATTCGACCGGCAAAATTGTCTTCCTGGAAGTTGATCTCGCCAACCTCGCTTCTATCAAACCTGCTGCCGAGCAATTCATGTCTAAAGAGTCACGCTTGGACACTTTGACAAACAACGCAGGAGTAATGGTACCACCCATTGGCTCGACCGATTTGCATGGTCACGAGCAGCAGATGGGCACAAACTGTCTAGGCCCATATCTTTTCTCGGAATTTCTCGTGCCGATTCTTGACAGAACAGCCGCAACCGCACCGAAAGATTCAGTCCGCGTGACCTGGGCTGGCTCACTGGCTATTGATGCTCAGTCCCCTAAAGGTGGCGTCCAATTTGATGCGACAGGCACACCGAAAATCCATGGATCGAAATGGAAGGACTATGGTCAGTCCAAAGCTGGAAACTACCTTCTAGCATCCGAGTTCGCCAAACACCATGCAAAATCTGGGATTGTTTCAATCTCCTGGAACCCTGGAAACCTGAGATCAGAGCTTCAACGTCATTTGCCAAAGATACAGGCTGTTATTATGGACTGGACCTTGTTGTACGACACCAAATTTGGTGCCTACACCGAGCTTTACTCAGCATGCTCGCAGGAAATCACCAGTGCCCAAAACGGAGCCTTTGTCGCTCCTTGGGGACGAATTATGCACGTTAGAAATGACATCGAAGCAGGAACGAAGACTGAGGCCGAAGGAGGCAGCGGGACGGCCGAGATGCTTTGGAGATGGTGCGAGAGGGAATCTGCTCCATACAAGTGAGATGAAGGTATGGGCGCAGGACAGTGAACTCTGTTTATTCGTTCACGTTCTTGGCCCGCTGGCTGGCGTATGTAAACCTCCTGTATCAATAATCCCTAGACGCTCCGCTCGGTTTGACTTCAAACCAGAAAAAACCTGTTTCAATGGGAGGAGGAGAGTCTTTCAGCTTCTTTATTAGGCCAGATCAAGCTGATGTTTTTAGACCAGTCTTGTGATCTACTCAATGGACCACAAGTCTCGCGGTTCGACCACTTCTTGCTTTGTCTTCTACCGTTCAAACAATACAGGCGATAGCCGGGTCTTTCAAGGAGGATACCAAGGTCTTCGAATATATACAGTCGCTGTGGAATGAAATGATAACCTGCAGGTTTCGCCACTGCAAATGATGGTAAAGTCTGCACGTTTAGTTCTTCGCTTTTTTTTAACTTGCTGGAGATTTCATTTTATGAATCACGAAAATCCAAGCAAAGATAGTTCCGACAAGGAGAGCTCAGTGACGAAAGCTAGTGTCAGATTTCCCACAGAACACTGCAAAAATAAACAACACGCTTTGACGCGTACTAGGTCACTATCATCAACAAACACGTAAGCATAAAATCCACATGACCATCTCCAGATGCTAACAACTTCCAAAGAAAAACATCTTCAACAATGGACAACCACAGACCACCGACTCCAGAGGAGATGCCAGCGTCAGTCTCTTCATGTCCGACATTGAAGAACAGCGGCTTTGATAGGTCCTTTACTGCTCAGACATCAGCGCAACTACGGGAACAGTGGGATTGTCAATATAACTCCGACCTCCTTCAACGCAAGAACGAGTTTTGCCAAGTTTGGGCAGACAGATTCATCCCCCAAGCAGTCGTCGACGCCTTCATGCTTCAGGAGGAACGAATGAAGGAGAGTTATGAACACTGGGTGGCAGAACAGAGCGCCACGCCCAGGAACTTTGACGGCGGTTCAAGGCTTGCTGGTCTAGAAGCGGAGGAGGTAACTTCACCAGGGTTTGGACAAGGTCTGATCCCTTCCAATCTGTTCACGCCTGAACGCAAGTCCTTCTCGGAAGACAAGCACACTGCTACCATCACCAGCCTTGAAAATACCATTGGCGGTCTCAAGGATGAGAACCGCTTGCTTAATGAACACATCCAAGCCCTCGATCGACAGAACGCAGTCTCTCTGGCCACAAACTCGGTCATCGAGCAGCTACAAAATCAGCTCGCACGCGTCAAGGAACAGCAGGACGTGCTACAGGCGTCTCAAGCCAGCTCGAACCAAACTCGCATGAGCGATATGAAGAATCCTCATGCTAGCGACGCGTCCAAAAACGACCTCGATCTACTCGGAAAATCTTTCGCTGGGAAATTTGCTCTCATTGAGAAGATTCTGGGCATTGATATTACAACCACCGGACCAAAGCCTGGCAACCTTCTAGAGCTCCTTCATAATCGTCTTTGGAACCTCGAGTCTGCGTTACTTCCTCCACACGCTCCCCATTATCGTGGCCGTCGACCTTACGTACTTCTCACAGATTTCGTCAAACCTGGCTGTACTGCTGCGCACCGCACAGTCAACTACTCCGTCCCACCTGGCCAGATGGCTCCGAGCTTCCCATATGCCATGAATAACAGACCACCTCAGTATCCGATGATGCCCACGGGATATACCAACGGCCATACTATGCATAACTCAATGGTCCCACCACCACCGCCAAGCTTCACGGTACCCGAGCCAAACTTCGAACCCCAAGACGTTCGGTACCAGCTCACACAGCCGCCACGCGCCGCCCACCACAAGGTTCCACATCCACTCCAGCACGACCCCAGCATCCCAAAAGGCCCAAAGGCCAAGACACCAGACACACAATCGCAGGGTAGCTCACACGCCAGCTCAGAGCAGTGGCCAGTTTTGGGCGCTGATCAATCCCAGACTCGTCCAAAGTCCTCTAACAGCCCCGCTAGTAGCAAGAAAGGCGCGCCGGAAGGCTCGACAGCAGATGGAATCACGCGCCCTCAGTCTGTACCTCATGGTGGGAAGGCGCCACAGCCGGCTTACTTGAAGGTTCCCGCTCAGCCTCAGCATCATCTGCCACAACATCATCAGGGTCCAGCGCGGCAATCAACGCCATTTGAGCAGTCGCAGTCACATCCAACCCAGTACCAGCAGCCGTTCCAGCATCCCAGCCCACATCAAGGTGGTGTCTTGTTGAAAGCCTTTTCACAGGTGCTGGATGGCTTCGACGGCGCAACAGCACCGGCAAACACGACAATAGGCTTGTGTGGCGAGGAGAACTGTGACTTCTGTTGAGTACGAGGAGCGAGTCGGTCGTACTTTGAAGCGTAGTTGTGACTGAGAGCACAACCGTTTTGATTTCAGGTACGCTTCTAACCTTTCTTTTTCTTCTTTCTTTGTGTTTAGGGATCCGCCAGTCGAAGTCATTTGAGAGAGTGAGCACCGAACCGAACCGAACCGTATCACACCAAATCCGATCTTCAAAGCCCATCTGTAGCTGGTTTCCACTTTTCGGCAACGCATTGGGGTTCGGATGGATATGGACAGTGGAATTTGTTTGATTATTGTCATTGACGACTGGGAGTTCGGAGTTTAAATGGGATACCGGTGGTGGACGGTGAAAATTGTTTTACAAGGAGAATTCTGCTGGCTTTAGGAGAGAACTGATCGACATTGTTTCTGGGCGGTGGTGAGTGTCGTTCTTTTGGTGTTTGCTTTGTCGGATAGTGTGCGCGAGTGTTTGAGTTCAGTGGAAGAGGTACGGAGCAATGAAAGGCAATCAACTGAATCCCGTATCAACACCGTCAAATATGTTACATACCCTTCGATGAGCCGAAAACACTTGACAGCTCTTGTTTCATCAACCACATCTACAAAGTGCGGTTAACTTGAAATAAAAGAAGACGAGAAACCTACCGAAATCGAAATCCGACTTTATAATGTCGAAAGCGAGTATGTGTGTTACAAAAGAATAATAGTTATCGCTACCGTCCAGGTTAAAATCAACATAGAAAAGAAAATCTCGATCTTACGGGAATAGAATGAGTTCGGTTTCTTGCTCTCTAGGAAATCGGTATAACGAGGAGGCTTTGCTATTCTCCTAGATAAGAGGGGTTATCAAAAGACATTATTAAGCTATAGGTTAGTCGATATAGATAGAATAGTAACCCTTTTTAACTTACGTTATCTAGATCTAGGAGGTACGCTATAACCTTCATCTCCTCCAAATTGGTTTGGTACTAATATTCAAAACAGGTAGTCGATTATGACGTCGATCTCATAGATTCTTATCGACGAATACTTGTCAGGAATGGGTTATCCCAGAGCCACGAGATGGATTCTCGCAAGGAACATTTTGTTCTTTTTCTTTTCAGCTGCGTCTAGCTTCTGTAGTCGATCTCGTTTGCTACGGACGTAACTGTATTTTCAATCGGTGGAAAGGAATGAAAGCGCTTGATATCATGGAAGATTCCTAGTTTTACACCGCTAAACCGATTCCCAATCCACGTTTCAATGCCTCTTCTTACATCCAGTCAAACAAAGCTGAACCCCCAAAACCCAAACCAACTAGCCTTACAATCCCTCATACCAAATATCCGCATCCAACCCACCCAAAACGATTCCCACATCGAATAACCGAATAACCAACCTTCGAAATGATTCACGCAAAAGGGGCTATGAAAATCTCCCAAACCACTGGCTGAAATGTATATATATGCACGCGTAGATTTAATAAGCATGACAGACAGACAAACACAATGATCCGGGTTCAATAGCCATTTACCTACAAGCACACTCAAGCCAAAGAGCTGGAATACACAGCTGCAAACCCCCCTCTGCAGTACCCCGCATCTGATACGAATAGTACTAGATGCGTGTCCGGCATTATTTTCGTGGAACGTTACTGGCGTGTTGATATGCCGCTATGCCGCAAACGCATGATGCCGCTGCGGCTAAGTGATTGTGGAATCTCGAGATATATACCTGTCTTGAAATGGGTTGAGGATGGGTTATATATTCCATGAGAAAGGCGGGATTTTTGGTGCAGACGATATTATCTTGGTCTATTGATTTTGTAGTCTAGATCCCAAGATGTCTTCTGGAATCGGTGTCGAGACGCGAGATGGAGAATCCCTCTGCCTCGCCAATAGCGATACTTGTGAGCATCATTTCCACGATTCCGATCAAAGAGATCTCGAGGCTTCTACAGTAGATATACAAACAGCGGAGCACAATATCTCAGGATCCCCTGCTCAGCCCGCGCGTGAACCGGTAGCAGCAAATCGTGAAGCACAGCCAACGCATCCAACAAAAGCCAGCTGGAGAATGATTGTCCAAAATTTCACCCCATCGTACGTATCCCTCCCATCCCCATGAAACGGCGCAGAATAACGGATTCCTCTAGCTGGTTCATTATAACAATGAGCACAGGCGTAACCTCGATCCTCCTCCACCAACTCCCCTACCACGCCCATTGGTTAGACATAATCTCCTACATCTTCTTCGTCCTAAACATCACTCTCTTCCTACTCTTCACCTTTATCACAATCCTACGATATACACTATACCCGCGCCTAATCCCCATCGTCCTCCGCCACCCGCACCAAAGTTTGTTCCTCGCCACCTTCCCTGTCGGTCTCGCAACAATCATAAACATGATTGTTCTGGTTTGTGTACCGGCCTGGGGAAATGGATGGGCAATTTTTGCGTGGACGCTTTGGTGGATAGACAGTTTGTTAGCGATGATGAGTTGTTTCCATCTCACCTGGGTCATGTGCGTTAATCCCACTCCTCAGCTCCTCCCAGCATCTCAGCACTAGAAGAAACGTAACGCCTAATTTGCCTCCAGGATGACAAACCGCCGACCCGAATTAGCGGAAATGACTGCCCTCTATCTCATCCCCGTCGTCGCTATCGTCATCGCTGCAACTTCCGGTGGCTTGGTCGCTGGTTCACTAACAAATGAGGACCATAAGCTGTGGACATTGGTGATTAGCTATGTTTTCTGGGGTATTGGAACACCGCTTTCGTGGATTATATTGACCATGTATTTTATGCGGATGACGATGTATAAGCCTCTTGAGCGTGAGGTCATTGTGTCGTTGTTGCTGCCAATTGGTCCTCTTGGGCTCTCCGGGTTCTCGTGAGTCGCTCTCAACTTACTGTCGAAGCTGACTGCGGTCTAACTCTGTGGTAGAATAATCGTACTCGGGAAATTGGCGAGACATGTTTTTCCATTGACTGGGACGGTGCCTGGGATGGCGCAGGCTGGCGCTATGTTCTATCTCATCGGGTTGATGCTCGGGTTGGTACTGTGGAGTTTTGCTGTTCTGTGGTTTGTTATAGCTGTTGTCATGATCGCCACCGCCTCCTCGTTTCCTTTCAATATGGGTTGGTGGGGATTCATCTTTCCGATCGGTAAGTTACCGCGAAGCTTCTTGCCGAATCGACGATCGGGCTGATGGCATCTTTAGGCATCTTTACGCTCTTGACGATCTCGATCGGCGAAGGGTTTGACTTCAGGTTCTTCAAAGTACTTTCCTGCGTGAGTTCACGACTCGATGTTAAAGCTGTATCATCTAAGCTGACGACACTAGGTTCTGGCAGGGGTTTGCGTTCTCGCGTGGGTTGGCATCGCAGTGAGAACGATCAAGCGGGTAATCAGTGGAAAAATGTTTTTCGCACCGTGTTTGGGGACAGATCTCTTCGGCAAAAAGGCTCCAGCAAAGTGAAATCTCAGCCACACTTGGAAAATTTGGAGTCCGATACCAGCTTCTTACAGATTCGAAATTGTACTGATAGTAACAGATCGGCCCATCATCTTCCATACTGTGTCATCTCGGTCGTAATCGAACTCGTTAGTGACGTAATCGTCCCGGTAGCAGGATTGCTCATAGTGATTCTTTCCTCCTGCTGTCAACCGCCTTTCGGAGTATGTTTATCACGTCCCCAGGGTCTTTCGCGCCGAAGACTGCACTTCCGGCTACAATCACATTTGCGCCAGCATCAGCTGCCTGATCGATGGTCTTCTCGGAAAGTCCGCCGTCCACCTCGATAGCAAGGTTGGGGTACTTCTCTCGCAAAGCGGTAACTTTTGGAAGGCATTCTGCCATAAAAGATTGACCCCCAAAACCTGGCTCCACTGTCATGACGAGGACCATCTATGACTCAAGTCAGCGTCTATGGTCTGGATATGGCATGGATTGGCATATTTTTCGTGTGAATTCCACGTTTCGGGCTTCTTTGGTACTCACATCTGGAATTGCATCCTGGTCAGGAGAGGCGAGTAATTCCCAGAGCACATCAACAGGGGTCTTTGGCTTGATGGCAATGCCTGCTTTCAGTCCTAAGGAATGGATGTACTTGATGAGCTTTGCCGGACTTGTTTTCTCGTCGGAAGTAGCTTCGGGTTTTTCTGCAGCCGTTGACGATATAGCAGCCTCGTAGTGGAAGCAATATAAATCGCAACCTGCCTTCTTGAAGTCGGCAACCCATTTATGTGGCTGTCTTCAAGGTTAGTCGATGATCTAATGGTGAAGTATTGGAGCACTGCATATTTTCAACCCAAGTTTCATGCTGCACTTGGTACACAATTGCAGGGAGGGCCATCGTAGAGCCAAGCAATAGCCGCCAGCGTGGGGACTAATGCCCAATACCAACATATCAGGCATATTCTCAACCCCGTGACAAATAGAATGGGTGCAGTTTACCTCCGAGATCATCATGTGGCAATCGAAAGTTCCTTTGCCCATCGCAGTCGATGGTCGATGGATGCGTTCCCGGATCTTCGTTACGACAGGAGCTCCGAAAGTCATGTTTGGAACAAAGTGACCATCCATGATATCGATGTGAAGCCAGTCAGCTCCGCGTTCAATGGTATCGATGCATTCTTGACCCAGATTTCCGAAGTCTGCGGACAAGATTGAAGGAGCGATGATGGCCGGAGGCGACATGTTGATTGGTGTGGTGAAGCAGGCGAGGGTTGATCCAGAAGGTGTGCGCTGGATCAGATGGAGGGTCAAAGGGTTACAGAAATGATTCTCTCAGGCTTCAATGGTCGAATGGGATATGTAGATGAGGAAGTGGTTGTTGTGTTGAATCTAATCCTCGTCATTTGGGGAAGGTTTCGCACTGCAGCTCCACTCCACTGCACCCTCGAAGGCCAAACTCTTTCTCCGGCCACTCCCACCCATCAACACCTCAACACCCATCGATATGACACGTACATGGCCACGGAACCATCCTCGCAGACAAGCACTTCAATCATCGCATGAACCACCGCGAGACTCTACAGACGAACGAGTGTTCCATCCACCCTGCCTGAGGATTGGGCACAAGAAGGTCGGCAGGGTCTCACGCGTCGCGTCTGTCCAACCCATGGGACAACCCATCTCTGGGACCGGGACTGGGACAACCCACCTCTGGGACTGGCACTGGGACAACCCACCTCTGGTACTGGCACTGGGACTGGACCCGATCAAGTCCGGCACGACTCTTCATCTCCAATGCCAGTGATGAGGCGCAGGCAATCGAGACTATCGCGTGACTATCGCGAATGGAGACAGGTCTGAAATCGTCCGTCTCCATTGTCGAGTCCCAAGCATCGAAGCGCTCATCCTCTTAGCGCTGAGATGCAGCATCGCCTGCTGATTGGACCATGAACCCAGCACCTCTCCCAATCACGCCGTGATCCCCAGTCCTTTTTATCCTTTCTCAGCGTCTACATCCCGTCGTGCGTCGAATCAATTTCCTCATCTGCACTGCACGCTTCATTGTACTATGGTTCGAGGCACGCACCGGCTCGAGCGCAATCTAACTACGCCATTCAATGAGCCACCCGGTAGTCCCATCACAGCCGCTGGTCTGGCCGATTATATGACCTCGAATCATACCCGTTGCCGGCTCTTGCGTGTTGCTTTCCCGTTTCTTCACCTGCTAATTGTACTCTTTTTTTCGTGCTCTTCTTTCCCTTTCCATTCCAGTCGTTGATCGAAGGTTCCTATCATTATATCGAAACTGTTGACCAGTTTCATGACAATCATTATCATTTCAGTATTTTAATAATTTAGCAATGGCTTCCTATATCCCCCAAACCACATACCTCCCACAGAGTCTGCCGCAGGATCGGAGATATCTACGTAATACCTTTATTGAAGACGAGCCTCAGGAGACACAGCGGTACATTCAAGAACAACAGCAACAAATGATGCGCCATTACTCGACACTCTCAACCATCATTGATGCCTCTCCAGTGAGTGAGAAGGAGGTTTCGTTTGAGACAAGGCTGCAGCATGCAAGGAGTATGGACCAGGGCAAGCCTTCACAATATAACGATCTATACGACTTGACGGATGATGAGACCGATGAGATACCCGTTCGGATTTCTGCTTCAATATCAAACACACCACAAGCAACTCCAATGTCCCGACGTTTCCCATCGCTTGTGATCCCATCGCCGTCCGCATGGCCAACCATCCACAACTACCACAAAAAGAGTGCCGATGCACCACTGCTTTCTCCAAGCATGCTGTCTCCAGCCATTGTCTCGCCAACACCGCGCGCTCTTTCGCAGATGGTTGCCCGCCGTACGGATACAGCTTCAAGCCGAGCACCATCTCTTGATGGCAGCATGACATCCGAAGAACTTTCAAACCTGAGCTGCCCATCGACACCCGACATTGAGCGCATGGGAGATGATGGAGGATGGTCTTCGCCAATCCAGCTTCACCCACAAGCACTACGAACTCTTGACTGCCTGACTGGAACAGGCAGCGAGGTCGATGAGCCAATCATGTTTGTCCCACAGATGCGTGAGGTTGACGAGCAGCGTCCTCAACTCGAGGTCGATGTTGCTATCATCTCTGAGGAGCAAGTCGACCGATCAGAACTTTCAGCTCTATCTGTCCCATCTCCAGGTGGGTTCTTCTCCACGCTTGAGCCAGCCACACGCAATGCATGGTTGCCAACATCACAAGAGACTCCATCGACCAGCATCGCGGAACGCTTCTATGGCGTGCCATGGGCTAGTCGCGCTGAGGAGACTTTGGAGCAGGTGGTAGAATTAGACTTTGAAGACAACAATACTGAAGGACCACCAACTGCCCGCCGAATTCCATTAGCTTCTCCCCAGTACATCCCTGGATACTACGAAACCGACAACATCATAACCACGGAGATCACTCTCGATCCAACTGAATACAAGGAGACTTACCAGGAGGAGATCCGTGCAATCAGCACCGCAAACTATGATCGTACCACCATGTGGCTTCAATCGCAAAACGACTTTGATGGCCATGACATGGCCATCGGCAGCGGTCCCATGAGCGCACCTCTGCCATCAACCAGAAACTCAATGGTCAGCATTGAATCCGTACTTCCACCAACTCCATCAAAATCTGTTCGGTTCGCCATCGAGTCGCCAGTCGAGGAATCTGCTGTTGAGGTTGAGGCTGAGGTTGTGGTGGAGAAGGAACCAATTTTTGCGCAAAGCTTTGAGCATTTAACCTTCAAGTCAAATCCATCAGATGTTTTTGTTCACCGAAAGACCAGAACTGAAAAACTTCGCTTGGACCGTGGCTGCCTTTTTGCGTCACACATCGACAACTTGGATGGAAAATTTGAGGCTGCGCAAGAAGCCCGTGTCGCCTCCAATCGGCCCACCTCGGATTTCTTCACCGGAGAAGTTCAAGAGGAAGACATGTCAATTTCCACCGCTGTGCGTGAACGCCGCGCTCTTGAGCAGGTCAAGCCAATTCAATGGAACCTGGAGGCCACCAAGATGCTGAACGGTGGCACCCTTCTCACCAGCCCGACTGGCAAACTCATGCCGAACATCCATGATGGCCGTGTTCTCGACCTTGGTGGACAGGCCTCATGCGACTGGGCATGGCAAGTAGCTGCCGAGCACCCATCTTCCACGGTGCACACAGTCTACACTGCGGACCAGGTTGTCGATCCCAGCATTCAGACTCCCGTGAACCACAAGCAAACTAAGGTCCCCAATTTGTGGACATTGCCATTCCCAAACAACCACTTTCACGTGGTCTCGGCACGCAACCTCATGTCGTTGCTCAAGACTAACAAGCCATCCGGCAGGGCCCGCGACGAGTATGATCTCTGCTTAAAAGAGTGCATGCGTGTACTTAAGCCCGGAGGATATCTAGAGTTCGCTCTTCTTGATGCCGATATCGTTGGAGGTGGACGACAAGCGTCCTCTCTTAGCGTTGAATTCGTGTTCAACCTCAAGTCACGAGGTTACGATTCCTGCCCAACCAAGACATGGCTCCCGCGTCTTCGCAGGGCTGGTTTCGCACAAGTGCGCCGTGCTTGGCTTACCCTACCAGTTGCGCGTCCAACTGAAGCACAAGGCACCACCGCCGATGCAAGCCACATCAGCGGTCTCGTCGGCAGTTGGGCTTGGGAACGGTGGATGTTGAAGTTGCATAAGGAGATGGGGCGTGATGGCGATAGATTGTTGGAAGGTGTACCATTGGCACTGGAAGAAGGTTCGCAGACTGGCGCCAGCTGGAGATACTTGAGTGGATGGGCGCGCAAACCTATGTGAAGATGGTAGCATGATGGTTGAACCACGTTCGTTGGATGATGTTTTCTTGGACACTCTTTATACCCGCTTTTCCTTTTGGTCTGTTTTCTTTTTCTGTTCGACTTCTCCTCTTTGATAAGATGGCGTACAAATAGTTGTCGTTTGATGTGAAGATATACCACTCCACTTGATGCAGTGCGCCTTTGAGGCGTTCGATTAAAGGATTGAATGGAGGTTTGTCGATACTTTATAAAAATACATATCAGATTTGATTCACGGTTGCTTTGGGGATACTGTTCGTATCTTGCCTAATTCTTCGGGTCAGTACTTGAAACCTCCCTTTGTTGTCGTTCCATGGTACTTTTTGATGTCGCGTGGTAGCATACTTTGACACCAATCACAATCAAGAGTAGAGTTGAGCCGTGGAGTAGGCGAGGTCGTTGTCATCCAGTGCATAAGGATTTGTTCTATTGCGCTGCCGAAAAAGACGTGGACACTTGGCACGAATCTACACATTGATTAGTGGGTATCTCACGGGGGTTTGCAAGGGTTTGCAAGCACGCTCCTTGGACTTACCGCCAAATTACTACTATAATCTATATGTAATTATCGCGGTGCTCTAAGCCTGCTTAGGTATAGAGCCGATAATTTCTATCAAACTAGCTGTTTCGGGCCTAGTCTAGGTGGTATAGTAGTATACCTTCTACTTTCGGACTAATATATAGCTTACTCATCGCTAGCAGGATCACTAAATCTCTCTAAACCCCCCCCCTGAGATACCTACTGATTAATGTGTACTATGGTTGCCAGCATATTAGTTGTTAGCGTCGGACTATAAAAACCCCTGAGCCGATCAAAGTTCTGATAAATACGCGTGCTAGAATAAGTACTACCCGCGAAAATTCCCGAGTAAAATTGAGAACGGATATATTGAGGGCAGAAGCATTGATCAAGCGCTAACAACTAATATGCCGGCAACCAGAGTAGACTCGTGCCAAGTGTCCACGTCTTTTTCGACAGCGCAATATACTGTAAGGGCCCAAGATTTGGTATTGGCCGAGGCCTCTCACAGGGGATCTGATTAGATACGATATGCCCACGCCGATGTGCATCCTCCCATCCCACTTTTCCGCAACGACACCACGATCATAGAATGAGCTTCAGCAGAGCCATCGTCGATTCGGATCGTTCGCTGTGAACACCTCGACGGTGGGAAGAGAGGCCCAGTGCCGATGACGAGGTGTTCTCAGACCCGCCGCAAACGATGAGATTGGTGCTTGTTTAAGCTTACATTTACCTAGTACACACCACCTAAGAGACCTAGACGAGCAGAATTTGGATTTACAAAGGAGGAAGGGCTAGACATGAACGGGACACTGTGGGTAGTTCTGTTGAAAGAGCTGAGTTGAGGGGATAAGCGTTCGATCTGTGGGCGAATGTGAAGTGAACTAATGTTGCTTTTAGTCGTGAGTTGGAACGAAGAAAGTTCCGTAAATACCCGAGCTATGGTGACTATTTTTGACCGAAATTATTACGGCCGTAAGCCTCTCTTTCTGAAACCCCGATCTTAATAGTCATTAAGGGACTGTATGATAAGAATCTGAGTCTTTATTAGAAGCCCGCAGTCATAAGCCCGTAGTTATATACCCATAACGATCTCGTTACTAAAAATATATATTAATCCGACTACTAGAATGTAACGAGAGTCTACTAGATTGTTACCACGTTTTTGTGACCGTAGTATAAGCTGGGATTTTTTGCTTGCAACGTGGTTACGAGGGATATAAGATTAATTACTATCGTAACCACGTTTATAACATCAATCCCGATGCGGACATGCTTAGTACACTCGTTAGGACCCATGTAAATCGATTGATTCTTACTTCGCTATTGGTAGATCTCCTAAAAAGAAATAAGGTAGTTGTCTAAAGTAGTGGAGTGTACTCCGTAGATAAGAACAAGGCAGAATTGCGGGCGGGCTCTCGGAACTTTTGACGAAGTGGGAAATTCTATATTTATCTTCGTTGATGTATAGACTACAATATAAGTACTGAAAATTTTCCGCCGAGTGGCGAGAAGGGATCTTTTACTCTACCTTTTCACATACCTAAGGTACGAATCACCGCTATCAATCACAACCTGCAGCCGTCAACCCCGCGCCTTGGACTCAGCCTAGCCTCGCCGATCGCACATCAACAGGGTTTTTTCAACTTTCCGATTAGATTCATTGGTTGGTTAGCTGATCGACAAGATCTGAGGTCATTGATTGGTGAACCATCCCTACTAGAGACCTGTACTCATTGGTAATTGAAACAAGACTGACGGGCGCTAGTACCAGGGAAAGAACCGCTTCAACCAACCATCATGCAATTCCGAACCCTCCTTCCAGCTATCCTGTTCGCCCAGTCCAGCTTCGCATACTACTGCTGCTTCATCTACCGGGACACTCTCCGCGAACTTGCATTTCATAGGTACTTTGTGAACGGCGGAGTGGAACCATGGAACGCATTCGGAAGTTGTACGATTATAGTCACTAAAGGCGGCTCCGATTGTGGTAAATGGACAGTGGAAGCAACTTTAGCATGTCATAAGGAAAGATCTACTGTGACCGTGGGTGTGGCATCGAACAGCAATTGCCTATAGCTAGCTAGACCACAAGGGATGGAGGCATCGACTGGCGAACAATGGCGTCCGATGCAAGGTAGCCTAGGAGGTGGTTGAAATTGAATCACTATAACATACTGGTTACATGGCTATTAGTTGGTAGCGCTTGATCAATGCTTCTATCCTCAACATATCCGTTCTCATTTCTACCCGCCATTTTTTCCGCGGGTAGTGCTCATTCCAGCATGCGTATTTATCAGAATTTCGATCTACACAGGGCTTTTCATACCCGACGCTAACACCCTTTTGGCCGGCAAGCATAGTATATTAGTTCAAGTTGTGCGCAGTCGACCAAAGTAAGCAGTCGTGGCCGTAATCGATCTCAACACGGAGCGCGGGAATTAAGTTGTATCGTCTGGTCACCGCGTCGCTGTTTATTAACCAGAGTACTCCCGTGAAGATCTCAGCTTGAGAAGAGAAGCGATGGAAACACCTGCTGGCAAAGTAATTTGTAGGAATGTCTAGATCTCCCATCAATATCGAGCTCGAGTATGGATAACGCGAACCAATTGGCCAATTTCAAGTAGTGACAAGGGCCACGGCGCCTCATACGCATCCCAGAGGACTACAAAGACCTCACGCGCACCATCTCAGACCACACAGACGCAACGAAGATGAACATAGTCGGCCATCTGTCCTCGGAAACCTACAACTAATGGACCTCCGTCCCCGAAGGCCTCATGGAACCCATCCGCCGCTACTTCCAAGTATTCAACAAAGACCACGGCGTTGGCGTTGGCGACATGACATCTCTCCCCAAACCTACCTACAATGTCACCAAGGATGAAGTGATCATGTCCCACACCACCCCCGACAAACCCATCACCCTCAGCAAGTTAACCAATGCCGTCAAAGTACTCGCCTACCAGCTTGAAACCGGTCCCTTTGACGAAGACCGTCAACGAAAAGAAGAGTTATACAAGTTTCCGTCGATCCAGTGCGTCCCAAAACACTCTCCGACAACAACTCAGGACGTGAAGGCGCGGTTTTCTTCAAACTGCACGGATTACCGGTTATAGATTCCGATCGCGTTTTCGTACCGGCTGTCCGTTTACCGCCCAAGACACGGCTAGGTGCTAGTATGACTGGTGTTCTGGAGGGTATCGTGGATATCTAGGTGGCTCGTTGGAGGGGATGGTGATTGAGGAGGTGAAACTTTGGTGGCAGGGACGGGGTGGTATAGTTGGGGTTGATTGCTGGGAAGAGGCGATGACGAAGATTATTTCTTCGGTTGCTGGGGAGGATCAGAGGATTTCTTTGAGACTTGGGTTTGGTTGGAGGGGTGAGTGATGGATTGAGGATTTTGTGTGTTTTGATCAATTAAGATACGTTTTGTTTTGACCTTCCAAAGAGTGTCGTTTGGACTTTAGTCGTCTAGTCTTTGGCGAATAGCTGTTTGAGGAAGTGGTTTTTAACTAATGGCAATACACATTTTGATCAGCTGGACCTCTTTCGTTTTGAAAGCGTGTGCAGCGAGATTCTGCTGCAGTCAGAAATGCAGACTTTGAAAGCATCTACGAACGATGGTATCCTTTCCTCAATTCGAAAAAGAAAACCGCTTCCAATCAAAGGGAACCCGGGAAATCCAACATGCCAACGACATGGATGAATAATACCATCACCGAGATACAAATGCTTTAAACAATGACGACACTCCTAAAGCCTATCTCTTACTCTTCCTAGCACTTCTCTCCCTCTCATAAACCTTCTTCTCATGCCCCTCCTCCCCTTGAATCTCCGCCACAAGCCGTTTATACTTCTTCTCGTAAGCCTCATCCCTCTCCTTCTTCTCCCTCAACTTCTCCCTCGCCAGGAAATTGCCGTCCTTCCGCAACTCCCGCATGGCACCCTTCTTCTCTCTCTTGTAATCCTTCTGCAACTTGTTCGCCTCAGCACGTTCTTTATCTGGATCGTAATGTCTGTCTGGATTGAAGCTCTCTTCGAATTTGGGAACGGCAGATTTGATGGGTTGCGGTTTGTGATGGTGAAGTTCGAGGGGACGGCGGGATAGGGATGCGTGTTGGAGGAGGATTTGGAGGGTCCGTTGTTCTTTTTGGCGGTGGAGAGATTTGAGGATGGTGAGGAAAGGGGTGAATGTTTCGATGAACGCGGATTTGGCGGACCAGAGGTCAGCCATGGCGAGCAGGTTTATAATGTGTGCTTCTAGAAGGGCGATTGGTTGACCTGATCGAAGGGCGTTGAGGGTGAAGCGGACAAATTCGGGGACGTATCGTTTTGAGAAGGACTGAAACTTGATACAGAGTGCTCCTAGATATGCTCCTGTGGAGAGGGCTTTTGCATTATCCGGTGCAGTCAAGCCTAGCCAGCGACCGACCAAGGTGATGGCAGGGGTAACCACCTGATGGAAATGATCCGAAGTTGGATATATTGTGCCGATAGCTGTGAGAATCATCAAGTCTCCTGCGTTCATGCTCAATTCTGTGTGCATCTGCTCTAGGTGAGATCGGATACTTTGCGCAATCGGATCCGGATAGGCTTTAGACATTGAATGTAAATGTCGGATGATGGCCTCAAAGACTTTGAGAGACGGTGGGTTTGTAGCGGTTGGTCGTATCCGCAAGTATTCGACCAATGCTTGTGCAAATGCAACTAGTTTGTCCTTGTTTGAAGAGCTCAATCCGGAGTCATATCGTTGTCGAATCCGCCGAATAATCGAGTTCACGTCCGCTGACGAAGGCTTTTCGAGTATATCCACGATGTCAGAGTACGTGCTCGGACAGCTTGAAGTCGTTTCTCTCATAGCAGGCTTTGCGGAGTTGGCCCCCGTAGCTGGCACCTTTCCATATAGAAACTCGTTGTCTCCATCTTGCTCAGCTACCATCTCATCCTCCGAGGCCTCGCTCTCGCTCTCGTCTTCAGAAGGTACTTCTTCACCTTCTGAATCGCTGGCCACCAGGTCTTTGTCGATCACAAATTCGTCCTCATCCTCGATTCCATCGGGACGGTGTAGTGTCTTTTCAGTCTTCTCGGTCTTGGTCTCAGTAGCCAAACCGAACGCGACGGCATCGTTGCCTTCAACGTATTCCGGCTCCGCATCAGGATCTTCACCCTCATCTTCCTGGTCTCCACTGTCTTCGCCATCATCCTCTTGCAAGCCTGCCATTCGACGGAGGCGACCTTCATCCAATTCCTTCTGGCGCGTCGCTTGGTACTTGGCTTTCTCTTCGTCCGTTCTCGTGCGATCAGTCGGCTTTGCCCGTGTGTCCATAGCCATTCTCTTAATTTGTAGATCGTAATCTTTGTCTGGGTTGAGACCCGTTTCCATAAGAGCAGCACGACCAGGATCGATGTGACCAGGTCCTACCGATACAACCGGCGCAGGAAGAGGTTTTGGAGCGGCTTCGAGTTTGGTTTGAAGAGAGAGGAGGGTAGAGCGAAGGTCACCAATGCCTTTGTCCAGCTTTTCGCGAACTTCCTCATCATCCTCCTTGGCTTGTTGTCTCTCGTACTTGTAGGCTTTAGACTTTAGCATGACCTCCTTCATAACTTCTGCCCTTGACTTCTTCCTTTCAGGGCCTTCACCAGCGTCGTGCCCATCCTCGTCCTCGTCACCCAACTTCCTTTTCCCGTAGGTATTATTCGGTCTGGCATCCTCATCCTCACTCCCACCATCTACACTCTCGCCATCAAAATCATCCTTTCCAAGAGACAGCGACTGTCCCAGATGTGTCAAAGCCAGCTCCTCCACCTCTTCCTCTCCTTCAAGGTCAAACATAGATTTCCTCCCACCCCCAGCTTTACGTTCCTGTTCCCTCGTAAACCTCTGCAAGGCCTTCTCCTCAGGCGCCATCCCGGGGTCATTCTCTCCAATGCGTCGATCCACGATCCCACCCACCTTATGTCTTCCCTCAACCTCCCCAAGCAATGTCCGCCGTCTCAATGCCTCTCCATTACTCTTACTCACTCCGGGCCGTCCAAAGACTTGAGGTCCCCCAGTCTTGCCCTGGGCAGCAAGTTTCATAGAATAGGGCGTCGTGACATCTTTTTTGTTCGGTCGCGACGCTTGTTTGGTTTCAAAAGGATTGAAGGCATCGCGGATGGAGTTTAGAGCAATGTTTCGTTCTGATCTTTGGTCGGCGCGGCCGGCTTTTTTCTTTTCCTTTTTAGATTTTTGGGGGCCTACGATGCCATTTTCTCGGAGGGAGGCCTTGAGGCGCTTTAACTGGGAGGGCGGCATATTTGTCGTGTGTGGATATGGCGTTCGTTAATGAAGTGTAGAAAAAAGTTTATGCGATGGATTAGACTCCGTCGTGAGGATGGCCAAGATTTCGGCTACATGACTCGAGCTTGAGATGTTGCGGACTCGACGAACAACGAGAGGGGTGTATCATCATTGTTTTGAATTCTCTTGAGAAAGAATGTTCTTTTAAATTCTTGGCATACTCGCATTCAACAGCCCTTGAAATATCAAGTTGTTCAATGACTAGATCATTAGTTCATGGCTGCCAAGAACTGAACAGCTTCAAGTTCAAGTGCTCTATATACAAGCTCACGTGCTCACCTTCAAGTCTCAACTCAAGACCGATAGCAATCAACTTCTAAAATCTGAGCAACACAATTTTGGCCATTGAAGGGAAAGATTTGATTTGAAAACCCCGCGCCCGGCTTGCGACCGGTGCGCTGGAAGTAAGTCAAAAGAGTGGCATTGAATGGAAGGTATGGCTATGATACATCCTTCAACTTTACAAAACTCGGTCTATAAGCCTACACGATTCGGTCTAATGGTGCCTGCCAACCAACGCCAGATGTTTGGACTTCCAGTTCATGCAATCAATTCCTGCGGTACCATCGCCCCCTAACCCTGCGAGGTCCGATATGAATGAGCTGTGTGACATATGAAATGTGAATGGTGGTATACAAAGTCCTAATCCAACTTCTTCTTCTCAGCCTCTGGGGGTGCTGTTTCCTCCTGCTTAGCAACCTTCTTTTCCTCCTTTTCATCGATATTTGCATCATCCTTTGGCGAGCTGCTGGCTGAGTGCCCATCTCTCTGGGCGTTCTCTTCGTCGATCAACTCTTGTTGCTCCTTGAGAACTTCAAGTCTCTGCTTGTTGGTTGCTGCACCCTCTGCGGTGTGTACTTCGAGCTCAGTCTCATGGAAAAGCTCCTCGGGAATGCTGCTCAACACAGCCTGGAGAGCATCGATTTGTGTGTTAAGGTCAGCATCCTTGCCTTGCGCATACATGAAGGCGTTGCTGAGTACCAAAAGGGTCGATGGCACTCCGTACTTCAGTCTCAGGTCCAACCACAGCTGCAAATCATCTCTCAGCCTCGCTGGTGAGACACCGTGAGTCTTGATACCACGGCTTTGGCAAGCAGTCTGGAGTTCGGGAACTGACAATGAGTCCACTCCCTCGAAGGAAATGGCCCGGTCATCGCGCTTGATCTGGCGCATGCGATGTCTGATCTGGTATCGCAGAAGAGTATCTGGCCCCATGGTGTTCAGACTCATGTAACGTGCAATGCCGACAAGTTGCGGTCTTGACAAATTGTCCAAGGTCAAGTCATCCTTGAAAATCTTACAGACCTTGATAACGTCGGCTGTTGTTGGAGATTCTCCCGTGGTTCGGATCTTTCGAAAGAACTCTGTAAACTCTTGACGCTGAGTGTTCACAGCGCTGACTGGAAGACCAGTCTCCTTCATTGTTTGCCGCAAGAAGTCAGAAACTTGTTTCCTTGTCGTTCGGAGTCCTGCGGCTTTGGCTTCTTTGGCCTTGGCACCTTCGTAAGTGCTAGGAAGCATGTTTGGGAACAGCTTCAATGCAACTGGGAGAAGCAGTTCGGCGAAAGGAATGATAACAAACACGGAGAAAGGGACTAACCGCCCAAGATCTTGGACTGTTCGTTGAAGCTGTCATCCATTAGTATATATCCACCGTATCACATGGATGCCGCCAATCGATGTCCCTTCTTCTTCAACTACCTCTTCAGCTCCACGGATCTGGCTGTTCAGTAGCAGTCGCCCAAGTCGAGATCGACATCGACAAATTCAGGTTAACGCTGACGAATGATTTGCCAGGAACTTATCGATATCGATCTCTCGTTAGACATGACATACTGTATCCAGTAGTTCGTTGGAAACTCTTATGTAGGTATATCAATTGCAGGCCCAGCATGGTGCGTCGGCAGTGTGTCTTGATGATGCCATACCTGTCTATTCTCCCTTCTCGTCAACTCGTATCCAGCCGCCATCTTAAGCGCGAGTTTTGAACTGATTTTCGCCTCAGTTGCCAGCAGTTTCGTTCCATCCCAGTAATGTACAGCCTCTTTCTTGACCTTTTGCCACAGCGTGAGCTTCTTCTTCTCCTCTTCTTTTGTGGCCAGTTTCTTCTCGTTGATCTTGTCAGTTGCAGCCTTTTCAGCTGCCAATTCCGTCAGCGAGTGCTCTTCTGCAGCCTTCGTCTTTGGGTGCGAAGTCGGGCCCTCCTTGGGAATGGTGATCTGCTTCGCCAGCTCAGCAGCAGCCTTATCGTCCTTCGCTTTTTTCTGCTCCGTTGAGAGAGGCTTCTGGGCTTCCTTCAGGTTGAATCCAGGAGGAGGCCCTCCGGACCCGGAAGCATGGGTGGACGTCTCGGTTGCATATCCCAATGTCGAGGCATACACACCTGTGTACGGAAGCCTCTTTGACAGTGCGCGCGATGCACGAAGGTGGCCTGAGGCCCGGAGCAATGGCGTTAAGCGTAAAACTGTTCGAGCAGACATGGTGCAGGTCGATGTGGCTAGGGAGAGGCGCGGGGAGAGTGCTGGGTTTGCGGGAGGGAAAGGTGTGTTTAGACGTTTTCCATGGGTATTGGTGTATTGGAGTTGGGTGCAATTGTCGTGTTTGTTGATGGTGGTTGATGGGGCGAGGTTGAGTACTATGTACGTTTCTCTCTGTAGCAACTCATCGACATGTTTCTACTCCTAGCAAAGCCCCTGCCAGCTGTCGACCCAATCAATGCGAAAGCGGCTCGAGGATATCCGCTAACTCAGCCCTTTCCCGCCCACTAAGCACAGGTCGTCGGCACAGCATCATGACTACCCTTTGTTGAACCCACGCCGCGTTCCCCCGCGCCCAAGACCCAAGCCACGAGCGACAGCCGGACCTGAGGAGACCCAGACTCTCCAACAATTTATATTGAGTCCCCGGCCTATCACGAGTTCACACAACACCTTATTCCCCAGACACTATCCCTCCGCCTTCTCCAGATTCTTCCCCTCAACACAAGTCCCTTCTCCAACACCTTCAAAATGCATCTGTAGCCCACACTTGCCGCAAGGAAGCTCAAGCAGCTTCCGCTGTACGATCAGAAGGTCAACATTACTTTATTTCTCACGCCAAACCTTCTGCACATGGAGAGGATGCAGTCTCTTTCGCGCGCTGTGCGATTACTTCTCATCGGCGCCCCGGGCGTGGGAAAGGGCACACAAACTGATCGCATGCTGAAGCGGTATACTCAACTTTCGGCGATTAGCTCGGGGGATCTCCTACGCGACAATGTCAGGAACCGGACACCACTCGGTGAGACCTGGACATGAGAGTTTGACATATATTGTTGCTAACAATAATCTAGGCATCTCTGCCCAGTCGCTCATGAAGACCGGCGCTCTTGTCCCCGACAACATGATGTTGCGCCTCATCCTCAACGAACTCAACAAGCGCGGTTGGACCAAGTCGGAGACTGTCATGCCATACACACTCAACTCGACGTCACTGTTGACCGGGTCTGGTTCTCCGGATCGCTACATGGATGATGTTATCGTCGGTGCGCCAATGTCTCACGGTTACACGTACTCTGAGGATCCAAATGCTTCCTTCATCTTAGATGGCTTCCCGCGCAATGTCTCGCAGGCCAAGCAAGTGGACAACCTGATTCCCATTAACTTTGTCGTACATATCCATACTCCGGCCAGGGTTATTATGGATCGTATTGCCAATCGCTGGGTACATGCACCTTCTGGACGAGTCTACAACGCGACGTTCAATCCTCCCAAGGCTGAGGGAAAAGATGATATAACTGGCGAGCCTTTGACGCGACGGGAAGACGATGATCCCGCGGTCTGGCAGGAAAGACTCAGTCGTTTTGAGAAGACGAGCATGCCATTGTTGGAGCACTACGAGAGCAAAAATGTCTTGTGGACCGTAGAAGGAAATAGCAGTGATGAAATCAGCCCAAAGCTGTTCAAGGAGTTCGAACGGCGATTTGCTATAGAATAAAGGTGGCCACCTTGTTCAGAACTGGCACGCCTGGACCTGCTCGTTCACATCGCCGACCATATCATTTATAGAGAAGCTGTCGTTCACGCTAAGATCGACATTGCAAATTTCCTGGCGATATTTTTTTGGTCCGTCTGCCAGAAATTCTTCCATGTCGGTCGCGGAATGGAGGCCTTCTGTCGTTTGTCGCTATTCATCTCAGGGACTGGCATGATTTGGAAGCCGATGGTTTGCAGATTGGAAAACAGCAAGGCGTTGGTAGGATTTTTGTATGACAGCAATCAACTGCTGCTTGCTTTATATGATATCTCTCAGAGCGCGGATCTGCCCACAGAACCATGAGCTCTTTACCTATTCTTCTTCTATATATATCTGTGCTCGAGCAAAGACCTCTTGCCAGTTTGGACAAATGAACGACAAATGATTATCTTGATAAACATCCAGATACGTGACTGCTACAAAAGAACATAGCTTCATAGAGAAAACTCGACTTAAATGTTTAAACCTGCGTCTGGTTTTCAATTAGCTGGCCGATATATATTGCGTCGATGATGTAGGCCGAAGGTCTGAGCTCCCTCTCCCACCTGCGCACCAACACCAAGCCTTCCTTCACGCCCAACCATAAACCCCACAACAACCTCGTAATGGCAGACCCTGAAAGCTTTGGCGACGGCCGACTGGAGTGCACCGTAAACCATCCTCAGACAGAGAATATTGGTTCCCAAAATGTCTACACCTCGTTCCTCGTCACCACAAAAGTAGCCTAGACCTCTACCATGGAGCTCTTAACCTATACTTACACCATGGCAGACCGATTTCAAGACCTTTCAAGCCCCCGAAACAAAAGTGAGGAGGCGGTTTACCGACTTTGTATTCCTGTACAATACCCTCTATCGAGAATACCCAGCTGTCGCCGTCCCTCCGCTGCCGGATAAACACAATATGTCGTACGTGCGAGGCGACAGGTTCAGCCCTGAGTTCACGCAGCGGAGGGCGCATTCTTTAAACAGGCTCTTGAAGCGTATAGCTTTGCATCCGGAGTTGAGGAGGTCCTCCATTCTTTTACAGGTATCGAAACACCATGCGACATCTCGACTCACGATCTAATGGCACCAGTTCCTTGAATCGCCAGAATGGCACGCCACGATGAAAGCGAGGCCATCAAGAGGGGCCTCTCTTTCCGACCCAGGTGCTGCCCCCGGCGTATTCGACAGCCTGACCGACAGCGTCATCAACGTATTCGCAAAGGTCCATAAGCCAGACAAACGCTTCATTGAAGTACGAGAGAGAGCAGACAAGCTGGATGAAGACTTAGGTCATGTTGAAAGAATAGTAGCAAGAGTAGCGAAGCGGCAAGCCGACCTACAGACGGATTACGCAGACCTAGCCACCCAATTCCAGAAGCTCCAGACCCTCGAACCTGGGGTGGCACAACCTCTCACCTCCTTCGCTGTCTCTGTAGACACGACGTCCCAGAACTTCAAAGCTCTTCATGACCACACCGAACAAAATTACCTGGGGTCGTTGAGGGATATGGATTCCTACATTTCATCCGTCAAATCGCTCCTCAAAACTCGAGAAACAAAACAGCTCGACTTTGAGTCTCTCTCTGATTACCTCGCCAAAAGCGCATCTGATCGCGACCAATTAGCCTCGCAGCACGGCTCCTCGGGAACCGGTGCCTCTGGCTTTCTCCGCAGCAAACTCGAGGACGTTCGAGGTGTCGATCACGAACAGGCACGACGCGATAGGTTAAGAAAACTGGAACTGGACATTGGACGGCTCACACACGAGGTAGAAAGAGCAAAGATTCAGACTGAAAGCTTCGACGACAGGACAGTGTCTGAAGTACAGGAGTTTGAGAGGATCAAAGCCGTAGAATTCCAAGACACACTTGGTGGACTCGCAGATGCGCATATAAACTTTTTCAAGGGAACGGTAGACACGTGGGAGGCATACTTGGAGTCGATAGACCCGGACTATCATAGACCGGGGACGGAAGAGGCTGAGTCGAATACGTGACGATGAAGTGTGGACGGAGTTGGTGAATTGGAGTTTTGAGTAACGATTGGACATGAATTGGGATTAGGGTGGCCCGCCGACAGCGAGGCGTAATTGAATAATCATGGTGTCATCCTCTTGTTAACTTCGCCAGCTCACGCCAGCTAATTTTACAGAGAAAAGATCGTTGTATGCTAATTGATGATAGATTCTGTGGGAGGTCTGCAGCTCGGACAGTGACATAAGGTTCCGCTAAACTTTCCACTTGACCATTGGACAGCCTAGAGGAGGGTTCCGAGGTTGGACATCTCTTCCTACTGATAAAGGATAACGCGGTTCACTGGGCGGAGGGAAACTCTAACGAGCTCTGGATTGTGGTGATTGGTAAGGATGGACAAACGATGAGGAAGCAAATGATCAACAGTCGGGTAAATCAGAGCAGCCGACCAATAAAAGAAGGGCAAAGAGGCGTAAGAAGTGGTTCGAGAGCCGTACACAGGGATCTTAGCCATTCAATGGAGACATATTACCAGAAGGGTGGAGCAAGAGAGCAAGCGATGATGACAGAACAGCAAGCTTCTAAGCGGATGGGATGGCGATCATTGAGCAGAGGTATGAGGGGAGCATGGGCTTTGATGCCCGAATTAGGAGGTCCGGAGAGGCTCTGATGGTTGATCTCGTTGGTTGGATTGAGGCTCACTCCTCGACGGAATGTCACTGCCGAGCTGAAGTAGGTCTCATCTCCTTGACCCTACATTGCTTGGAAATATTGTTTGACCGTCTCTGCTGTGCAGTATTCTGTGGTCATCAAAACGGGCCCCTGCAGGAATGGTTACCAACAAGTATGCTCAGATTTCTGAATTAGGCCATATATTAATGGTGATTATAGCTACTAGCATAAAGGTAGTAGGGTGTTAAGCTTTGGGAGACGATAAGTCCGTAAACAAGGCTGGAGGACGAAGACTCCAATGCTTCAACAATCAAGCCTTGAGCTTGAGCCGAAGACAAGCACTTTTGCCACGGCTGTCAGAGCGGCATCCCCATTTTTCAAGCTCAATTGAAAGTGAATTCTGCCAACGCTGGGCTGCGTCTTGCTCGCGGTGGATGAGACGGGAAGATGGGAAGGGAACCGACGGATAAACAGAGGCTTGTGTCCTGCGTGCTCTCGAACTCTTGACTGCACAGTGCGAGATAGCTTGACTTGTTTCATGAAATACCCTGGCGGGAGGGGAGGATTAGAGGTCCCTTCGTGAGGTCAAAACTTCCACCACCACTTCCCCATTAATAGGCTTTGAAAAGTCAAGCGAGTGTAAAGTTCTGGTTAAAGCTTTTCGTTAAGCTTCTTTGTTCAAGCGTGCGACTATACGAGCCTCCAGATAAAAATTTCTGCACTCCAGACGACTTGGCTTCAACAAAAAGCGCGATGAAACTCCGCCCAGAACCATCAATAGCAGCGGCTGGCGAGGACTTGGCTGGTGTCTCGTCAAGCACGAAGTGGAACTCTCTTGGTAGACGCCGACTCGAAAACCAACTTGAAAGCACATGACAACTGTTTCGCCATGCGACCAGTGGAATCGGAACCAAGATCCTTAGCCATTCTTTTCCTCTCAAGATCTCTTGTCTTCAACGTATCAAAAGGCCACCAAGGAACCAAGCATTCAGTCGGCACAAAGCTTAGTACTTTCAACATCCGCTATTCTCCACTCCTATTCCTTATACAAAACTTTTCTGTCGCTGGATCGATAGCGTTTCGTCGACTTGTACCATCTCAAATACTTGTGTTTACTTATCATTCATCTACTATTTCCTACCAAGCACTCTTAGCATTTTCGACATCTACTCCGTATCAGCTATGTACACCCAGCAAATCCTCCTTGCGGTCCTAGCGGTCTTGTCTGTCTCTACTGTTCCTCTCACTTTCAACTTTGGAGCCTATTCGCTAGCCTAGGTAGTGGGTGATGGTGAGATATCATTCGGTGGCAGTACAGAGAGGGCGAGTGAGCTCCTATAAACGCTTGCGTCTGGCGCCGCCACGGGAGCAATTCCAGGTCAACCTGCAGCTGCACCTCGCCCAGGAATGGCAGCGGTATTCCAGCAGCTCCAGTAGCTACTTCTCAACAAATACCCGAACAATACAACATTCTGGTACATATATTACTATATATGATCTACATCCCTACCTTCTGATTGGCTCGGAGCAATGCATGTCCGAGTACATGTCACGGAATGCATGTCCGAGTAGCCTCAATGCATGGTGTAGTACATTTGGACAATGCATGTATAGGTGGAGACTTTAGCCGTTATTATCATGTCACCAGATTGCTGCTTCTCTGCGCTGGAAGTTAGCAACTGTAAAGAAGATTACCATTTCCAGGAACAATTGTTTTACCTAGTCGCCCCGTTTCTATAATGTAGCAAGTGGCTATTCGTTTCAACCTCCTCTCTCAAATCTCAAGGTCTTGTTACCCGTGGCTTTGGATTGCAGATAACCCTTTCCTTGCGCGCTTATATCTGCACTGATCCTTTCTGCTCAACCTACCAAAAATTAATTCTACCAAAAAGACAAGACTATACAGCAGCGAGGATTCGCTGGTAGTCCCCCACCTAACTATTGATTCGCCGATATTAAGCTCCTCTATAAGGAATACTTCTAAGATCGTTACTAAGTATTCACGTCTTTCTCGTTACTATAATAGATTGTATTACCCTAACTTTATCTCGTTCTAACTGTATTTCTTCCGGTTAGCCTTGCTACTGCCGTTGACTTGGTACTACCGTTAAACTATATACTATTAATATTTATACCGTTAACCTTCATACCGTTTACCTTTATACCGTTAACCTTCATACCGTTCACCTCCATACCGTTAACCTTTATACCGTTAATCTTCATACCGTTAACCTTACTACCACCGTTAAACTCTTGCTACGAAATAACTATAGACTAGTCGAAGTATAACTCGCTCAAAGATTCCGAAACAGCCAGCAAGACAAAAAGCATGGAAAAAGCGTGTACACTCAATGTATAGTAAGGGACGACCACGAGATCATTCGTGGCCTTGAACAAAGAGACTGCGATCAGTAGCCCAAAGCCTATGCCGGCGAAGAGAAAGGCGTGGAAGTATCCACATACTACGGCGTATTTCGTGGATGGAGTACAATCAGCTACGTAGGCGGGACATGATCGCCATTTGTGTAGTAAATGAAGTGTATACCCCATCCAGAAGGGCGCCGAGTAAGAGCCATTGGTGGGATGTTCTTTGGAGATGATTGGCCGCAAGAATGGTAACGACCTCCGCATTGAACGCTCCGAAGCTGCTTAGCCGGGCCATACGGTAGAACCTGACCCTCCTATTGAGGACCCTTACCAGACTCGTACCTCGCCTAGGGGTTCCTCCAGGCAAAAATCTTTATTCGCCCTTGGCGGTCGGAGATGGAGCCCAGCTTTGGAGCCATGATTGCGCCGAAAACTCCAGTGATGAGCGTGAGATACTCTACAGATTGAACTAGGCGACCAGCGATTGTAGATCGGTAGAACTCAGCTGGCATCGTAATAAAGATTGAGCTTTGGAAGGATGATGCCGCAGCTGATCGAGTTTCACTCACCGACGGTCGTCGTACCTCCGGAGGAAGCCATGAAATACCGAGGCGATCTGTGTGGCATCCTTGAATGAGCTCGGGGATTGCCGTTTCTTGGGGAGCTTCCAATGTTGCTGCTATCATCAACCATCAACGGAACGATCTTCTCATCTGGCATTATGTTCTTTACAACTCCCTTGCCCGTCAGCACATCCGAAGTCGTTGAGCTGAGACCTCCAGGTTTGCTCACAGAGGAGGTAGGATTCGTCTCCATGGTGTGGCAAGCGCTGGTCATTCACGTCGATCCTGAGATCCTTTATCGTGCTCAAGACTTCGATGCTGTAGATACGCTGACAAGATCTTGGGGAAATGCGAGGATAATAAGATCGACCGAGCAGTATCTTGCCGTCCCCCTGCTGGGTTCAACGAGCTTGACAGGGAGTTAGGCAGGTTGATTGTTTACGCATCAACTTCAAAAGAATCTAACTGTCTCGCTTCTGAGGCTTCCAGTCTAAGACTGACTACAGCAGAATTTCTTGCTGTTCTATTCAACATTCCAGCAGTATGAATCCAACTAGATCCGACCACAAGCCTCTTACCGATGCTCAGAAACGACCCAAGTCGCCAGGAGCAACAGAATATTCAGAAAAGGATACAGTTCCGACTTCAACGGAGCCAGGCCTTGAGAACTCCATGTCAACCATTCCAAAAGAAGGAGCTCTTGGGCCTTCTGACAGAAAGCCGGCCGAAGAGACACTTGAGACCAGAATTCCAAAGTACCCTCAAGGTATCAAGCTTATTACTATTATTTTGGCGCTATGTTTCGCCGTTTTTCTCGTGGCGCTTGACCAGACGATCATATCTACTGCAATCCCAAGGATTACAACTCGGTTCCAAAGTGTTGATGATATCGGCTGGTATAGTCCTCCTCCAACTCACTTCCTCTCTTTTGTTGCATGTTCAATTATGCTAATTTTTGTCGTAGGTACGGCTCAAGCTACTTGGTCACCAAGGCCGCACTACAGCTAAGTTTTGGACGAATATATTCTGCGTTCAGCGTGGGTTCTTGCGTAATGATACTGATTACTGCTAACGATACTGTAAGATTAAATACACGTTTCTCTCCTCCATCATCATCTTCGAAGTTGGGTTAGACGTCCTCACATCCTCTCTATTAACCATTGCTTACATGTCCATAATTTAGCTCATTAGTTTGCGCCACAGCCCCCAACAGCAAAGTGCTTATTGCTGGCAGAGCGATTGCCGGAGCAGGAGTTGGTGGATTGTTTACGGGCTCTATCATTATTGTCGCATATTGCTGTAAGTTTTCTGTTGATCAAACTGTGCCTTTGTTGTATTCAAATAACGTGCTTCACAACGGTTGTGCTGGTTATGCTTTTGGGGCCGCAGAGGAAAGCGTATTAGACTGACCTCTATAGTGCCTCTTCCTAAAAGACCTGCAGCAATGGGCGTGATTAGCAGTATGTGGGCCATTGCATCCGTAGCAGGTCCTCTGCTTGGAGGGGTATTCACGTCAGTGAACGGATTTGTTGAACTTTTGCTGCACGACGAGCTGATGCGAAGTGTAGTGATCGAATCTCCTGGCGTTGGTGCTTTTACATCAAGTAAGCTATACCCCGTTAAGAACATGAACTTTTCTAAACTTCGACGACTAATTGTTCATAGCCTACCCATCGGTGCTTTTTGCGTTCTCGTTATCGCCATGGTACTTGAGATTGATCGCGACGACAACCCCAGTCATCTGACCCTTCGCCAAAGAGTGTTGAAACTTGATCTGATCGGAGGATCACTGCTGATTCCGGCTATCGTCTGCCTACTCCTGCCTTTACAATGGGGTGGCTCAAAGTACCCGTGGAACAGCTCTCGTATCATCGGCTTGTTCGTAGGCGCCGGCTGTTTGACTATCCTCTTCATTTGCTCGCAGATGAGACTGGGGTCCAAAGGCACACTTCCACCATACCTCTTCCGCGATCGAAATACTCTCTGCGCTTTCACGTTCTCCGCCTTCTTCGGAGCCGGGTTTTTTTCTCTGTTCCTGTACCTCGCCATCTATTTCCAGAGCGTCAAGGGATCCTCTGCCCTTCACGCAGGTATCCAAATGCTTCCTTTACTGATTTCTTGCTCGGTGTCATCGACTAGCACCGGGACCTTAATTTCGGCGACGGGTTATTACACGCCAGTCATAATCGGATGTATGGCATTATTTTCCATCGGCGCTGGCCTATGCACCACTCTCTCAATCACAACCCCATTTGCTCGCAATGTTGGCTTCCAGATTTTGGCGGGTCTCGGGCTCGGTGTCGGTTTCGAAGGCGGCATAATCGTTGTACAAACTGTACTACCACTCAATAGGATTCCCATGGCAATTTCAGGTGTATCGCTCTTTCTGACTCTAGGTGGCGCTCTCTTTATCCCAATTTCGCAGGCTCTCTTCCAAAAGGGAATTCTCCACGGTATTCGTGAAACTGCTCCGGAGCTCGATGGAAATGCTTTTCTTCACGCTGGAGCTACGGAACTTCGGTCTTTGCTGGTATCACTGAATCAAGAGAAGGCGTTGGATTCTGTACTACAAGCCTATATTGCAGGTTTGAAGAATACCTTTTGGGTAGCTACAGCTTGCGCGCTTGCGGCCTTTCTTGCTGCATGCGGGTTGGATTGGAAAAGTGTCAAGACAGGCCAGCTAGCGGATTAAAGTAGAGGTGGTATTCTCTGACTAGAAACAATCCTCGAATCGATCATCAGACAATAGCGTGATACACACTCATCTCCATGGTCTTTCTATGGTTCTCAGGTTCATACCACTACGCTTAATCAGTGGCTATAAACTGGTGTCTCAATGAAAATCAAGGTACTCACTATTATCCTCGTACCAACCCCGATCCTATCCCCTCTCCTCAGTGAGTTCACGAACTTCCTCCCCCTCCCTGATGCCTTGATCGGCCACTTCCTTGGTCTCAGGCTCTCTACCCACATTCTTGGGATAATCAGTACTTGGTAAGATTACTCCCTTCTACTATTCTTCGCCTACTTCTTTAAATCGCTTATCAACATGTTCATCCCACTGGATTCATTTCTTTGGAAATTTGAAAGAACAAATTTGGGGCCGGAGAAGCAGCTATATTGATTATTTTTTCCGGGTAATATTGATTGGCGGCTACCTTCTTTCTCCTCTCATGTCCCTCTAATATTAGACAGGACCCCATTCGCCCACGACCGGCTTCGATTCTTGTTGCGGAGCCCGCGTAAGCATAGTATTGGTATTCCTAGCACGAGGGACTCAATGATATTGGGCATCTCTTGAATATAAAACTCTAGTAAAGTTTACCAGAGACCTGGGCTAGGAGCCGGACGTCCTGCGATTACTGCTCTAGCTAGTCTAAGCTATTTTTTTTGGTTAACTTCGAACTCGGATTCGTATCCTCCACTTACTGAAGATAAACCCAAAAAGAATGACCCATTTTATGACTAGCAATATGCAAGACTTACATATTGTTCAAACCCTAAGCAGGATAAATAGCCGGTCAGGGAGAGCACCAAGACCAAAAAAAGTTAAAAGACAAAAACATACAGCAGCGAGGATTCGCTGGTGGTCACCCACCCAACTACTAGTTCGCCGATATCAAGCTTATCTGTGAGTGAGCGAACGGGGACTCGAGTTTTCTTGATTCTGTGGCCGTATGTGCCTGGTGGTGATTTTGTTGGTATCTATTGCTGAAAGTTGTGGGTAAGGCTGACACGTGACGAAACCAAAAACAGCTTAGCGTCACTACACCGCGATCGCCAGCTTTCCAACTCCGAACCAGCCCTACCCGCAACAACGCGAGTTGGCACTCTCAAATTCAGTACACTGAGCTTCTTCATAGAGCCTGATCGATTCACCAGTCTCCTTGTTTCCTTTCCGCCTCACTCCCAAGCGCCGAGCACCTCGCTGGCTCATGGCTTCAGGTCAACTACTGCTCTCGATCTCATCCTGAAAACTGCCTTGTTCTTCCTAGAACTGTGGAAGTCTCCTACATCCCACATATTCTATCTACATTGGGATTCAATCACACACGCGGATGATCGTATGCCGCTCGGCAGATAGTTGGGAAAAGTGAGGCGGGAATCTACACGCTCCCTCGTCTTTGCATCTTTGCGCCTATATTCCTGCATTCGGATCGCTTACTCCTTCTGTTTACTCTATAGGCTCTAACCTCGGTCTCTGGATTGTTATGTACCCCACGATCACGATCGCGAATCCTTCCTTCGAACCAGCCTTTTGCTATATCCCCAGCCGAGGACTCGAGAGTAAATTTGCAAGATCGCAGCATCATGCCCCTCTTTAGAAGTAAGATACAATTGCGTCGGCATTTCAATCACGATTAGCCCATATACAAGAGCTTTGACGTCGGTCTTCGAGGATGTGGAGAACCTGATCGTGCCAGTGGGATCGGACATAGCCGCAAGCTCACTACACACATACCCCCTTGCTTTTTGTTCGGCAGCTGATGGCTTTATTGTTTCGCCTTGTATGTTCCACCTCGGCCAATCCCACAGAGTTGGAAAGAGCCTTTCTTAGATACCATTGAGGTGATGGCCTCTAGCCTTCCGAAACCACGACGGCTCATCTGAGCTTGTACAAGATGAGGCGAGCAATCAAGGCAGGCTTGTTGTAACATGGCAAGAATTAGGAATATTGCTTGATCCGCAATCCCTCCTATGCGTTTCTATTGCTTCATTGCGTTTTTACAGTGCAGGTCCATCAAGCCTCGTCTAGGCGTCGTATCTCCTCATGCGTCACAGCTAGAATTCGGAGTAGCAAGGCGGACATCGGACACCTTCTGGACTACAATCATGCTTATGTGGTTGTGAATTTGGCAGCTGGAGTTGTTCGTGTCCTATATAAGCGGATGCTCTGTCTGCTGATTTTTGATCCGTTGTGGAACGTTTTCATATGACCATCGAATTGCACGACTGCTCTACACCTGGCCATAGCTAGCAATCCTAACGTCTCACAAGCCTTAGCCTCGGCTCTTTTGGCTAATGTGCCATATCACATCTGTCAGCGACCAGGATATCATATACAGTTCTTAGACACGTTCCGCCTGGACCACGGACTGCTCAAGAAGACCTTCTCTACCAGAAGAAAACCATGGTCGCACAACATACAGACCAGTGTGATCCCTCCCAGACCTATGCCTGCCACTCTGATCCACCCGACTTTCATCCCTACTCCCAACAAGCAGAACAAGCCTATACTACCAGGAACCAGCCCAATTCACAGTGCCAGCTGCCAAAGACCTATCAATGGCAGCCTTACGAATACGGTACACCTTTGGTTCAAGTCCGTCCACTATTTTGGTTTGAAACTGGCATTGATCGATAAATTACTTCCAAGGCCAGAGCTCTCGCTGACTTGTGTTTAGTGGAGATCTGAGACCGAACGCGGACTTCGCGCCATTGGAGTTGAAAATGAGCTCCTTGAGTCGGTTCGGCGCCAGAATTTTTTTGACCAACGAGGGAAGACGCCTATGGAGCGATATGGCATCATTTCTCCGGGTGTGGAACAGGAAGCTAGCGACAAGACGAGTAAAATCTCGAAAGGAACCTCGAAGGAGACCTCGAAACCAAAACCAAAGCCAAAAAGATCTCACTCAGTTTGCTGTTTTTAACGACACCAACTGTCATATCTCGCAATTGCTCCATCAACCAAATCTCAAATGCTAATCGGGGACAAGTTTGAGTGTGGAAGAATTATTATGTCTTGCGCATGATAATGCACGACCTCTCCAATATCCATACTTTACAATTAACAAATATTTCGTGCTTCAGAATACTCGCAGGATATGATGTCTCCGCGGACCGAGAATTGAAAAACCAATAATACACCGTTGCGCCTCTCACCACGAACCCCAATTACCGGGCCACTGGGTAGCTACCCGAAACGCCGCCAAAAGCACTTTTCCGATAGCCTTGCCCCATTTTTGTTCCATAGCGAAAAACCAAAGACAGTACAAGTACAAGTGCAAGTACAATCACATCACGCTTGACGACACTGGACTCTAATGTTAGCAAAATGTTTCACAGCACGTGGAAGAAGCCGGTTACTTACTTTTGCGGACGACGCTCCCGGAACAAACTACTCAACGACTGTGGAGCACACTGGACACATCTTGCCTGGCTGAACCCAGGTGTCTTTGCCTCTGCTGCCACAGCCTGGACACTTGTGGGCCTCCAACTATTGAATGTGTTAGTTCTTAACTGGAAGAGAAGGGAGAAGGAACACTGACCGTGAGAGTGCGGATGGGGATACCCTTGTCTGGAAATTTCTGCTCAGGTTGTTGGTGTTGGTGCTCGGAAGGGCACTGGATCTTGTCAGTAAGATGCTTGAGGCTGTGGTCTGGATTACCCATACCGAAATGGTTCCGACGGCGACCTCCACGTCTTCCGTTGTTGTTGATGCTCCAGTCATCACTGTCATAGCAGGGAGCTGCTTGATACCGAGGCCATTGAGAAGCTGTTGGCGGCGGAAGTTTATGTCCATCATGATTCTGGATAAGAGCGAGGGTGGTTGTTCGGCAATGGTGAAAGCGGTAAGAGAACGTTGGATGGTGTGAAAATTGCAATGAGAGTGAGCGAGAGGGTATGGTCGAGAAGTGATGATCGTCGATGTTGTTGCTAACTGGACTGAACGAATGAAGTTGAGATGATGTTCTGGCAATTGGGGCAGAGGATGAGGCTCTCTTTATAGCAAGCTGAGAAGGAGATGTAGTGGAGTCACTATCCCCTTATTCCACTCTGATCGCTTTGTCGACGCACCTCGCCGAGCATCGCGGTCATTCGTTGCACGGCAATGGCAAAGACAAAAAAAAAATGGACGAGCTGCTTGTCTCCCGATCCCGAAAAGCTAGGACGGTTACCTATTCCTATACCGGGATTTTCCCATGTATTAATCGCTCGTAGAGATTATCCCACGATTCGAAGGCGCGCTGGGCTTTCTGTGTATTGGTTTGGCAATCGTATAGGGAAGGGTAAGGGTGTCTGTGTGTGTGTCCCCCGACGGCAGTAACAGACAGGGTTGTTTGGACAAGGCGCAAAAAGAACATTTATTATCGAGAGAGGTGCACGCACTGGGTATCGGGAGGGAGCTTTTAAGAAGCATGCATGGAAGATGCATCGATGCCGGCGGAACTGATGGTAGAGATGGGTCTGTCAAACGGTTGCTGCCGAGTTACGCAGCAGGGGTGCTTAGGTTAGGTTAGGGTGGCTTGGGTTGGGTTGGGTTGGGTTAGGGTAGGTACTTTGTGACATGTGTGGATCGATCTGGGTATGTAGACGTTTATTCTTCAGCAGTATTTTTATCTGGACAGCTCGTTTTCGATGGGATGATTTGTAGCTGCGTTTTGAATACTATTCAAGGCTTTGCACACATGAACACTGTGATTCCTTTTGGCATTGTTCTCAATCTCGTTCTATCAAAGCCAATAAACAAAACTTCCAATTCATACATGATTCCCATCCCAAACCAACGATGAATAGAAAAAAGAAAAGAGAGATACAGAAACCGTTGCAAAGTGGCGTCCCCTAACCCAACGACGCATCACCCTGCAAGCCCCCAACCTATCAATTCTCAGACAGGTCTAGCCCGGGACAGAAAACAAAGGCGGCAGTGCATGTTTACTACAAGGTAAGACCCAAACGTGCGTCAATCCATTGTTCCTCGTCCGTACTCCGCGCACCCATCAACATCCCCAGTAAAACGGAAAACGTAAAACGGAAGAGAAAGAAATGCAACAGATCATGACGGGTTCCAGAGCGGCCTGACAGATTTTTTTCTGTGGGCGTTTCAGCCCTACATGATCATGTACGTTCCCGAACGGGTTTGATTGTAAATTCTTCAGCGCAGATGATGTGGGTGACGCGAGGTTGGTGGTTGATGGTTGATGTACTCAGCGGGTATGTCTGATAAATCGATAATTCTTTGTTCTTTGTTCACACTCTGCCATCATTTCCTCAAACAACCTTGCCTTGATCATCCATCCATCAATCAGTCAATCAATCAAGAATCAGATCAATCACACATCTTCAAAGTCCAGAATAAGCAAAAGAGATCCAAAATGGTACCATTCCAATTAGGCCCCACTCCACATCATCTTTCCCTTTCCCTTTACAAAGGCTGTGACGAATCCCGTTTTCCCAGCTCTCTCTTGCAGATACTTTCTGTACAGCGGTGAGCGGGTGATTTTAACCGAAGCAAGGCAAGGCGCGCATCCACTCCCCGTTCCACTGGAAGCATCATCAACCTGTCGTACCATCTGACGGGAATTTTTCACCTTCTTCATGCCTTCATTAGGCCTTCACAACCTCGTCTGGCTGCCAACGACCAGGTCCGCAAAATGGAAGACAGGGTGTAGATCGTTTTAGGACATGCGGAATGCAGGCAAGCAAGCAAGAACACAAAAGAGCGAGAGAATCTGTTTGATGTCCCGACTTTCTGGGTCGTGGTTGACGCGTCCGATCGTCCTCCCAGTCCTCGCTAGTCGCTAAGATGTACCCATTAAGGGCCTTGTGGTTCGAGGACATCCCGATTTCGTCGGTAGGTAGATCGAGTACATCTCGATCTTATCTACAACCTCACGCATGGAGAGAAGGCCGAGGAGGATACAGCTCTCTACTGACCTGAGACATGTCTAGTAGACGAGGGACGAGAGTCCGCTTCCCCGACGCTCGCCTATCTGCTTCGCTGACTGGCTCGACTCAAACAGCGGCTGCGCGGATGATCTCCCGCTTACGCACTTCCAAAATCTATGTCACTCATCATGTGAGTACCTGCAGTTGACACTCCACCTCATTATCCAACTTGGTTTCGATTTTCCTGACATGTACACCCATTTCGCCTTTGTTCCAACGATCAGCGCTTGATAAGCGAGCCCCCTGCTTTTGTTTGAAAAAGGCACATATCCGACCATCGTACCTATCATTCTCCTTCGATGCATTGCATGTCCTTTCCTCATTCACGGCCGTTGCAAACAGAGCAGCGTGCATCCGTCAACATCAACGGCTGTAAAGGTTATCGGGACGCTATGGTGGAACAAAGCAGAGAAGCGAGTGGTAGATAGCATGCGAAATTGATAGATGGGGCTTTGGGTCGTCGAGAAAAAAAATCGTGGTACAACTGCTCGTGGGTTTATGCGGGTTCTTGTGGTTGATGGCTTTCATGCAAAGTGACATGCACATCGCTCGGTTGCACGAGTCGTCTCCACTCTCTCGTCAAGGCGGCGCAAAAAGCGATCAAAGTGATTGGATCCGATGTCAAGCATGCGAACTGAGGACTGGTGAAGAGACTCGTAGTTCATGGTCAGTTTATCGGCCGATCGAGGCGAAGCGCACACTTGCGTCAGTTGTGCCAAAAGTTTCGTACTTTGCTCCCTGAAGCGTCTATGGCCAATTCAATTGAATCGTGGCGCACAGACAGCTTTTCTCGTTTGCGTTGTAACCATCGTGAGAATCTGGACCACAGATGAGGTGAGTTTCGAGTTTCGGATAGGTGGCACTGATCGTCTGCTTGCACACTGTACAAGTGCAACCTATGCAACCCGAAAGTACAAACCGATCTCGGAGACTCAATATTTGACATATCGATGGCAAATCTCGGACATCGAAGGAAGTTGAAGCTCGTGGTTGAAAAGGAGCATGTAAGAATATATTTCCGTTCAGCCCCAGACCATTGAGGCTCTCTAAGCGGGCCGTCGCGTAGGATTCTGACAGGGGATCTGACACGTTTGCAGAACCGACGTTCAAAACTGACAGAAGATTATGATAGATCCTCGACCAAACATCGGGTGCATAGTCCACATGGCTTCGGGTCGCGTTGAACGCCATTACAGAATTTCAACGAGCATTCCCAACCCGCAATGGACAACATAGCACAAACAAAGGCATTGGGAACTTCTTTGCGCAGGAAGCAGCAAATATCTGTAGACGTCAATTTTCGACGTTTGTGCGTGTATGCAGCCAGCCGCCATTGAATCATGAGACTAAAAAATACTCGATCAGTATGCTGCACGAGCCCGCCGCCATTGAACAACCATAGGTCCCAATTCTCGGACCTGTTTCCGGCAGTTTGGTGCTGTGCGATGGTTTTTCAACCACGTGTGGCACAGGCTAGAAGGAATTTCCTAAGGCCTCGATTGATGAGTTGATGCTGAGTCTCGGTTGTGCAGCAAGTGGCAACCACGTGTGTCTGTGAAACACCATGTTCCTGAAGAGACACTCTGCTGATAATCGACAACGATAGTGTCGTCAAATCCCATGATAGATTGAAACATTCCAGCCGCTCTGATGCTCAGGCCTCCAACGCAAGGAGACAGTACATTCCATCCTTGGGTAGTTTCCATCTTCTAAGTACGTCTCACGACATTCCGAATGGTGGTGGCAGAGGTCATGTGGCCAAAACCAGCCACGAAGAGGATGCCTGCATGTGACCATGGTGCAGAAGAAGCGGAATGGGCCTGCTGATGATTTCCCATGTACTCTTGTGGGCAGCGAAGGCAGTACAAGAATTATTTCATGGGTATCCATTAGCTGCAATTTCTAAACCTACCGGCCTCAATACCTCCTGATTTTTAACGTAACGGTAACGTCGTCTCGGTATTAGAGGTCGATGAGTCCTTCCCATGAACCTTCCAGTCAAAATCGAAATGTGCCAGAATAACACCTTTCGTCTGCACCCCTTTGTCGTTGAAAAGGTGTATGAATCGATACCCAGGTTGGAGTCGATCCAAACGGATACATGTCCAGCCAGCTAGTGGATCGTTGACGAACTTGTCGTGCATGAGCTTGAATCTGTGTTTAACAAAGATGTCAGCCAGGTGCCTTTATTTGTCCGACGTGATCATCAGCGAGAAAACAACAAGTGTCTAGGCATAGAATGAGTGTCGCGAGTGATTGGCAAATGCATACGCGCGCGGTGCAGGCATTCGCAAATCATGGTCAGAATTCTGGGCGCGGCGTTGGCCATCGACGCGAGATGATGGTCTAATCAAAAGGCTGTCACGGGGCCTCCAGGTGAGACGCTCTCATGAGAAAAGGTTGCCTCACGTAGCTGCGATACCGAATTTCTGGTGAGTTATTTCTGCAAGAAGTCATCTGCCTGACGACAGATGATACTGCATGCAAAGAGCCAAGAGCTACTATGGGGCCCAACAGTCCTGGACCATGCAGACGTTTGGGCATTGTAATCAGTGCAGTCGCCAAAGAAAATCTGCTTACCTAACAAATCCCAACTCAGGAATAATACTTGGTAATTTGTCGAACTTGATGATTTGTCGTTTGAAGTCTGGGTTGGCACTTTTGCTGGCTTTGATCTTGGCTTTGAACTCGCCGTCCCTCTCCTTGCCTGGTACTAGGTCTTCCCAACTGCCTGGGATTTCCAAATGGATCTCGCATTTGAGATAAGGTTTGAAGTCGGCAGGATCTACGTCCTCTGGTGGTTCTAGGTACTGCCCTGCAAGAAACTCCACCTTGAATGACGAGGTATGATCGGTGCCTTCACGTGGATAGGTGGTACTACTACTTCGGTACATTGGTGGTTTGAGTGCCCAGCCACCGCTTTGAGCAAACATTCCTTCGTTGAGCATCATGCCTAAATGCCTCCATTAACGACGCTGCATCAAGACTTCAAAGACTACACACCTTCGTCAATTTTCTGCCAATTCAAGGCCACCATCTGAACACCCCGGCGCCAGAATGCTGCGGGATCAAGATTAGAAGAACTAATCCGCGTGCCTTTTGGGTATGCTCGCATGAGGTACTGCTTGTTGTGGTCGAAGAGACCCTTCGGATTCTTCTTGTGGACCTCCATGAGTGTGCCTTCCGACAAGGAGAAGACATGGGTAGGCACCGAGGCTTCCGGCTGATCGAAGCTCTTGAAGTGGTAGCTGCGCATGTACACCCCAAGTCTGCTGAGAGATTCAATGATCTTGCTCGGTTTAGGTTGCCCACTTGCATCAACCGCGTCATTTTGGTCACCTGCAGAGCTTGATCCAGAGCTTGTGACTTTGCTCAGAGGTGCTTGACCATCAACCGACAAGGCAGGAGCCGCAGCGACAGCAGCTTGTGGTGGCGTATATTTTACTTTGATCAGGATCTTACCCTTCAGATCACTTGGCGAAGGAAGCGCTGCGTCACTAGCATTCTCCACGTCCACCATCATGCCGCTAAAGCATTCATTCATGATTTCGACCATGAGTACTTGCTGATCAGGACATGTGTGGACCTCCAAACTGACGATCACAGGCAGGCTCGATGTGACAAAAGCATTGTCTCTGATCGCTTCGCATACACTTCTGAAAGATATGTCTTTGGTAGCTGTATAACCTGGGACAAGTCAGCATGCACTGATAAGATGAGCCGAGCGCAGCCGTCAGCTCCACATGACTGACCGTGAAGAACAACCGGCTCAACCCTCGGTGGACCCGATGTCCACCTCGATGGTTTGGCTAACGGGTCTACTGCTCTCGGTGGTGCCTTCTCTTCATCTGAAGAGGACTCCGAGGATGAATCCTCTTCGCCATCCCAGACGTCGATTTCGACACAACGACACCCCCGAAGAAGAACCTTTGAACAAGCTCCGTCAGCCGTGGGTTTGTGAAAAATCTATGACCATAAAGAAGGGGAATGCTTGAATGATTTGAGCAAGTGCTGGACGAACTCCGTCAGACCCACATTTTTGTAGCCATTCACGTTTGCTCTCCCATAGAGTTGGTGTCCAGTCAGATAGGTATTGTGGCTCGAAGAGATGAAGTAGTTGGACAGATTATGGTTCAAGTCCTGATTTGGAAATGGTCCATTTGCGTTGGACTTCTCGGAGCTCATGAACTCTAGAAAGTCCTTCATAGAGGGAAAGTCTTTTTCGCAACTTTTATAGGCCGTAACCAGGCTATCCATGACAGCATTGTGGAAGCTATCGATTCGGAAACTTGCAGGGTCTATTCGCCTGGAGACTCCTCCTCCAGCTGCGGTCGTGGCGGCGGCTGCCATTGATGGGCTCGCTGTCGAGGAGACTTGTGAGAGGAGATAAGCAAACACGACAGAGCAAAGGAAGTATCAAGGGAATGAGGTTGTAGAAGAGATAGCAGTAGGATCAAGTGGTCGGATCAAGTGATGTTGTGTTTTGTTTAGGGGAGCAGCTTGACGGGATATTTTAGGCAGGAAGGAATTCAGGTGAGCTGAACCTGCACTGCCACCACAAGGTTGGTGATTTCAGGTTCGAAGATCGCGGGCTCATCAGCGTGGTCGGTGAGAGCGACTGACTTTGACGAGAAGATTAATTGCGCGGCACAATAACAATCAAGCCGGGATCTGATTTGAAAGTCTTTTGCCATCTGAGGGAACATACTACTGTATAGTGAAGAGCAATTTACGGCTTTCTAATTATCACATGTAGATGATATATTCACGTGATGTATGGCCTAATCTCTTCTCGGACGAGTTTCCTACATTCTCTTTATTTGAATACTACCGTAGTAGAGTTAGCTCTCCGTTGCTCAACCTCAATCCTTCGCCTTTTCACCTCTACTATAACTCATCATCTCAATTCTATGATGTCTGCTCCTGTCCATGTCTCGCGTGTTCTCGGGACAATGTTTCATTCGATTCCACCGCTGCTAGAACTATCCAATGTGCACAGGATACCCTTGTGCCAGAATCCAACAATAGCGTTGAGATTTGAGAAGCTCCTGGGCGGCCTCCATGAATTCCCAATGCCATGACACCGGTAGCAAAGGAAGTAGTCCGGCGTCCCTGGGCACGAAAAGCAGTAAGTTGGATTTCCAAAAACTGGGAGATCGAGTTAGGTACGTCAGGTCATTAGTACTTTGAAGCCTTCTGGATCTTCAAAAACTTTACTTCCATGTCCGTTTCAGTATAGGTGAGGATCACCGAGTCCCGATAGTCGCCCATGTCCTGGAATTTCCGTGTGCGTCCTGAAATTTCCGTGTGCAGCTGAGCCGCTCATCTCTTACCACAGCAGATTGGGACTTTTCGATCGGGAAATTTAACCATACGATCTTCGTAGACTCTGAGATCGATCGCGCATCAGTTGTCTTGATGTTGTAAGATTATGATGTACTGACATCGGCGTTGTGGCGAGCATGTCCAGCGGCCCCGAACCTAGGACTTCAAAGGGACGGTTTATAGCGGTTGAATCGACCTTTGCTATACAGACATTTAAGTATAGTCGCGTTACCTACCACTGACATTGCCTACTCACAAAGCAAATGCCGTGTGAAATCGCGAACTCGCGATGCGCAACAGCAAGGGTCATAGTCTGCCGAAACCACCAACGTCATATATTACAACCATCAACCGACTTTGATACACCCCAAACTATTGCACGGGAAAGCTATCTTACGGTGACCACAGTATACTTCCCACCTGCCCACAATAATGACCTACAAATCCCAGGCCGAAGCCGAACAAGAAGTCAAGTCCTGGGGCTTCAGCACCGTCTTCACATGGACAGACGGCCCGTAAGTTACCCCCAACTCTCCCAGTTTAGTGTTTACATTTTCACAATCGCTAATGTATGATATAGAAATGCACATTATAAACCTCACAAACACTCAGGCTTGACGACTCACCTCATCCTCAACGGCCAGCTCACAATTACCTACCCCAAAGACGAGAATCCCACAAAAGAGACATTTGGGCCGGGCGCGAGATTGGATGTGGATGCTGGGAGAGCGCATGAGGTGTGGATGGGGCCGGAGGGGTGTACATATGTGATTGGAGAGTAAACCAAGAGAAAGGGAATTCAAAGTTGACTGTTATTGTTACACAGATTGCAGAGGGCAGGATCCGAGCATGAAAGCGGAAACATGAATGGCATCGATTATTTCAGACCTTAATGGGGCAGCAAATACGTGCCTCTTATCCAACGGATGGGAGCAGTGTGTCATACGCAATCGGTATCTGGAATACACCACATGAATCAATATGGAGCGCACAACCACAACCACAACCACAACCACAACCACAACCCATTCGCTCAAAACCAGCAAAAAGATGACTACACAACCTGGGTGGGTGTGTAGGTACGAAAATCCCCTGGTTGAGATTTTTCTTCGGTGGGTCGGTCGGTGGTGGTATGCGTTCGGTCGTATGCGGTGGGCGAGGATCGAACCGGCTGGGCCTTACTGTTTCCAACACAAGTATGAATTTGACCTGACTATGGGACCACACCATAGCGCCTTTTCATGACGAGATTTGGAGGGCTTTGGGTATATATAGTTGAAAGGAAAAGGTTGGTTACACGTTATTATGCTATGCAGCATTTGTACTAGGTCACAGTGGCCAGTAGATATTGGGAGAGTAGAAGGATAGGTGGATTCCGAATTCAGTTCCTATTTATAACAATATGAGTGGCAGTGAAGATGAAGTCACTGCTGTATCTATTGGACGCATAGTTTTCATTCTCAAAGTTGAAATTCTTTCCCTCAACATCAACAAGTAAGCCATTAAATGGTTCCGAATCATAGCCAGGCCTCGATCAATTCATTGCTTTTCATTTTGCGAGTAGATGAAGTTGGCGGCTGTGTACAGGAGTCAGATTTTGTCGAACGTCATGCCAGCATATTGATCCACTCACCGACAGGCACGAGTCCATTCTGCGCAGCCCAATCACGCACACCATGCCCTTCTTTACCGGTCCCCCAGTGCTGTCTATCAGAAGGCTTGCTCAACCTCAACTTCTTCGTGGTTCCGTTGGCTGGCGCAAAGGCAAGGAAGACGTATCTGTGCTTTCCTGTCTTTGGAGGTGGTCCGGGGGGCTTGTATGGCATGACATCCTTCAGCTTCTTCGATTTGAATTCTATCATGTTCGAGGACGAGGTGACGGAAACTTTCGTCGCAATCCAATGGCACATTTCACTCCACTCTGGATTGTCTCGGGATGGAGCATCTGGATCTGTGAGGGCGATGGTGTACTGAAGACCAGACAGGTATTTATGATGTGATACGTGAAGCTTGACGGTAGGTGCTTCTTGTAGCTCATCGGGGTCAATAGTGTTGCCCAACTTTGCTGTTTCATTTGGCCAGGAGACAGTCAACGTAAGTGCTGGCATGAAATCATCGATCACGGTTGGGATTATCTCGGCATTCAGCAGTCTAAAAGCTGTCAGAGTTGAAATTGGAACAGTCGCTGGACTTAACTTACTCTTGACGAATCTTCAAGTGATCTGTAGACTCGCCGTTGAGTACGACCTGATGGTTAGTGAATGCATTGATCAACTGAGTGAGCAGAACGACTGCTAACAGCGGTGAAAGTGGGAGTTTGACCATGATGATAGTTGTCATCTAATGTAAGACCTGGGGAGGAGAGAGACTTGGAGCTGCAGGTCAGCGAGGTCTCCCCTCACCATCCCACGGTGATGTCATGGTGTTGCATTCCAAACCACAACGACAGTAGGAGACATCTGATATGGCCCGACAGTAATATGGACAAGTTCAAGCAAGAATGTGAATGAAGGCCGTCCAGGAGTAATCCTACTCGTACATACTGTGGATGCCATTTGCAACATCAACGAGGTTGAAAGATCATCATAACCCCCGTCATCTTCCATGGCCTGTGCCTCGCCTCAATCTCCGGCATTTTTGCCTGTGAGGATCATCGTCGATCAGCAACGCCTAGATAACCAATATATAAAAGACAGCCTCGTCCCACCTTTTCCTTGACTGCATTGCTTCAGCTCCCCCTCAACTACCTCTATCCACAGTAGAAGAAGATCTTCTCACCCATCCAGAATCCTTGCCAACCTCCGAGCCCCAATGGCCACTCTCCTCCAGCTTCCTGTCGAGCTTCTCGAATCGATCCTTGCTCAACTGACTGTCCCTGACCTGGCAATGGCAAGAAATGTATGCCAGAGCTGGCGGGAGCTCTGCGATTCCTCAACCGCTGTACCAAGTGCTCGACGAAAGCTTATCGAGCTTCGAGCCATATCGAGAACCGACCGAACCACCGCAATCGTTGCCAAAAAGCTGAAACCATTTCTCCAGGACGAGCTCAACCGCGAAGTATACCTGTCAAGAGTTGGCTCTGATGTACCCGAGGAATTCAAAATCTGGGCTCTCGAGACACCATATTTGGACATGCCTGGGTGGCATAACTTTGCTCTTTCGGGAGACCACGACAGGCATAATTTGGAAAGATTAGGCATCGATTGGACCGACTCCATGGTCTTCTCTCGAGCGATGAAACCAGGCCTCACCTTACTACCACACGCGAAGGTCATGATGGTAGAGGATCCAGATTATTCCCAGTACAACAACACGGATGACACATACTATTCTAGTTCATGGCAACGCCAGCAGCTCGCCAAAGAGCAGAACGTGCGGGCTCTGCAAATATGGGCTGATCTCTCAACATCGTCTCCTAAGATAACTCTCCTTCTATTGAGTGGAAGCGATAAATGGGATGGCCAAGTGTGGGAAACGGAGACTCATGCTCCTTTTAGTCATTCGGTAGACAGTTTGACCCGCGACATTCAACTCGTTTGGCTTCGTCCAATGGGATCATGGACAGACTATCTGAAGAGCGAGTGCAGATCGTTGCAGGAGAATCACAAGGCTCTGCCTAACTACAAAACTTACAGGAGCGGTGGTAGAGTATGGCTGAGACAAGCGCATTGAAATTACTACTGGGCATCGCGCCGTTGGATGGATGCTCCTCGACAAGCATATTGGATTTTTACCGAGGCTGCTGAATTAGGCAGCTCGGCAGCATCCCGAGGTCAGAACTTAGATCTAATGTCAGTCCTTGTTTTCATTACTAACTCTGGACATTGTTGGTGGTTCTCTTTCGCTGTGGTGGGTGGGTCATTCAATTATTTTTGTTGACACTTGCGTTCTCCTTTCAATATAGCCGAAAGACTTCAAGTTCCATGAGGGACGTTGAAGTTTGATGGGAAGTCTTTCAAGAAGCACCGAGCATATGGTGTATATTCGGGCTCGGAGGGACATGGGTCAAGTCAACACGAGGTTACCAAAGTTTGCGATAACGACCATTCGATTGACCCCCCATCAGGTGCATCTCTGACTATTCGTGGCATTCGACGGACCTCCCGGAACATACACTAAACGCCCTTGATCGTCACCAGTCAACGCTTGTTAAGTCTTGCCGAGGAACTCTGGTCCAACCCCAGATCATTGACTCCCCTGATTTTCACACCCGCACACCCGGATTCTCAAATGATAGGATGGACAGAGCTTCATCAACTTTACATTTCCTGGTCTTGATGCTGGTCGGTCTGTGTTGCTTGACTCGCCTATCGTCTGCGCAGAAAACAATAAATCATCATCTTGTATAAGCTTTGGAGCAGTGCTTGAAAAGTCTTGATGGTCACCAGGATCTTGACGCGCCTAGCCTACTCGTACTGCAGAACATCCAGCGATCCTCTAGCAAGTTGCCTCGGAATTTGACAACTTTTCTTAGCCTTCCAAACTTCACCCCGCATTCTGCGGCTCGAGCCAGTGGCGAGCGCCACCACGAGCTATCAAGACCAACTGAATCTGGGGAAGATCTGAGTTTTAGGTCCCGACCCTGGTTCGAAGACGACCTCAACTCCGTCGCTCATTTCCACATTGAGAATGGAGAGCCATGGCTTGCAGCCAGGATGGCCAGGCTCTGCTTTGACGGTCAACCAATTGAACTTGAATAGCCAATCGTGTCACCTATAGTACATTGCAGTCCGACTGTACGGTACCTTCACCACGCAGTATTCGTACCCAGGAAAGAGGAGGCCAAGACGGCTTCAGGTTCTTGGGGCAGATGCATTACCCATCAAACAGTCGGGGTACTTAACTAGGCACTTTCCCATGGGATAGAGAGAGCTCTTCAGTCAAGCATCCCTTTTCCAAATTACTATACAACATGGCGGATAACACATTGAGGCCAGAGTCGCATGCCGACAAGAGCACAATACACCAAGTTGAGGATGTCAACCTCCATGAGAAGCGCGGAGATGATACGGAGTCGTTGGCGAGTGTTGACGGTGAACCAGTATGTCAGGATGATCTATCACGAAAAACATTAGCTAACAGAGGCAGATGTCCTTCAAGAAGTTCATGGGTAAATTTTAGATGCTGTGAAATCTTTTTTTACATCTCCCTGACAGATAAACAGCACTCCTTGCGATGGCCTTTCTATGGACTGGTTCACAAATCCCTCTGTATCTATATGGTGCAATTCCACCGTCAGTGCCTTCAAAGCTTGATAGTAAACAAGACTCAGTCGCTAACGATATATAGCTACGTCTATAGCGACATAGGTGGAGCCGATCGATGGACATGGTTTGTCTTGGGCAATCTCTTTGCTCTAGGAGCAGTCTGCCCATTCGTTGGTTCCCTCTCAGATCTCTTCGGACGTCGCTACGTCGCTCTCTTCGGCGCATTTCTCCTCATACTCGGCAATATCGTCACCTCCACGGCTCATACGATGAACACTTTCATCGCAGGCATGGCAATTGCAGGTGCCGGAGCAGGTATCAACGAATTGACATCTCTTGCTGTTGCATCTGAGCTGGCGCCAACGAAAAAGCGAGGAACCTACGTGGCTGCTTTGATCTTTACCATTCTTCCATTTTGCCCAAGTGTGCTTTATGGCCAATTGATTGCGTCAAGAGGTACATGGAGATACGTCGGTCTCTTTTGTGGCGTATGGGCCTTTATTGGTCTCGTTCTCACAGCTATCTTCTACCACCCACCGCCTCGGGAAATGACCGTGGGCATGTCTCGAAGGGAAGTACTTAAGCGCGTCGACTTCATCGGTGGATTCCTCAGTATTTCTGGCCTTCTTCTGTTCATGGCAGGGATCCAATGGGGAGGCTACCAGTACGCCTGGGGTAGTGCGCACGTGTTGGCGCCCATGATTATCGGTCTCGCACTCTTCGCTGCATTCTGCATTTATGAGTGGAAGTTCGCACCGCATCCGATGTTCCCGAGGGCCATCGCCAAAGAGCCGAGGATTTTGCTTCTTACCCTCGTCATCACTTTCATCTCTGGATCCAACTTCTTCTCTGTGTTGCTTTTTTGGCCAACTCAGTCTTACAACTCCTATGGACATGAACCGCTCTCTGTTGGCATTCGAAACTTGGCTCTCGGATTCCCGATTCTTGCTGGGGCGTGTATCATTCTCGTCTTGATTGGCTTGACTGGTGGTAAGATCAGAGAATTGATGCTTGTCTCATGCATCTTCATGACAGCCGGTAAGTCTAGCCTCTTCTTCATCGCGCAACCAGAAACTAACAACCAATTCAGGCTGTGGCGCCATGGCCGCTCTCAACGAACACAACCTCTACATCGTCTACCCAATCCTCATCATCTCAGGTCTCGGCATCGGTGGCGTTGTCGTCCCCGCCTCCATCATCTCCACAATCATTTGTCCCGACGAACTCATCGCCACAGTCGCTGCCCTCACCCTCGCCATCCGTGTCCTAGGCGGTGCAATCGGCTACGCAGTCTACTACAACGTCTTCGTGAACAAATTCAAAAAAGGTAAGCGTCCTACCCAACAAAACTCCCACTCCCACTAACGAACTTCCCACAGAAGCCGTCGCCATAATCGGAAAATCCTGCTATGAAATCGGCGTCACAAACCCTAAAATCATCGGCGAAGCCATCGTCCTAACCGGCGCCTCCCTGCTCGACGAAATCCGCCTCCTCCCCGGCATCAACACAACCGCAAAATGGGAACACGTCGTCGCAGCCGGTCAAATGGCCTATGTCAGAAGTTACCCACCCGTGTACTACGTCAGTATCGCCTTTGGCGGCATCAGCATCATCTGCTCGTTGTTTTTGGGCGACATCAAAAAGTACATGACGAATCATGTTGCGGTGCATATTGATGATTCGCCGGAGCAGGTTAAGGCGCATCATGTGCATCATGAGCATCAGGGGACTGCTGTCCATGTGTAGATGGATGCATGGTTATGGGTTATGATTTATGATGGATATATACTGGGAGTTGTAAATACGTTTTTGTCAGGTGACTGGTAAATATCATTTATAGCGCAACGGACCCCCCTTTGGCGCTGTTCAGTTCGGCGCTTGAGTGGTTGATACCCGCTGCTATTTGGACTGGAAAGGATATGTCTACAGTGTTTTTCGTGATACCAATCTTTCCTTTCGCAAAAATACGGAGGGCCTGGGATTGATGGAGCTGTGTTTTTCCCTTACCGGAAAAGTATCTGCGTTTGTGAAGCTTGTCCATAACATTGAATATTTTATTGTCGTTCTACAGCCCGCTTCCAGATAGGTCTTCAATACTCGATCAAAGCTGTTAACCAATACCGCTCCATTCTCAACGATCTCACGAATTCTTTCAGTATCCATGCTTTAGAGGTTATCTGCCAATGTCCTGTTTCAGGGTGTATATCCTGAATACAGAATCATGAGTAGCGATGTCGAAAGAAATATTTACTCTATGTTTGTTTATCTTGGTAGAAGAGTTAGCAGTAAGAAAGTCGAGGGAAGAACTGTAGAACTCAAGTTTACCAACGGGGAGATCCAGCATTTCGTCGCTAGAAAAGTATATCTAAATCTAGATCCGAAAATCTCAGCTAAACGCGCAAGGAAAATTCACTAGGTAGCAACGAGCTTGACTTATTCCATGCAAAACATTCAATCCCTGAGTCCCCCATCCCCAAAGACAACATACATCGAGAGAGAGAACGAGTACCAAACCGCCCCTCCACCCATCACAACATCTAAGCCCCATTCCTCGCATAAAGAGCCCTCTCCCCAATCTCAATCTCAACTCCATACTTCGACCCAACCTCCGCAACCTCCTCCCGCATATCCCCCCAATAAGCCCCCGCCTCCCCATCCCACCGCACATACCCAACCCCACCACCCATCCCCCCAGTAACAAGTCTCAACCTCGTCCCCACCCTGAACGCGCCCCTGCGCAACCGAAACATCGATTTGAACTGCCGAATCCGCATATCGCCAACACCGATTTCAACCCTAGGAAAAGGCGATAATTGTGAAATGCCGCGGATAACGGCATTAGTGGCTTTAGAGTCAGCACCGTCCAGGTAGATATTTTGAATCCCATTCCACAAGGACAAAGGACCAGTGATATTTTCCTTGTAACATGTAGCTGCCCCGGCATGCATATCGCTCTTTGAGAAAGTGAGATGGGTGATTTTGGGTAAAAGGCCTTGTGCTCTGATTCTGGATATATGTTTGAAAGTATCCCATTCGGCCTGGAGATGGCTGATTTCGGGGAATGTCAATGTTTGCGCAGAACCGCCCGAAAGCAGCCATCGAAGCGGTTCCTCTTTGATATGGGAACGGAGGATATCGAGACGTTTTAGACGGAAAGGCGGGGGCGAGTAGGGTAAATAGAGAGGGGAATTAGCAAAGGAGCTGTGTCCCCACCATCCGAGTCCATGGAGAGTCAGGTGCTGAAGGTTTGGTGTTACCATTAGGAACGGTACCCAATTTGGACCATAAGGAATAGATCCGAGCGTGGCATAGCGCAGGCTCGAGAGACCAAGGTCGAGAGGTTCGGGAATGACGCGAGATTTTCCCACATCCTCTCTATCCATTTGATCCGAGCTACCAGAAAGCAGGCCACGACCGTAGCAACGGAAGGACCGGAGGCGTGATAAAGCCGGAAGAGCTTTCAGAATGGCAACAACATCAAACGTGGCGTAAACTTCATTCTTCTCGCACAGGGCGAGGTTTCGTACGCTCTTCAAAAGAGTGTCTTTTGAGCGATCAAAAAGTCGGCGTTCGAGCTGCTTCGGTGTGTTGGCAACAATCGTTTGATTCAGGATCGGTTGAGCGAGTTGGCGCCAGGCGCTGTTGACGAGACAGCAAGACAGCAGTGCTTTCACACAGTCAGGATCGCGGTACCCATCTCTTGAAGTATTTGCTACCTCATGAATGACCCAATGATATACGTCGTAGCTCAATTCAGGAATGTGGTCATCATGTGTTGTCATCGAAAGTATCATGCTCTGCTTCATGAAGTAGAAGTTGAAGGAAAAAGACTTGACTGATGAGTCTAGGAGAGATGTGCTCTAGTAGAACAAATCAAAGTAAGGAGGCCGAGCTAAATTTAGACTAGGCTGCGAAGCGATCGACATAACGTGACTCGGCCCAAGTGGTTCGAAATTTGTTGTCATTCTCGTAAGCCAGCTTGTTTCCATCCACTCAAATTGACCATATCCTCAATCTGATCATCCAGAACGAGCTAGCAAACGGAAAAAGAAAATCCAGCGTACAAGACAATACCAACGGGGTGCCGGCCAGACAAACTCCTTCGCTTAATGTATGCATCCTATTCACTCCCCTAGTCTTATTTTCAAATCAGGTCGGCCAAACTCCCATGCTCATGCAAAATAAACACAATTCATACAGCCTAGGCAAGTCCTTTCATCTTCACCCCTTCCTTGACCTTTGCAAACTCGTGCATTACTACTCTATGCCTCTCACATGCAATGTCCCAGTGTTTCCGAACTCGAACATCCTCTTCCAATCCTTTGAGATAGCTCAAGAAGCCCGGTTCTGCACTTCCTTCTCCAGTAGCTTCCAAGGCCTGTGTGGCGGAAATAGATGGCGAGCCAGTGCCAAAGACGCTGGATGCATTGTGTCGGGATCGAAAATGATTTAAACAGCGTTCATCGAATATGTACCATTTTCCCATGTAAAACGACATTGCAGCAACATATTCCTTCCACTGGGTCTCAGTCAACCGAACACTGGTTGTGGTAAGTGGACTGGTAGGTGCCTTTGGTGGCGCCGGGAGCTCAAGCTCTCGTGGCTCAAATGTCCTCACTGGGTGTATTGAAGGCTGTGACTGAAATGGTAGGTTTCCGGTGAGGTCAGAGAATCCATGTAATCCTTCTGATCCAGATGGGCCAAGAGGGGTAACATGCTTCAAGTCATTAAGATCGAGTGACTCCCTCTTAACCTTTGCTTTCTTCGCTGTCGTCTTTGGTGGCGGCGGAGGCATGGGCGGCGGCGGAGGAATAGCAGCGTTTGGGACGGCAGTAGGAACACTGCCAGATGGAACTCGACCGTGAGCGGTAGCAGGCACAGCTGCTGTCGTCTTCGCATGACCGTCTCTCCATTCTGGCCGCGCTGCTGGAACATTTACGAGACGTGGTCCTTTGGTGATGTCAGGACTGGTGGCTCCGAACGCACCAGGGATTTCGGAATCAATATCCATGGCCTCGGGTTCTACAAGTCGGTGATGATGAGCACTGCTCTTCGGTTTCACTGGCTGTGTCTCAGAATCCTCATCCGAAGCATCGCTGATAGCTGCGGAAGGTGGGGCAGGCCCATTGGTAGCGACACGAGATGGCTTCCTGCCACGAACGCTATTCTTTGGTCTTCTTGTTGAACTGCTGCTTGCTTTGGAGGGTGATGTCGGCCTATCAGTTGGCAAAAAGAACGTTTGCTCTTTCAAGGTCTTGGCCCACTCTTCGCTCGAGAATTTGACCGGCGGTGGCGGTGCTGAGTTCGAAGATGCTGGTAGTCCGTTAGAAGATGGCGGCATTGGTGGTGGTGGCGGTATCTTCATGCCTGCAGGTGACGTGATGTCAATGGGGTTGTTTTGAGAACCAAGGGGATTTACGCTATTGCCTTGTCCCGGTGCACGCTTCAGAGGTGTTGACTTGCTGCCTTTGCGAGTCGGTTGAGGAGGAGGGGGCATGAAGTTCTTGCTCCCTTCGAACCTACCTTCCCAGTCCGATTGATTGAACTTAGTACTGATGTTGTCGGTGCTTGGGCTTTTAAATCCGCTGGGAGGCTCAGTGTCGTACCCCTTTGGAATATCGAACCTAAACGAGGATACAGTGTCAGTGACATTTTCGCGCTGAAATGAAAACGGTCTAGGACAAGTATACGGTATTGACTGCTCGCGTGCGTTGGCGGGTCGTGGCATCTGGTAAGCAGAACCGGGAAACCCCCGCGGTTGCTTGCGTTCTGACGATGACTTTGACTTATCGTTCGGTGATACACTGGATGGTATCGCCCATGGAGCCCACCCACCCCACATACCATGCTTTGGTGGTTGCTGCGGCGTGCGCTTTCCTAGATTTGGTGCAGAATCGAAACTCTCAACACCAGGCATTTGAGGGAAAAAAGGAATGCTTTTATCATACATTTGTGGTTTCGATTGTCCATCGAGAGGAGTATCAGGCGCTGTTTGCGAGCCCGGTACTTGGTCCTTCAATGGGGAATCACTTCGCTGCTGGCCCCAGAACTTTGAAGGCTGTGCCCTTGGGCGATTTCCGAGTGCTGGACCACCCGACTGTTGTTTAGTCGAAGCGTCTGACGACGTGGACGATTCCCCTGATGAAGATTCTGAGCTGAGATCATAGTCGGGGACTATTTTTCGCCGTGGTTGAGCATCTGAAGTTTTGCGCGACGTTGGTTTGGGTGAGTATTGGGCTTCATTTGATGCAGTAGTTCGGCCTGAGGGGCTATGACTTCGAGGTCGACCATTGGTGCCCCTTGGAGAGGTTTGGTTTGACGTACTTGTGCCAGGGATTGGAGTCCCTTCACGGGCACTTGCAGTCCTTCGTGCAGACTCAGTGTTGGAGAAAGGAGTTCGCTCTCCACTGTGGGATGTATAAGGCGTTCGTAGACGAGCTCCCTCCGTAAAAGGAACGTCTTCCTCACCGCTGGCCGCGCGGAACATGTTTGCAGTTTCTGCGTTTGTACGTGGAGGCGGAGGCGGTGCTGGCTGCGGCGAGCGAGCTGGAACGGGGGGCGGCTGAGGTTTGCTGGCTGTAGGAATGGGCGGCACTGGGCGATACGACGTATAACTCGGTGCTTGTGGCTCCCAGTCTCCTCCGTCCCTTGCGTTTGGATCGAACCCACCCTTTTTGGACGTCTTCGTAGTATTGCTCTGACCATAACCCGGCTTGTTCGAAGGTTCAGCTGGGGTAGGGCGAGGTCGACGCTCGAAGTCACCGTCAGACCAACCTGAGGGCTGATGATTTCCTGACGCTCGCATACGCTCCCATGCTGAGGCGCGAGCCTCTCTCTCTGCCCGTGCTTCTCTGTCCGAGTCATCTTTTGTGCTTGCAAAGCCTCCTTGTGCTGTCGTCCGTGGCGGTCGCGCAAAGTTGGCAGCTCGTGCGGCACCAGGGGAAGGACCTGTGCCATGTGTATACATAGGCGTCGCTTTAGGCTTCGCAGTTGGTGCGGGATTTCGCCTTGGAGGTGGAGCAAAATTCGAGTATGTGGCATACGGACTCCTTCCATTTGCAAAGGCAGACCCCCCATATGCTGTTTGCTCGCGCTGCGTCCCAGCGTAGGCGCTCTGGGCTCTTATTCCCCCATATCCGGACTTCCTCCGCTCGTTGTCATAAGCTCGACGCTGGTCAGGATCGGTGAGAATCTCGTGGGCGGCTTGGATACATTGGAACTTTGCGTTGAACTCGGCTTCTTTGCCTGGGTTGCGATCTGGGTGGTACAGTCGTGCTTCATTCAGCGGTCAGTGAAGTCTCTTTGGCCGTAGTCAATGCAAACATACCTAGAGTCCGATACTGTTTCTTGATGTCCTCAGTGGTGGCATTCGGGGGCACCTGTAGGTCCTCGTAGTAATTCTGCTTCGCATCGGCCTTCACCATGGTGGTGGCCGAGACAGTCTGTCTCTGTTGGTAGGCAGAAACTGTTGTACAATGTTCTGTTATGATGGCATGTCTCCGGCTTGGATATCTCTGGCAGTCCAAGTGATTGGGCTGGGTGTTTGGGCTTCCAGGGAGGGTGTTGATTGGGCTCGTGTTGTGGTGAAGGCGTGGTGCGTCGGGTTGTTTTAGGTACGTGAATTTAGTTCACGTCAGCCCGCATTGATGGAGGAAGGCTGAGGGACCCTTGCTATACTGCGCCTTTTATCGTGAGCAGCAGTTGTGTTTGTCTGGCAGACTCAACTCTCGCGAAGATAATGTTCTGAATACGATATGTGCCTGAGCCGTTCCCGTCGGCCGCGCCCCATGTCACATCTTGCTGCTTCGCACATGTCAGATGTACTATCTTTGTTGTGGTGCAGGCTCAGGCTCAGGCTCAGGCTCAGGCTCAGGTCCGTAGGTGCTGGCACCACAGGCACGGCTGGTCACATCCCACGCCTAGCTCCAACACCATAGGGACGGGAGGTGGGAGGTGGGAGGTATATAGAGTTTAGACCGACAACGGCCCTAGCATACATAGTACAGTATTGTGAGGCGCTCCATAAACTTCACCACAATCAATTTGGGTGGGGCTCCCCGGAAAAAGATAGCCGCTGGCTTTGGCTTAGGGGATAGCCGCTGGCCTTTGGCTTAGGGATAGGGTTGGAACTGATGGCTTCCTCAAGAGTCAAGACCCCATTACGGCCAATGATACCCCATTGCTCACACATCCAACCATCACCAGCCTCCCTAACCACTGGCACCTTCACCGACTCCACTCCACCATCTCAACATGACGCCTCCATCACGCGTTTGAATCCCAATATGTCATATTTACCACACGCAACATCCCAGCTGACCTTGTCCCTTCCCTCTCAATCTCAAAGCTACTGCTGGTCACAAGGACGCAGTTTCATTGCTTCACCCTAGACAATCTGAAAGGCTTGAAGATCCCGGTTGCGGCTTCGAAGGGACAGGTCTGGGATGCCGCTTTCGACCAGAGGTATTTAGAAAGGGAACCTTATGTCCTTGCTACCACACAGCACACGTGAGCTTTGTCCTCGGGGTTTCGCTCGCCTGGGGTGTAATGATTCAATGATGATCTGCGAGCCTGATGCAGGAAAGCTGATGAGTGGTGCAAAGAGGTAGGATTCCCTGTTGACTTTGACACTGGCGAGAATACGTTCAAACCTGTGGAGAAAAAGACGGTCTTTGGAGAGATTGATGTGGTTAGTGTTCAATACGTTTACCGCCCGAAGCATCGGTGTCATATGTAAGAACTGGACCTGGTGAAATCTTTGGCCTTGTTGGTCCACACGTATAGAGGGCCTTCGACTAATCTGGAAGTTTTGCTAGATGCCTTAGAAATCGGACGGATTGATGGCGCAGCGACTGATGTCTTTGTTATTGAACCATTACCACAAGATTCTCCTTGGAGGGGTTGAAATGGGGCCCTGAAGGAAGGAGAGAGTCATTACAACGCCGCGCATAGGCTAAGTGGAAGAAATTTCATCAAGTGATGTTATGGGAAACAAGCTTGAGACTTTTGAAAGGTGGCTACAGGGAAAGGAGCTGCTGAACATATTGGTGTGAGAGTAAGCTATGATTTGATTATTTCTTCTACTATTCGCAAGATGAACGATTGATTCTTTCAATCTCCAAGGCCTCGGTATAGCCACCTTGATATTTTTTCTCTTATTCCTTGTTCGTGCGACGTTGGCTGCGGTCACTTGTTGTCCCTTCTTGCTTCTGGCTGAATATATTCAGCTATCTAAAAGCCTTCGCTCAAGTCAAGATCAACATCGCCAAATTTATGACGAGTTAATACCGCGAGATGACAGGAATTTACTGGTAGTGATCTCTACTTGAAGATGCCGAACTATTCTGGTAGCAAGATACAGGGACTTGATTGGCAGGCTGGACGTGGTGGTCAAAGACGACAGCCCAAGCATTTTCAGGATCGACCCGGACGATCCTTTAAATGAATTGGTGAACCTCAATTGGATATCTCTAGCTTTTCTATGCGGTAGCAAAGGTAAGGTTTCTGTCTTTGGGCTTCCATCTCCCATTTCACAACATTTCCGAAACCCCAGCCACGACGAAAGAGCTTTGCTTCCCGACATCGATCATTTCCCACGACGACAACACAAAACCAGGCTTCCACGTTCACGAGCTCCGTAATGTCGTCAGGCACTCAGGCATCCCCATGAGAGATTTCCGATATAAAGTCCAAGTCTTGCGTTACTCTTCTTGTTATCCGCAACAACAACTTCGTTCATTCCAACAAAAAACCCCGCTTCACGATCATCCACCTCTGGTCCCCTCAACAATCTCTCCCCATGCCGCGAGGAAATCGGTCTCACCTTATGTCCTCGCGGTGCTCACCGGCGTCCTACTCTCAATACCGGCACAATCTCACCTAGCATCAACGCCATTGCAGGTCTCCGCTTACCCGTCCTCGGCACCCATCAAGCCCTCTTCTTCTTGTAATTGAGGCAAAAATCACGTAGAATTGCGACACATAGTCAACGGTCTCTTTTTCACATACATCACGTCCTTTGGACACTAGGGTGCGGCCCTCGGTCGTACTCGTATTTCTTGACACATCACAACTTCACCCGACGACCTCGGGACCTCCTCTTGAAGTGAACCAGTGCCACCACTGGGTCGCTCTTTTTTCAGAAGGCATCCGTCATCACAACTCCTCGCGTTCAAAAACAAACGGACTACTCTCAAGCTGGTGGCCAATGACGAAAGCCAAAATCGAGTGCAAGTCAATATCTTTCGTCACCGTCCAGCCTGAAATCGAACACCAGAGACAGTGCACAACAGCAAACCTACTATCAAGGCGCCATCGCAGACAACTAGAAATCATCAATCTCTTTTCCATCATGGATAGAAACACAGGCCCAAAGACCCTAACCCAAGGCACCATTCATTAGTTCTCTCTCTCTTGCGGATCGGTCTCCTTGTCAACAATGACATGTCAACACAAGTCCACGGCGTCAACACCAGCTACATCCAACTTCTCGTTTGACTCGTTCATCCAGACTGAATGAAGACTAGACAATATCTTGTCATGACAACATAGGACAAACATACCTCAACTCAAAGCACGTTCGCCCTCATTCTTCCACCAAATATCGCATACACGGGACACCCAAGTTTCCAGAAACAGAGACGTCGAAGACGATTACAGAGCCGTTGTCAATCTCCACCCTCAGTCCTCAATCTCAAAGAATACATGGCCCGAAGAGCAGAAAATCCCGATTCCTCAGCCAGGCGTTCGGAGGATCGCCTAATAAGCCTGTCCGGCGTTCGGAGGGTCGCCTAATACACTGTCCTGCGTAATAGCATTGCTTTTCAAGTTTTCAGATCGAGGTTTGTTTGAGAGGATGGTGCGGAGTAGGGCGGGTGTTGGACTGGGTGCGATGGTGGGGTTAATGCTGCAGCATTGGAGTGGTGAAGCTCGTTAGTAGTGTAGGAAAAAATGGTTCAATCTTGAAATTTTGCCTTCTCAGGAGGAATAAATAGTAAAAATTGTAATCATTCTCCGCAATCCGTGTTGGTTTCGTGTTGAAAGAACGTTGTATGAGCAGGGTATATATAGTCCATTACCTCCTTCATATGCATCTGGATAGATCTGGTGAAAAGGTTGGACGTTTCTTGCTATAGGTCTGGAAATCAGATTGTTACTCTTCCAAATGATTGGCTGGATTAGGTTGATTATATCGAACTAGAGATTAATATTGGGGTATTTCTGTCCCGGAATCCCCTGGCTATTGATGCCAAGTTTGATTTTCATAATGTAGATGATATCATTGCATCATTTCTTTTCGTCAACAGGAAATTGCACAAGATAGTCTTGGCTTAATGATGTCCGGCGTTTCGATTGTTTACTGACGCGTTGATCGACGCCCATACAACATCCTCATTTCTTCCACTCCAATGCTCCAATATACATCTACACATGCTTAAACAGCACCCCACCTTTGTTGTCAAAGCAATGAAACCGAATGATCTGCCTTGGCTTACCATGATTTTCGTTCAGGTTGTTGATTGTTTACTGACGCATCGATCGACATGCACGCGGTCTCTCCCTTGTCGTACAATGGTGGGGATTTGACCTGGAGACGGTGAGTGGACACCAAAGTGTCCAAGGAATACCTTGTCGTCAGCCTCATCCACTACTACCACAACACAGTCGGTTGGAAGGCTAAGCGAGAGTGCTACAGAACAGACATCCCTAATATGGCACTGACCCTGGATTGCACCATAGGTAGTAGGTCAGCGCTTGGACTTAGATGGCTCGGAGTATTTCTTGGGCATCGCTCGGGCTGCTGAAAGCGGAAATATGGCGAATTTATTTTTGTGGATTGTTGTTTGGTTTCATGATCTGTTTGACGGGAGACGGACACGGACGGGAGAAAGTCACTACGATAGGGTTTGCGGGCGGAGAAAATCATTTGTGGTCGCTGAGAAGGATGATGCCGGTGTTGGAGAATTGTGCATCGTGCATCGTGCATGCCATGTGCAAGGCTGTTGCTCTTCCCGCGGCACAGATGATATTTCCTAATCTGGACAGACGAGACGCAATCGATAGGGAAGATTCGGGCATGTCGGGAAACCAAGGAGAATCGCTGGAACTATCACTCTAGGCGCCACTGACGATTGGACGCCGTTTTCCTCCACCACACACACACAC